>CAJQZP010000178.1:600000-1067500 GCA_907164705.1 Parnassius apollo
TTTCGCCTAGGACGTCCCTTTCCGACTCTGCTGGTAATTTCTGCACCATAAATTTGCTTTGTCACACTTTCCTCATTCATTCATTCCATATGACCAAACCACCGAGGCATTCCTTTCTGGATCCTGGTCACATCATCTTGCAAACCACACTCTTCTCTAATCACACAATTTCTCACCCTGTTACTCAGATTCAACCCTAACATACTCCTTAACGCCCGCATTTATACTGCGTTTATTCCACTCTCGTGCTTCTTCTGCCACATACAACTTTCACTACCATACGTAACATAGGGACTTAAACAGCATTGTGAGTTGCCATAAGTGCCTTTTTTGACTTTCCACAATAGATTGTATGGCCCCATTTATTCTCTTTTTTTGCGTTTACTCGTCGTTCTATATCCTTATCATATCTCTTATCCTTGCTAAATATGCATCCCAAATAAACAAACTCATCTATGTGCTCGATCAACTCCCCTTCTATTCTTCTAGGGATATCTCAATCCAAAATTATTTACGACTTTATAGTTTAAAGATATTTGTAGTTTCCAAAAAAGTGTTATATACTGATTGGAACCTCTTTTATTCTACATATTTTCAAAATTTAAAATGTAAATAAAAAAACAGAAGGAAAAAACAAAATACGGCTGCAAACTTGTTAGTAATTCGTTACGTCAAGGAAAATTAAAATTGTTCTACTGATATTAATAAATGAAAAGAGATAAGATTGTTTTAATTTTTGTGAGTTTTAAGAGTCATGTCATGCCGTCATTTGAGTCGAGATGGAATGTTACTACCCGTGGGCATGAAGTCCCAGAAAATATACAACGTCTCTCTATTACCAAGTTTAAATATTTAATTAAACAAAAACTCTATAAAAGGGTTATTATATTATAAATGAACACATGGTTTGTAATAAACATGTATTATTTTATAATATAATGGGATATGATAAATTGGGAATGAGGTCGCTTCCAAGCCGTTTCTAAAATAAATTTTGTAAATATTTTGTGACCATTGTAAAATTTATTTAAAAAAAAGTCCCGCTGGGTTTCTTGCTGGTTCTTCCCAGTACAGAGGTTTTTTTCGAACTAGTGTTAAAGTAAATAATTACTTTCAATCAGAATTATATGTATTTATTCAATAGAATAAAAAATATCTATTCTATTCTATAAAATAATGCTATTCAACGCGTCGTTGCTTAGACTCTACACACCAGCCAAAACGTGATATCAAAGTTGTGGTCACGTTATCGCAGTACTGGGAATGTTGATGAATGCTGAATGGGACACGGGTAGATTTTGTGTTACTACGCAGAGACAGGATCGATTTCTCCAAATGACCGTCTGAAGACAACCCTATATCACAGTGACGCAACTATTACAAATGCTCCAGGACTCCAGACCGATAAGTTCCGATTTGGGTTTCATCCGAATTCCGAAGAATACGCGTTGGGAGAACTCCAGGGAGAGTTAGCCGTCTACGGCACTTTCAGTAAGGCCACTCATACCAAGGGGAGACAATCATGGTGTGGGCAGGGATACGTCTTGATTCAAAGCAGCATGACTGCATAAAAATACCACGAGAAGGTAGTAGAGCCTGTTATTGTCCCACACATAATCCAAATGGGCCAGGAATTTCTACTCATGCACGATAATGCTCCTTCCAATACGACGTGGCTGATATCGGCCGCTCTCCGAGACCACGACATTTAAGTTTTGGATCTATCTAATCGATCGATTTAAGAACTTGGGACCTCATACCGCAGCAAGATATTAATAATTTAATTTAAATTACGAACAATCGATGTCGATGTGAAATTAATATAAGAGGGGGCAACATTGATTAGTAATTATTAGATTGTATAAGATTTTTTCCGTATTTTTTGTTGTATTAATTTTCTATGGCAATTTAAAAAAAAATTACGTATTAGCAAGGCGACACGGCGCCAACTATTGGAAATACTGAACCGTAATACTCCTTAAACGATCGCGTGGCATAACAATTAGTGTATTTGTATTAGACAGTCGTGGATTCGACTTCCAAATAAACAAGTTACAGTTTATCCTTTTTCCGACCTTCAAACACATTAAGTCAGGTACGACAAGGTACAGTTTCTGTGTAATGTATGTATATATGTATTCAAAAAATGTCCTAGATTTTCTTTTGGCTATTCTCCAAAGACGCTTTTTCTATTTAAAATACGCAGTCCACCTGATGGTAAGTATATTCTGTGGCCTTAGCATATTCAGAAAATCAAAATTCAGATGCATTGTCCCCTCTGAGGTCTAACATGGAATGCCTCAGTACCAGTATAGAGGGTCTCAGATTCCTTACATTCACCATACTAAATACAGCAGCATTATTTTGTTTCACGGTGGTGTCTTGTGAGAGCGTGGTCTTGTCCCGGTCAAGTCTACCCGTTTCAATCTGTCAAGTCAGGATTAAGATGAAATGACTGGTTACCAATAAAATAGATACTCATGCAGCATCATGTTAATTTTAAGCTGGTATCTATGTTCTAGTACTTTGACATTTATAATAGCGTTTATATTGTGTTTCACATTTAAATTTATTAGCATAACAATAAGATCGCATATTCGTTATATTTATTTATATGCATCGATGTGCCTACAACAATGAATAATTTGATTGATTGACCAACTGCGACTTTCATTTCGACTTCATCTATGCATTTTCTGCCAGCTGCGCAAGAAACAGCATCCAATATCGTGACATGTTTCCGAATATATTCTATAACAAGCCTGGCAACAGATTGGTACGAAACTTTCTACTCCGTAATAAGTAATGAAGTAGGGTTTTCAACCGTCCATATTTTCTTTAGTTTTTGTTCAACAGTTTTTTTTTTCACCATAATATTTAGGCCTTTTTAACAACTTACCAAATATTTTGCACACTTTAAAAGATTTTTTAAGCACGGAAACGGTCGCCTCGCATTGAAAAAATCAAACGGCTGTTGTGTCCCGTTGGTTGAAAAGCACCCGGTGTCAAGACTTCACGTGGTGCACCACTAGATTTCGGAAAAGTTGTTACATCTCTCTAATTCTTAATACGAGGGTATTATACGTTAATATACGAAATAGTACCATACTGTATTTACTACTAATTTAATAAATATTAATTAACTTTGTTATATAAAAGGCTTATTTTCAATAATATACTGTAAATAAATTCGCTAATAAGTACACTCTAGGAATTAAATCGTACATTAACTGATAACTAAATGACATATTCATTCCTAATCTTACCCTAGCTCACATTTTCATATGTAATTTAAAAATAAGTATAGGTTTTTATAACCATTATATTTTATTAAACTACTATATTTGATAGCTCTGTGGCGCGATGGCAAAGCATTTAGTTGCGGCGATGTGAGCTATGGGTTTAAATTCCGCACGGAACATGTAATTGTATGTATTACAAATAATTGTTCTGAGTCTGAATTTTTATTCCTGTCCGATTTATGTATGTAAACTACCTCCACGATACAGAAGAAAATGTGGTGGTAACATTGTTTACATTATACTTACTTATTATTTCATATTTAGTTATTTATTTTCCCGATCTATTATACTAGGCTATGCTGGACTTTCCTTTGGGCGGTGCCTTAATATCGTTAGGCGTAGACCGTAATGTAATACGTGGAACATGTCAGGGCTGTGTCATTATTTTAAGCTATTGCATTGTTCATTTTAGTAGAAGAAAAATTTTGGGATAGTTTGATTCTTTCGCTATTGTGGTGTGAGGACAGCGTTGCTACAAACTCATATAGTTATGGACTATTGCTTAACACCTAATAAATAGTGTAAATGGGCTTATATGTTCTCTCTAATATATAAACAGCTTTAGTATGTTAAATAGATATAACTGTTGTTCTGCACTAGTTCTGTTCGAGTGATTTCTTTGATTATATTTTACATCAAATTGTTTTCATCAAACTGTTCCAATGTGCGTTGGTGGACATCACATGTCCCCAAAATATTTTATTTTAAACCGGAGAAATTCAGGTTTCGATGTTGTACTTCACTGCCGAGCACGTGGTAAGCACTTTGTTGTTGATAGATCGATCCCAGTTCGAATGCGTAAGAAGCTTACTCCGGAGCCTTTAAATACTTAATGGAAAAACATTTACCATTTTTAAAGCAAATAAAATATTTGCACCAAAATTTTAGCCAACAGCAAAAACTTGTGCCGAAAAGTTTTCTATGAAATTGTTCGCTGCCCCGGCCGCCAGTATCACATACCTAAAATCTATATAGGGCACAGTTAGTTTGTAAAAATTTGGAGAATAGATTGGTGAGCCGTTCTCGGTAACCCTGCAACCGTTCGAAATATTTAACCATAGAAAACGCGAGCACATTTCATCCGTATTTATTCCAAACGTATTCTCAAAATCCGACTTTGATAAGTTTGCTTTGGTGGCGCGATCCGAATTGCAAATTGAATTAAAAGTATTGATAATGTGGCGTGATAGGTCGAGCCGAATCCGCACTTGATATAGTTGCATGTGGTGGGTTCAACGTTAAAATATTGCTTTTCTTAAATTTAATTAAGCAATAAAATTGAATTTATATTTTTTAATCGTTTACTATTTAACAAGTTGGTTATTAGTATATGGCGGTGCATCGGAGCTTAAATCGCGCTATCAACGTTCCGAATTAAAAACAGTATATATCCTCTCAAACGGCAAGCATCCAAATTTGACCGCTTCGATATTCCGTCAAAATTCAAGAGGTCAAATGTGACCGCACCCACTCACCATCAATACTTACGTTTAGACTACTACTACTACTACTTTTATATGAAGAGATTTAGCATTATAGAAACAATATGAAATCGTCTATCCTCTGGTGGAATAAAAAGTCAGTTTATGGATATTTATTTATAATCTACGTTTATTTCGTACACCATTTTTGGATTTTTCTAGTGTTTTATTAGTGTTTTAGTATAGTGTTTTATTATAAAATCGTAATGAAAGTTTTTGTATGAATATAATTTATCTTTTTACATAAATAAATTCGAGTTATATATTTAGAAATAATTGTGATTTTCACGCCACCGACATCCGCTTGGTATGTACTTTTTGTTATCAAGATATAATAAAATCTTTTTCTAATGAAGTACAACCTGACTTTTGTTTAGACCAACGGATATAGAATTTTGTATAGATTTTATAACGCTAAACTTCTTCATAGAAAAGTGATCCCACATATACCTTTTAACTGGTGGCATCTGCAATAAATACGAAATTTATATATAAACTATTGCTTGTAACTAAAATGCATAATGGGGCACTTAATATGAGATATCCCATTTTAGGAGCCCACCGGTATCTTACATAAGGAACTCACTATAAATCCAACATAATAAATGTCATGTTTGTTATATGTAATAAACACAATAAGATGAATTTCAATATTAAAATTCACTTTGTAACAGATACCATGAATCTGTATTTAATTTAAACTTATTAATATTAATGATTTTACAAAAGTCGAGGTGGTAGTGTATTTTCTCGCCTCTTTGCCGATGCCTAAATGGTGCACGTTTGAACACGACCGAATGATTGACCAAACGACACCACTGTCGCTCATCATCCCAGCCCTTCACAAGTCCACTGCTGAACATAGGCCTCCCCCAAGTAATGCCACAAAGCACGGTCCTGAGCCACCTGCATCCATCGACTTCCTGCATATCTTACCAGGTCGTCACTCCATCTAGTGGGGGGTCGCCCTACACTACGCCTACCGGTACGAGGCTGCCACTCAAGAACCTTTCTTCCCCATCAGTTATCAGTTCTTCGAGCTATATGGCTGGCCCATTTCCACTTCAGCTTACTAATCCGTTAGGCTATGTCGGTCACTCTGGTTTTACTGCGGATATCCTCATTTCTGAGTCTATCACGTAGAGAAACTCCGAGCATAGCCCTCTCCATAGCTCGCTAAGCGACCTTGAGCGTCCTCATACGACCAGCAGTGAAGGACCACGTCTCTGATCCGTAAGTCATCACTGGCAACACGCACTGGTTGTACACTTTAGTTTTCAGAGATTGAGGTATACCTGACGAGAAGATGTATCGTAATTTCCCGAACGCTGCCCAGCTGAGTTGAATCCGTCGATTGACCTCTCGGTCGAAGTTGGACTTACCTAGTCGGACTATTTGTCCCAGGTAAACGTACTCGTCAACAACTTCGATCATGGTGCTCCCAACAACTACCGGCATAGGTGTGACATGGACATTAAACATGATCTTTGTTTTGTCCACGTTCATCTTAAGACCTATCCGTTGGGAGGCACTATTGAGGTCATTGAGCATAGTGCTTAAGTCCTCCAGCGATTCTGCCATAAGGACTATATCGTCGGCAAATCGAAGGTGAGTGATGTACTCGCCATTGATGTTAATACCGTATCCTTTCCAGTCCAGTAGCTTGAAAACGTCTTCCAAAGCAGCGGTGAAGAGTTTCGGGGATATAAAGTCACGCTGTCTTACACCTCTCTGCAGTTGGATAGGTTTCGAGCTCTGTTTCTGTACTCGGATAGCCATCGTAGCCCTACTGTACAAACACTTCAGCACTTCGATATACCGACAGTCAACTTGGCACCGCTGAAGGGACTGCATCACCGCCCAAATTTCGACGGAATCAAAGGCTTTCTCATAGTCCACATACGCCAGGCAAAGTGGCAAATTGTACTCTTCAGTCTTCTGTACAATCTACCGCAGGGTATGTATGTGGTCTATGGTACTGAAGCCTTTTCGGAAACCGGCTTGTTCGGGAGGCTGGAAGTCGTCGAGTCTGCGTGCGAGACGATTCGTAATGACTCTCGAAAACAGCACGTAGACGCGACTCAGAAGGGAAATCGGTCTGTAGTTCTTCAAAAAAGCATGTTGTCGCCTTTCTTAAAGAACAAGACCACCGCACTTCTGCTCCACGCCTCTGGAGTAGTACCACCATGGAGGACGGAATTGAAGAGCCTCTGAAGGACTTCAAGTACCGGTGTTCCACCCGCTTTCAGAAGCTCCGCTGTAATTCCATCCTCGCCTGGGGCCCTGCCGTTTTTAAGGTGCTGCACAGCCATTCTAATCTCGCTCAGACTGACGTCCGGGATATCATCGGAATAGTGTCGGATAAGACTTGCTCTTGGATCGTTACTCACACTTGCGTGTGGCTCCAACGATGATGTGTACAGCTGCCAATAGAACCTCTCAATCTCACTCAAAATCTCAGGTGTCCCGGAAACGATGCTGCCACACTCAGTCTTCAGCCTTGACAGTTGGCTCTTACGAGCAGACAGATATCTGGCAAAGACTTTGGAGCCCTGGTTCCGCTCGATCGCTTCTTTAATACGAGCAGTATTAAAGTTGCGTAAGTCTCGCCGCATGCTTTTGGAGATCTGTCTGTTCAGTTGCCTGTATGCTGTCAAATCTGTTGACGATTGCAGCCTCATCTCCCGTCTAACAGCCATGAGATTAAGAGTGTGATCGCAGAGTTTTTGTGTTCTTCTGCGGCGGGTCTTGCAGAACTTAGCTCCAACCGCATGGACAGTTTCCACGAGCTTGTCATTCACATCGTCCACTGCATTGCAATCTTGTAGGCACTGAAAGCGGTTGTGTAACTCGAGCTGAAAGTTTTCGGGATATTGGATTAGAGCACGAGGGGGGACGGAGTGTTGACTTCATTAGACGAGACCTCTCCAACTTAACGTTTAGGTTCAGTGTGCCTGTAACCATTCGGTGATCGCTGCCAGTTTTCACCCTTGCGATTACTGAGACATCACTGAACAGTTGGCGTCTGGTCGTCATAATGAAGTCAATATCATTTTTTGTCGAACCGTCTGGGCTCGATCAGGTCCGCTTCCTGTGGGGCCGCTTCTGGAAGAAAGAGTTCATCATAAAGAGTCCCTCTTTCTCCATAAAGTCGGCCAGCTGCTGGCCCCTTCGGTTCCGTTGCCCTACTCCAAATTTCCCTAACTTCAGCTCACCGTTTTCTCTTGTGCCTAGTTTTGCGTTGAAGTCTCCCATCAACACCGTGTAGTGGGTTTTGGAGGAATGCATGGCTTTGGAAATATCCTCATACATTTCCTCCACCTCCTCATCGGAATGTGCCGAGTTTGGTGATTCTGAGTATCAGGTACGCGACCCTCGTCGACACACTCCCAATCTTTACAACGTTGTTGACGAGAGACTTGTGGACGATAAATCCGACACCTCCTTGGGACAGATGGTCGCCCTCCCGGTGATAGAACAAGTTGCCGGATTCGAGAATCACCATGTCCTCCCCCTCTCTTCGGACCTCGGATAATCCTATAATACTCCATCGCAACTTGTCTATCTCTTCTTCCAGCTCCAGGATCTTCTCGTCAGTCCTCTGTGTGCGTGCGTTAAATGTTGCCAGGTCGAGTCGTCGTAGGTGGCAACCGAACCTCCACCGGAGATTCTTAGCACCCCCTGCCCCACCGTTACCATGGTCGCCACTGTAGCCAGGAATAGCGGGGCCGCCGGGGACTGGGGGCCGTCTATTTGTGTAATTGTTCATGAGGGTTATATTGCCATAGTTGCCACGCTTGGCAAGCGGGTTGGCAACCGCAGTTTTTTTTGTCGTACAGTTGCTGTTATCAGGAAGATGCTGCTGCCCATCTCCTGCCTGTCTCCCTCTGTCGCCTCTTACGACACCCACGGGAAGATATGGGGTAGTGGATATTCTTAACCGCCACTACACGCCACTGTCGCTCACGACAAGTAAATTAACTTTCAAATACTAAACTATCTAATTTAGTAACCTATCTCTTATAAGGCACTTTTTCCCTATCCACTGCTACACACTCTAATATTGATATTTCATATTTCATATCAATTCGATATATCACACCAAATTATCATACCGATAAATAAAATGAAAACTTTAGTTAATACCTACGCTTATTTATTATAGTATCAACAAAACCTATATTATGTTTATTTAAAGTTGTGGGATTAAATATATATTATAGTTAATAAACAGAATAAAGATCATAATATACTTTATCTTGATATATATCCACTGAAGAATCACAATGTTTAATATTACACTTATTTTTAACTTTGAGTGTCGCTATCTTTGCCCTGACTTCATTTCATGAATCCATCTTGTGAGACATTTTTTTCTCTCTGATTATGAAAGATATACTTGCACAAAGGGAAAGGCGTACATGGCCCACCTCGCTTTCACTCTATTTCTCTCATCGCTTGTTCCTGAATAAAGCGAGGAAATTCTTCACTTAATAATAAATCCATGTAAAAGACCTAATAACAAACATAGTAATGATTTCTTAAATTTACGCGAACACTACACATTGAATAAAACTATTATTTACGGATTTTATCGCGTTTAATTACTTTAATTTATTTTTATTATTATCCCGACGTTTTGGGTGCTTTACAGCGCCCATGGTCACGGGGGGACTGAGATGTTTGACGTCCCAATGTCATAGTTAGTCCGGCTACCTTCAGTTTTTTAATATTAATTTTTGGTCCGATTTACGCAAAACGAGCTTATAGTATCATGAAGTCTTGCAGTGGTATGCTTGGGTTTGGGTTTAATTTTGTTAATTATAGGATCCCAAGCAGATGGTAGCACCCAACAATCTTCTCTATTGAAATTTGGATGTTTTTTAATTTCAATAGCCTCGCGTATCATCCTTGGTAGGAATCGGTGTTCTTTTGCGAGAATTTGTGGTTTATCAAATCTAATGTAATGGTGGGGACGATCTTGAACATGTTCGCGGACTGCAGACTTCCCGGAGCGTCGGTGCTTCACATCAGCTATATGTTCCTTCACGCGGGTTTTTATAGATCTCTTTGTTTGACCTATGTAAGAGAGACCACATTCACAATCTAGCTTGTACACACCTGCATCTTGTAGAGGAATATTACATTTGATGGATGGTAAAAATTGACTAATCTTCTTCAGCGGCTTGTAGTATGTCTTAATGGACGCTCGCTTCAAGGTGTAGCCAATCTTGTCCGTGACTCCTCTAACATAATATGGTAGTAGAGCAGGCGCGCGCTCGACTGTGGCCGGCTTCACTCGTTCACTGTGACGTAGGCGCGGGACCCGAAGCTTGTTGTCTTGCAATACTTGCTTGACGTGCTGAAGCTCCGCGGCCAGATGTTTTCTATCACAGATCCCTCGTGCTCTCTTAAACAAAGATTTACCCACGGTAGCTAACTGTGAAGGATGATGGTGAGATTCACCATTTAAATATGGTCGGGCGCTGTAAAGCACCCGAAACGTCGGGATAATAATAAAAATAAATTAAAGTAATTAAACGCGATAAAATCCGTAAATAATAGTTTTATTCAACAAACATAGTGTTATGAAAAGATTTAATAATATGGATATATGAACGCGTTTATTGTTCTTTTGTTCTTATTATTTTATTGTTGTTTGTAACTGATGTATATTAATATTTTAGATGATAAAGATACAATTTTATATTCGTTAAACGTTTTTGTACACTGTAATATGTATTAACTTTCAACTGCGTATAGTTATTACGTACATTCAGTGTTGAAGTGTTTGTACGTGAGAGGCTACGAAGGCTATCTGAATAAAGAACCAGAATACTGTATCTATCGAATTACAGAAAAACAGCAAGTGGGGTGATGTTGTACCTATTCCCAAACCACGCTACATGAAAAGGCGTTTTCAAATTACAGGATTGGAAAGAATACGGTATCAATATTAATAGTAAGTACGTCATTTATTTCCGATTTGCTGAGATTATGGTCGTTATGGCAGAATCGCTGAGGACCTCAGCAATGCTCAAAGACTCAAAAGTATCTCCCAACGGATATATTTTAAGATGAACATGGATAAGTTAAAGGTCACGTATAACGTCCATGCTCCGTCTATGGCCATAGGAGTTGGAGGCACTACGTTCGAAGTTATTGAGTACTGCAAACTGCTATTTACGTAGTGCAAATATTCGACTAGGTGAGTCCGACTATGACCGAGAGATCTTTTGAACTTCGAACTTGAAGTTTATACCGAAGTGGAGCGTTTTATTGACTCTAAATCCTAAGTCGTAAATTTTATAAAACTTTTTGAAATATCTGAATATTCAAAAACTATTTCTTTGTTATTAGTTACGTGGTAGAGTCACGCTGTAGCGTATTAAAGCCGCAGCACATATGGTTGCACAAAAAATTACATTGGTGTATGGAATCTTATTGCTGTGTTTCATTTGGTGAATGACGAGAACCGAGAGACTTGAGACTTACTGTTACGAGCAAACAGGTTACTCGTTTTCCCTTTGACCCTTGACCCTTTCTTTCATAAAATTATATTTATTATTCGAGTGCAATATTTTATTACCCAGCTTAACAAAATAATAATAATATAATATAACTATACTTCCTTTCCATGCGTACACTATTATAGGTTATAATAACTTTAAGTAATGAATTAAGTGATGTTGCAGATATTTTATCAATGCTTTCTTTATCCTCACATAATTATTACATTTATATAAAATAGAGCCACGCTGCAGCCATTATGGTTGAATCACGAATGACCATTCATTTATTTTATTCATTCATTCATTTATTTATTTTATATCCCGTGCTTCTGTTCCTATGATGCGACAGAGCCATTTTCGCGATCCACCCACCCGGGGAAGCCTGTCCGCTGTAAACAGGCGATTTAAATAGATTATATCTAAAATATAATTAAAGAGCATCGTCTATGTAATTTATTAAGTTGCTTGTTATCTTCTGAAGTTTTTTATAAATCCAATTTGGTTAATAGGCGGTGCGGTGTTTTTTAATGGTGGACTTTTAATTTTTTTTTTTTTTTAGATTTAAATATTCTTTTAATATTCTTGGTTTCACCATTTTTGTTATTGCTACATTAAATATTATGCAAATGATAGATTTTTTACCAGTAAATAAAATTCCGCTTTCATATTTCAAATGGAAAACAAATAATTTGGTGTGTACTAGTTGATATTTCAAACGTTTGTGCAGGCTCACGCACTTGCTTTCCCAACAACTTTCGGCCTTGTCGTGGCGTGGGATTTTATAGCCGTGACTTGGTGAACGGTACAATAAGAATAGTCTACATACCTCGCCTGAGTTGGAAAGGCACCGTTCCGGTTGACTGCTTCGTTTGGGCGTGGTGAGCCTACACTGGATATGGGTTGGTGGACAACGAGGGGAGTGGTACCCTCTATGGTGTGCACTCAACTTGCAATAAAGTACTTAATCCTCACCTAACGAAAAGAAGTCGAGGTGAAAGAGGACTACAGGTATGGCGACTATTATTTTCTGCTGAAGCCACATCGCTGATGCGGGAATAATGATGATGCGTCATTCCTCTAACCCTCAGTAGCCGGATACGCCTACGCCGATATCGGATTTGCAGCCGCTTCAGCCGGGAAGGGTGGTACTTCTTAGTCTTGCTTTACCTATTTCCGCCTTAAAATAATAGTGTTTGCATTGCGGTCTAAAAATTAGAGAGAGCTGGTACAATTACAGGTTATGAGCAATTCCATCTTAGTTGCCGGAGGTGACAACGCAACTGTAGCCTTTTTTGTTTGATTGTAGATATCCATAGACCACAGTTACTACTTACCATCAGGTGGACTGTAAATTCTTTTAGCACTTTAGTTTCATGAACCTGTTATAAAAACTAAACACGGTTATAGTCCGTACTAGTTCGACATAACCTGTCATTGCTTCCGCATGATGGGTATGCATTTTGCATTTCTCCATGATATTAAAATGTCTAAAATGATAATACACCGTTTTAGTTTCACATTCTATATCATATCATCCCATATTTTTAATTGAAGTGAGAATTTCTTATATTGAAAATTGTAAAAATGTTTTGATGACATTTTGTATTTGAATTTTCTCGATAGGTGACTTTATTTCACATTTTTTTTCTTACTTCGAATAAAGGTCAGGTATGCATAGATTAGAAACACGCTCTCACAGAATACCAGCGTACAACAGTTCAACGCTGCTGTGTTTTGTACGGTGAGTGTATAGAATCGGAGATCCTTTTTAGGCATTCCATTTTAGTCCTCAGGGGTGGCTAATTTATTCGTTCTGCATTTTTATTCGTTATCGAGGATAGATGTTTATTGGTCACGGTAATCACTTACCATCAGGTGGAGTGTGTGTGCGTTTTATAAAATTAATATATTATTCTATAAAAAATAACTTTAGTAATATTTATTTATTTAAACTTTATTGAACATTACAGTAAGTACAGGATCAAAAGGCGGACTTAATGCTAAAAGCATTCTCTGCCAGTCAACCTTAGGGCAGTAATAGAACTGCGCAGGCGGTTACAAAGAAACTAAATAAAAATATACATAAATATATATATATAAACATATATGAATATGTATATTTACATAAATAAATAATATAATATAAGATATATAAAGATACATAATATGCTGATGAATTTACAGAGCTTACAAAAGCTATAATGATGACGGAGCTTAGCTGTGATAAAGCAATTTTAGAAAATGAGCCCGAACATTACAACAATATAGGGGATATTAACCACTCCTGGTAAAGACGACATATAAGCGAATTATTCTTACCACTTCAACTATTTTCTATGATTATGTTTTATATTATAAAATTCGCATTTATAGTTCTATCTTTGATTTATACACCAGTCATATAATGGAAGAGTTCTATTTACCTCTCGCATATTTATCTATTGTAGCCTATTAAAGTCCACTGCCGCACATAGTCCACAGCTGCCACGGTTGGCGACCGCAGTTATTTTATTTTTTTGAGTTGTTATGAGGAAAACGTTGCTATCCATTTCCAGTTTCAGTTTCCCTTCGTTGCCCCAGAAAGCCCCCACGGAACGATATGTGGTGCTGGAGTTCCCACACCAACATTACACGCATGGAGTGTAGAGGTAACGAGTACAGACTGTGTATTAAAAAGTGTCCATAGAAAACCGTTAAATAAGGGTGGCGTCACTATAGCCACGTGGTAAATTTTGAAGAACGCGCTGAATTATTAGTGGGATAGACGACTTTTTCCAGGTTATATTTACTAAGTAAAATTATTTTAGATCTACTGAGCAGCTTAGCAGCTCACTTCACACTATCGACAACTGCTAATTTCATTTCATTTCATACCCTGTAGCTACTCCAGCGCTGTTGTGGAGAGTTTTTGAACTGTTATTTATTGCTTACAGATGGACACTTTTTCAAATAATCTCCTACGAGAGATTGTTCCCCTTACCACTACACTCCATAATTACATGGTTCTTACCAGATATTAATTTAGTTTTTTTAGATAAGCGAAGTGTAGTATGAAACCTCACTAAATAGAGTGACAACCTGGTGGTAAGCGATGCATGAAGTCGTAAGTGACTTACGTATTTTTTATGTTTTATCAAGTAAAGTTTTTTAAGCATCTTACATTCTTCGAACAAATGTTTAATACGTTGCGAAATACCTTAAAAATGATATTGAATTTATATAGTCACTTAGAGTTTACAAAAAGTGTAATATTTTTTTCCTGTACGTCGTAGTTTTTATAATACTTTCCAAAGTGATTCCAATTTACGTTCACATGCAATTGGATTCCTATTCGCTTATTCCAAAAACTACGTTCATTCGAAACCAACAGCGTAATTTTATAGAAGGAGCGGGATTTATTTGACTCCATTTGGGCCTAACTCGATCAAAATGACTAATAATATAAGTGAACTGTTGAGCTCTTTTATTTTGATAGCAATTTTGCTATTTCCAATTGTCAATGTGCTAACTATTTTTAAGTTAGTACTTAGTCTAAAGACTAAGATGGAATGCCTCGTTACCATTCAGCATACGAAATAACGACCAGAAACCTGGAATATATTGATAACGGTTAAGTCATACCTCGTTTTCGTTTATTCGAATTTAATGATTTCTTAAATTTACGCGAACACTACACATTGAATAAAACTATTATTTACGGATTTTATCGCGTTTAATTAAACGCGATAAAATCCGTAAATAATAGTTTTATTCGAATTTGTTTGACATGATGTATCACCAATTTGATGGCTTGGTGGCGCAGTGGTTGAGTGTTTGATTTTGAAACTGCGGAGCGGGCTAAAATCTTGCACGTGACAAGTTTTAATGTGACTTAGAATTCAAACATGTATCCATACTGTTTCGTAATGAGGGAAACACTTATGGATGTGATTTTTATTGAAAGTTATTTTTCAATGTTACGACTGGCTCAAAAGAAATCCTCTGTCCTGTGTAGAACCAGTAATAATCTCAACTGGATTTAAAAAAAAAGGAAATTACACAATATGGAATGTATATACCAACTATTTTAAGGATTTATTTTAAAAAGAGCTTGGAAGAGACCACCCCATTTCCAAGGCCATTAGAAACCATGTTTTATACTGTTTCTGGTTAAAACATTTTATACAGTTATTGTGGCGAAACCACAACGCTGATTGTTAGCAATGACCCAAAAAACCATGGATGATATAACTCCCATATTTAAAAAAAAATATTTAACGATAAAAATAAACAGTAACATAATAGTTGTTCTTAATTTCAGAAAAGTGCACGGAATCATCATCATCATACAGCCCTTCACAAGTCCACAGCTGAACATAGGCCTCCCCCAAGTAATGCCACAAAGCATGGTACTGAGCCACTTGTATCCATCGACTTCCTGCATGCCTTATCAGGTCGTCACACCATCTAGTGGGGAGTTGCCGTACAATCCTCCTACCAGTACGAGGCTGCCACTCGAGAACCTGCCTTCCACATCGGTTATCGGTTCCTCGAGATATATGGCCAGCTCATTACCACTTCAGCTTGCGGATTACCGTTAGACTATGACGCTCACTCTGGTTCCACTGCGGATATCCTTGTTTCTGAGTTTATCACGCAGAGAAACCCCGAGCACAGCCCTCTCCATAGCTCGCTGTGCGACCTTGAGCGTCCTCATATGGCCAGCAGTGAAGGCCACGTCTCAGATCCGTAAGTCATTACTGGCAACATGCACTGGTTGTACAATGTAGTAGAGTTTGAGGTATACCTGACGAGAAGATGTGTCGTAATTTCCCGAACGCTACCCAGCCGAGTTGAATCCGTCGAGTGACCTCTCAGTCGAAGTTGGATTTAACTAGTCTGACTATTTGTCCCAGGTAAACGTACTCGTCAACAACTTCGAGCTTATTGCTCCCAATAACTGCGGGCATAGGTTTGACATGTATATTAAACATAATCTTTGTTTTGTCCACGTTCGTCTTAAGACCTATCCGAACATAGTGATTAGGTCCTTCTGTGATTCTGCCATAAGGACTATATCGTCGGCAAATCGAAGGTGAGTGATGTACTCGCAAGTGACGTACATTGATGTTTATACCGTATACTTTCCAGTCCAATAGCTTGAAAACGTCTCCCAATGCAGCGGTGAAGAGTTTCGTGGATATAACGTCACCCTGTCTTACACCTATCTGCATTTGGTTAGGTTTCGAACTCTGGTTCTCGACGGAATCAAAGGCTTTCTCATAGTCCACATACGCCAGGCAAAGTGGCAGATTGTACTCTTTGGTCTTCTGTACAATCTGCCGCAGGGTATGTATGTGGTCTATGGTACTAAAGCTTTTTCGGAAACCAGCTTGTTTGAGAGGCTGGAAATTGTCAAGTCTGCGTACGAGACGACTCGTAATAGCTCTCGAAAACAGCACATAGACGCGGCTCAGAAGGAAAATCGGTCTGTAGTTCTTCAGCAGAGCGTTGTCAACTTTCTTGAAGAACAAGGCCACCGCACTTCTGTTCCACGCCTCTGGAGTAGCGCCACCATGGAGGACGGAATTGAAGAGCCTCTGAAGGACTTCAAGTACTGATGTTTCACCCGCTTTCAGAAGCTCCACTGTAATTCCATCGTCGCCTGGGGCCCCGCCGTTTTTAAGGTGCTGCACAGCCATTCTAATCTCGCTCAGACTGACGTCCGGGATATCATCGGAATAGGGTCGGATAAGACTTTCTCTTGGATATTTACTCACATTTGCGTGTGGCTCCAACGATGATGTGTACAACTGCACATAAAATCACTCAATCTCTCTCAAAATTTCAGGTGTCCTGGAAACGATGCTGCCACACTCAGTCTTCAGCTTTGACAGTTGGCTCTTTCTGACAGACAGATCTCTTGCAAAGACTTTGGAGCCCTGGTTCTGCTCGATCGCTTCTTTAATACGATCAGTATTAAAGTTGCGTAAGTCTCGCCGCATGCATTTGTAGTTCTGTCTGTTCAGTTGCCTGTATGCTGTAAAATCTGTTGACGATTGCAGCCTCATCTCCCGTCTAACAGCCATGAGGTTAAGAGTGTGATCGGAGAGTTGTTGTGGCCTTGCAGAACTTAGCTTCGACCGCTAACCACAAACTTGGGTTCCGTTGTCCTATCTCAAATATCCGTACCTTCAGCTTACCGTTCTTCCTTGTGCCTAGTTTTGCGCTGAAATCTCCCATTAATACCGTATAGTGAGTTTTGGAGGAATGCATGGCTCTAGAAATATCCTCATATATTTTCTACCTCCTCATCGAGATGTTCCGACATTGGTGCGTAAACCTGCATGACCTTCAGCGAATACCGTACGGTATTTCTGAGTATAAGGTACGCAACCCTCGTCGATATACTCCCAATTTTTACAATGTTGTTAACAAGTAACTTGTGGACGATAAATCCAACACCTCCTTAGGGCAGATGGTCATCCTCCCGGTGATAGAACAAGTTGCCGGATTCGAGAATCACCGTGTCCCCCTCCCCCTCTCTCTCTTCGGACCTCGGATAGTCCTATAATATTCCAACGCAACTTGTCTACCTCTTCTTTCAGCTCCAGGATCTTCTCGTCAGTCCTCAGGGTGCGTGCGTTATATGTGCGTACGTGCGTTATATGCCAGGTCGAGTCGTCGTAGGTGGCAACCGATCCTCCACCGGAGATTCTTTGCACCCCCTGCCCGCCGTTACCATGGCAGGAAAAGCGGGACCGCCGGGGACTGGGGGCCGTTTCTTCGTAACTTTCATCATGGGGGATATATTGCCATAGTTGCCACGCTTGGCGAGCGGGTTGGCAACCGCAGTTTTTTTTGTTCAATTGCTGCTATCAGGAAGATGCTGCTGCCCGTCTCCTGCCTGTTTCCCTCTGTCGCATTTTACGACCCTCACGGGAATATATGAGGTATTGGATATTACGCCACTATACGGCTGCACGGAATAACTGCTCGTACGTAATACTCTTGAACCGGGTAGTAGCAGGTGGCATCTTAAATTTACCTGCATTGTGGTTAAAATTGCAGACGGTGTATTAAAATGTACCCATTCCAAGTATGTACCCATTCAAATACACTTCATATATTTATTGTAATGCTAAGCGCATCGCCTAAATAAAAAAATGTGTTGTTATTTTTGTTTGCCAAAAATAATTATAATGTTCCCAGACCAAATTGTGGTAACGACGGCCAATTTCAACGCAGACTAACCAGGCACATGATTGTATAATAGTGCACGAGTGTATGCACAAACACAGAAGCACTCTCAATTTCGTCACTCTTATATCAGATGAAACGGCAATCTGACACGACCGAAGAGAGATCAGGTGCAGCATCAACGGCTTTACATGCTTTCCAAGATACAGCGGTGAAACACCGCCAACTCCCTGACTTCGGGCTGCTATTAAGAGTTTCTTGACAGAAAAACCAATTTACGGATTTTGTACCGACCCCGTGTTCGAGCCTTATTAGATCATCGAGAGATTTAAAGGTTAAGTTGATGATTGGAATAATCTGAATGCTTAGTAGGCGTATTGTCAATCGCAATCGAATCAACTGCGGTCCAAAAACTTAACATCATGATTTTACTAGATGGTGATACCGCCATCTATTGGATTCTATGAGATTTTTTTAAATTGTTGCCTTCTAAAGGTAACACTGTCACACTGTCGTACCTCTCCTCATTTCTAAGTGGATTAAGGAACATTTAGTTCGCCGCGCCGTCTTATTTATTGCGTATTAGAAAACTTAACAGTGTTGTTTTAGTCAGGCAAAGATTTCATTATACAAAACTATACAAATAATATATTTATTAGAATTAAAAAGTTTTTTTAGCAGTAGTCATTTCAATTTTTAATAACTTCATCAAGGTAAATACATTTGGTTATAAGTATATACAATTTAATAAATTGATATTAGTGTTTATTTCTCCGAATCCGAATGACGTCTATATGTAGGCCAAGAATTAGCTGACGTGCTCAAATGATCCACTTAAATATGCAAATAATAATTTCTTAATATAGAATTAGATCAACATTATCAGCGCGAATGTTTCAACTCTATGTTTCGCGAATGTTTCGTACTGTGCTTACCAACTCGCATGACCAGCGTGAGTATGGACAATTTTCTTCTTCATTGTCGACCAGTAATTAAATATAGTTGGATATAATTCCATATCCCGGCATTGTAGTTCAAACTAACAACCCATAATAATTAGCAAACAAATTGGTCTTTGTTACGCGGTCATATTTTTTCTAAATAGTGGCAAATGATTAAACAGTCTATCTGATGGTAAATACCTGTGGTCCATGAACTCCTGTAAACAACTTCATACAAAAAAGGCGACAGATCTTTGTTATCTTTGATGCTCGTAATGACATGTAATGAATTTTTGTTACCTTAATACAGCAGTGGCTACACTTAGTGCACTGCGACTTAGCGGAAGAAATAGTTGAGTTGGTACCGTCCTAGATATGATGATGGAAAGAAAAGGAGTCCTTGTGAAACTTATGTACTCGTATATGGACCGTGAGAGAGCCCAATAAATAATTAAATGGGTGATTCCTTTTTTAAAGAAGCACAGTCGAATAAAAAATTAATTTCCATAACCTACTAGGCTTATAGAAATTTCCATCTATAATAATTTATATATTTCTAGATGCTACCATTCAAACGCGCCGGTCCAGAAGAATGAGTATTCCATTGCTAATGGACCTGTATATTCATTCATTAAAACTTACATAATGTGCTCCGCTGCGCTCTTGAATAATTACATCGCTCCGTTAGGAATAAGAATGAGCGGCAGATAGAATGAAGTAGGGGCAACGTTGTTGACCGGAGCGAATAGCGTTTATCAGTCAGGAGTTTTCAGGTAATAATTTAAAATGGGGTTTCACTAAAAATTTGAGTTCTATTTCTGAATGAGACTGCCTGAATAGGGAACATAAGTCTCCAGTGCATTCTATGTTATATATTTCGATTTCAAAGTTAAAATATCCAGAATCATGGTATGGGCTTTAAATTCATCTACGTACATAACAACTCCTATGAATTTACTACGTATTTTTATACATTTTAAATATAAAATGTATTGATATAATTATATCGAATATAGCGCCTATTGGTCTCAGGTTTAAGGATTTTTTGTATTGTGAAGACAAGTAATTTTATTCCATAAATATAGAATTTCTTAACAGCTTGACCACACTATTTATCAAATCTTATTTTATGTATATTTCCTGACTAATAAATTAATGTAGTGTGAATTCTCTAGTGGTCGAGTCTTTCAAAAGTTACACGATTACTAACGGACGCACCGATGAATTTAAAATATAAGATTGCAATAAGATTTGTGATTGAAATTTTACGATCTGTTTTGTTAATACTGAGGAAGTCTACACTGACCGCATTACCACTTACCTCCAGGTGGGGGAGAGGATAGGTTATAGGAAAAAATATTTGTTGTGTGAGCAGGACTTATTTGTTTTGGGTGCTGTATAAATTAATAGTGATATAAATACAATGGCACCTCAGTCTGCGTTTAAACTGTGGTCTTCCAATCCATTGAGTGCTTTGTTTCTTATTGAATAAGTTATTGCATTAGACTGACGTTGGTGCACGTTGTTTTCTCCTTAGGCTTGCTTTGATTCTTCTTTTTTTTAAAAGCAAAGTACAATTCAAGTGAGCGTAAACGGACACTGTGGTCCATAGACACATATAACGTCTATACTCGATTAAAAATCAAATTGCAAATACGTCGTCATCCATGATAACGAAAATAGAACCAGACAAAAACATTAGCAGCATCAACAAATCACGCTCTCGGAGAATACCAGATGCTAATTTATCATGGAGCTTTGAGATGATGCTTCACCGGTCGCGACGACCCATTCATGCTGCAGCCCAAATAAAGTTGCATCACGATTCTACCACATATAAAATCCTTGATGGGTCTTCGCTAACTCTAAAAACTCAATTGCCTTAATGTTTTAAGGAAAAGTTTCCAAATTCCTACCTAGCTTACGGCGTTATTGGGTTCCTAAAAAATCAAGGAGATCAGATGTCTAGTTTTCACTACCAACACGCCTGAAGTTATCCGTTATCATATCGAACACCTGTCTTAATGTATTTGTCTATATATTTTTAAAATTGATGATGAGATTATACGGTATGTGCTATGTGCGTTACAATTTAATCCATTTGACAATTAAAATAACACTGATCAATGGTATCGATAAATATTTGTAAGTAACTAAAACACGGAAAGATAAATGCTCTCACGTACATATTAATCAACCGTATCTAGATAGATTTGAAAGTTAAAGCACTCGATTACTTTAATTTATTATGTATTCTGTCTTAACTAAAGACTAAAGCCATTAATTATTCACAGAGGTTATGAACTGTACATAAAACAACGTCTTAAAGCCAAAGCTGTTGATACTATTTTAATTTATGTCCTGTATCCTCGGACATCGAAACCAAACTTAGCTAATAAAAAGTAAGTAGCCGACTTCAAACGTTACATTTAAGTTTCTTTAAAGTCGGCGGTTACTTCTTATTCAAATTTAATTTTTTTCCCTTTTGAGTTGACTGAGGAATTTCGTATCTCAGTGTATTCTAAATAGTTCCATTAAAAACTTTATCCTCAATTTTGGTGCAAATTTTATGTGATATATGTGATAACGAAGACATCATGTTACATACAAAAAATACACTTGAATTGCTAACTACCCTCCTTTACGCTTATTTCTTTTACATATGTGAAATTCTTCGAAGCCGTGGTTGCGACACAAACGACAGATATAGTAGTTTATCATCTATCTACACATACAAGATACACACATACACATATAAAATTGGAGTATCTGTCTATCTGTTCCAATCTTCGGAGTAGCTGACGATTGATATGATTATGATAAAACTTCACGAATAGTAGAGCGCAAGGAGTGATCTAGGCTATAATATTTTGTCTGAAAATCTTGGCGACTTTTTGTAAAATCGCAAAAATTATAAAATAAATGACATCAATGGACACCGTGCCAAGGTAGCTCAGGGGCTAAACACTCGCCGTAAATTTAACATTACGTGATTAACCCGGGTTTGATCTCCGCTAGCACCAATGAAATTGTTACGAAATTTTTAAGTGATGATTTACTACGTGCTCGACGGTGAAGGAAAACAATATTTATAAAAAATATTTCGTAGTCATGTGAAGTTCACCAACAAGTATTGGGGCAGCGCGGCAGACATTTCCTTGTCCTAAAACCTTCTCGAAAATGGGATAAAGCCTGTACCCAAGAGTGTGAGGTTTATAAGCTGTAACTTTAATGGACACCACCTAGGCGAAGGCGGGGTGGGTTACTAGTTTTAAATTGTTGAATGCCTTTGTTGCAAGCTGAAATACGCTATGCCTTTCATTAGTATTAACGTTTATTAAATTCATTACATGCTTAAAAGCTGCTTCCCTCCCATTACCATACAAAATGTGTTTTTTATTTTCAAAGCAATCGATAATTTTTTTTCGCTGTCACGTTCTCCAAAAGCATTTACATGACCACCGATTGCCCTCTCATTTGGACCGATTGTGCCTCACGAATACATAATGGAACTCGTCGCTGTTGCCATTTAGATAATTTTGCGTGCCTTCCATGTATATGGGCTTGATGGGTTATTGTTACATGTCTTGTTTCATAAAGACGGTTTGATTAGATGTTTAGTGTAAGTTACGTCCCTTCGATGTTTCTAGAAATTCCTGTTATTTTGTACGTCTCTTTTTTTGTAAGTATGTTTACTTATATCGTATGTGAACGTTGAATTGTTTCATTTATCTTGAATACCAGCGTAAAATAGCAGCTATAGGCAAAACGAAGCATTCTAACTCAGTCTTCACGGGTGACAACGCATCTGCATTTTAATTCGTAATCGAGGATAGACGTTAATGTCTATGGGCCACAGCTACCACTTACCATCAGGTGGACTGTGTGCTCGTTTGTCACCCTATCCTATGAAAAAATAGGGTGATTTATTGTTTACTCACAGATTTTAATGCTGAGTTGTGTATTACAACATAATAATTACATTACATTACAAAAAAACTCACGATGAATGAGCTTTAGACTTCAGACTTCAGCTTTAGCTTCCGTCTCTTGTGTGTAGACCTCTCAGTCTCTGCATTTCTGATAAAGCTCGTTTATCGTTTGATTTCTGTAATACCTTATTTGGCTCTAGATCAGATAAAGCAATACCCTCAAATGTTATTACTCTACTCAGTGCCACTTGCAAAATCTGCCCCTTGCAACTTCTGCCCTTTGGCAAACATTTTTCCGAGGTCGATTACAGGTTTAGACATATAATAGTTAAAGTAGGATTATATAACAGTTAATAGCTGAAGTAAGGTAAGTAGCTATTTTAAAGTAATCAAAAATTAAGCATGTAGTAATTAGTAGATAATAGCCACAAAAAATTATAAAATAAAAACTTTTTAACAAAAAAATTTAACCGCCGAAAAAACTGAAAAGCAAAAAATAATAATCCTTTTTCTTTTACCTAAATAAATAAGTTCTTAAACTAATGTAAATATACTATACATTATTTAATATATTTCTACATACGTAAGTACTAATGCATGGTTCAACTTTAACGAATTGTAATTCTGAAGAAATAAGTTTTCCTTAATGTTCATTTCTAAAAATGGGAAAAAACGGTTTAAAATGGTTAAAAACGTTTTATTGGAAAGAATTTAAAACTTCGTTCTATTCATAAACTTTTTTATATAGGATAGGGTGACAAACAAGCACCTGATGGTAAGTGGTTGCTGTGGCCCATAAACATTCACTCACCATACGAAATACAGCAGCATTAAGCTACTATTTCTCGCTGGTATTCTGTGAGAGCTTGATCATTCCCCGGTCGAGCCGATCCTTAACTACTACTAACCCTTAACTAGTACTACGTTAGTTGAGTAGAAATCTCGAGAAGAACAAAACTCGCTGCGCTAGCCTTTATCCGCACCCTGATAAGAACATTGTGGGTGTCTTCAAGGCAAGAGTGAGTGGCTTTTGTTAAATCTATATTATCACTCACCATCAGATGGGATTGTAGAAGCGAACCTTCGAAATAAAGTTTAGATTCACGTAGCTTTAACCATCTCTATAATGATTATAACTACCTCTATATTTATTAATGGTAAAAACTATAACTAATTTAATACATTTTAATTAACAAGTACTCTACTACTGATATGATTATAAATCTATTACAAATGATCCTGTCTTATGATATACGTTCATGCTAATTTTCGAAAGTGCACAACCGATTTTAATAAAATTTTGTATATGTAATAGCTTGGGAATAATTTATTGGTAAGTAAAATTAACAATTACTTTTATATTTGATTTCTATATGTATTATTAATATCGTTGATTGAACCATTAAATCGATGTTCAATCAAACGCCGCCTCATCAACATCCGATAGATAGGTGCTCGAACGTTTTATGACACGAGTTCGTGTCATAAATCGCTCGAGCGGCGGTGCAAGTTTTTATCTAAAGTTTTTACGATAGACGCCTTTAAGCATAACCATGTGAACGTTTACGGCCCGACGATAACTTGTGCTCGGTCAGGAGTTAAGTCCCTGTGCGGTGAGGGTGCTAATTAATTTAAGGTCTTCATTCTTCCTGGGAAATTATATTACGAATTAATATGACTAAAATAATTAAATGGCCTAAGTAAAATAACAGCTTACATACGTTTTGGGGACACACATGGTCTACTGCACTGCTTCAAGACGTGAAGTACTCTATAAGATTACCCTCGTTGTTTTTAGGGAAATCTTAGCTCGTTATAAATCAGCACTTAATATACCACCTAAAAATTTCATTTCCACCGGCGGAAATCGAACTCAGTTTGCTAGCGTACTATCATACTAATTTTAAGACGCTTATACCTTTTGATACTATAGTAAATATAACTAACTTGACTAATCATACCAGTATTAAGTCGGAAATATTAATAACTTTTACGTAGGGAAAGTACAATATATTTTTATATATTTTTTGCTTCTATCTAATTTAATATCTCTTAAATCCTGTTATCTTATTAGCCGTTTAAGTTCTGGCTTTTGATGGTTATTTTACAAGCATAATTTTATTGTTTAAAAACGAAATCCTCAAAAGGAATCGCAATCGCTTCTAGGTTAAATTTATACTAATCGAGAATAATCAATCTGCTTGTTAAATTATAAACCTTCATATTACATGTGCTCTTTGCCGAAGAAACAACAAAAATCTTGTTGTGTAGACAAACTCACCTTTGGGGTACATATACGTGGTAACCCCACTATTAAAGTCCACCTAACTTCGTGGTGCAAGTGGCGTCAACCATTAAAACTTGTTTCAACACCGTGGCCGTCCTTGTGCGGTCTCCAAAGTAGATAGTAACCGTTTATTGACCCTTGGGCGAGTGAAATAATGTTGCTAGGTAATGGATGAATGTATCTACGTAACTTTATACGTTAGTATTTCGGCCACAGAAATCTAAATAATAAGCAATAGAAGTTGTAAAAGCGCGTGACCTTGTCGCCGCATATGTGAATCGTAGGCCACAAGCACGCGAGGAGCGTTTGTTTCGGTCACCTTTCAGACGCACACATTTCAGACGCAGAGACATAAAAATAATGTTTTTAAGCATATCCAAATGCGGAAATTCTTCGACTACTTGCAAATTTCTAAATAAAGGGATAACAAAGGGATAACATTTCATAAATATGTACTTAGTGTTCTAAATAATGTTGTTTTTAATGAAATATACTTAAATAAAATTATTCACCTACAGTACTACGATTGTTTCCGAAGATGTAATTGTTTACACATTTCAATATCCATTGATTTTTAAGCTAGTTCATGTCTACGAGTATGACAGCTAAAAGCAGCGATGAATTTATAGTATGGTCAATAAACAATATTGTTGCGTACGTAAATTTCCAAGAACAAGGCCGCAGGAGTTGAGCGCGAGTCAGTGGCGTGACACAACTATTTTGTTTCGATAATTTATTATGTTTGGCTTACTTAGTTTTACAGAAATGGGAATGAAATGTGATTTTTCGTTAAATATTTATTTACATCTTTTCTATTTCTTTCTTTCTAAATATTCTATACCGTTAACCTTTTATCAGCGATTATCTGTGTATTAGCACTTTTAAATAACTTGATAAACTTTTATGCACTTTAATATATTGTAAGTATATTAATTATATTGTAGGGGTGGTAGACTAAATTCGATCTGTAAGAAGCCGAATAACTGAAAAATAACAAACAACAGAAAGTCAGTTACAGATCTGTAAAACTAATAATTTTTTTTTAATATGTCACCCATGTATATATATTCATTTGTTTGCTGTTAGTGTATTCATTTTGTTTATACATCTGTTTATTTAATATAATGCTATTATTCCAGGTTTCCAAAAAGATCCGAATATTAAAGAATATGGATATACTTATCCTTAACGTTTTTATTATATCCCCTTTTCTTTAATTATAAAACGTCTAAAAGCTAAAGCAAAGACTAAAAGCGTCTATTAGTGAGACAATTTCAGTTAATTAGCTATATCTTGGTGTGAGACTCATGGACAATCAACGACGCACCTGTTCGCCAAGCGGTGCGCACTTAATAAAAAGTTTTCGAAACGTGCGTTGCGCTGCACTATGCCCAAGTGAGAGTGAGCGCGCAATGTCATTCTCTGTTTTTCGCACACGTTAATTATTGGACTAAGTGGCTACGCCTCCTGACATTTTGTTTTTTTATAAAATATTCCTTAACGCAATAATTTGTAGTTTAATCTTTGTTGCATGAATGCTAGAGATATGTGTAAGCGAAATTGTGTATTTATTGTTTGTCTATGTGTGAAGGCTGCGCGAACCGGTGTCACGCGTCCCGATATTAAAAGACAGTAGAAGGCATTTCTAGTACCTTATTATTTAGATTTCTGAGATTTCGACTTATTGAATTAAAAAGAGATTGTCACCTCAAGGACTGAGCCGTCGTTTTAAATTTTATGATACGAAACTAATTAGATCTATAATTAATATTTTTATTTACCTTAAATGTGATGATACGAAAAACAAATTTAAATTAACTCAAACATAATCTCAATTACCTCCAAATTATGACACGGTCATTCCTTACGATTTTAAATTCAAAATAAGACTTTACAAAAGTTGTAAATTCAATATCGAAAAACGTACTTAACAAACTTCCTTAAAAATTAATTGAAGCACGTTGTACGTTCACATAGCTCATTTTAGGAACTATTATCATAGTTCAGATCCCAACTCTTTAATCAGTGTAGCCTACAACTCCGATCATTGTTTGCCACCTTACTTAATCTTGGCTTTTATATTTAAGTTTTTGTATACCTATCATAAATATTATTTAATACTCATTTCATAAGTAGCGAAGCATTTCTAAGATTTGAATTCGAGTCATCAAAATGTATTGTAATATTCATAAAAAATTAAATAGGTCAATAACCAGCCGTTGACTTAAAAGATACTGTTGATTATAACTATGAATAAGAATTTACGTGAACACTACACATTTAAATAATATAGTTTTTACGGATTATATCGCGTATATTTTATTCTATATTCCCAAATTTCGAGCAATTTACAGCACCTATGGTCACTGGGCGGAGGGCCTAAGATGTTCTACGTCCCAATGTCAGAATTAACTACGCCTGCCTTCAGATTAAATTAATTAACTTTGTTCCGATCTACGTAGTACGAACTTATAGTATCTGGAAGTCTTGCAGTTGTTTGCTTGGGCTGAGTTTATGTTGGAATGCCGAGACCAAAATCTCATTCTAATGTGTGTCAAAATATCAACCAAAAGGGGTATTCACAGAAGCTCTAAGATCTGAAATCTGGCAACTAAAGAGTTCTTAAATCTGGCAAGTAAAAAGTTGTTATGAACAATCCAAAAATCCAACAAAAACGCTCCGATCTACGTGACGTAATCAAATCCATAGACATATCATCCAGTAAATCAAAGGCAGTTTTAAAGACATACGACATATAATAATTTCTTATATTTACGCGAACACTACAAATTGATTTATATTACTTTTACGGATTTTATCGCTTTTAATAATATAAATTAAACGCGATAAAATCCGTAAGAGAAGTTTTAATCGACATTTGATTATAATATTTGCATTGAAACCTTAAATACATAAAAACTACAAAATCCGTAAAAACTACTTTTATTTAAATATGTATAAGAAGTTCACGACTATGTGAAAGAATGATTCCCTTATCATTATCGGTGTTATTGTCATTATTACGGGCTGGGTTCGATTGATAGTACATCTAGGTGATAATAAAGAGGCGATATTACGCAAAAACAAGCAACTTAATTTAAATTAATTAAAAACCATTGTAAAATTTTAAACAATTATTTTTCCCGATAAAGTTCATCAGATCGTGATCGATTTCTAACAGTTAATGCAAACAATATCTTAGAATTAGGAGCTTGCTTTGAATTTCGAGGATCACTGGCGTTCAGAGTTCAATTTCTTTGAAAATTAAATTAAAAATATTAAGTGCTGATTTACCACAGGTTAGATTGTGAGAAAAACGTCGTAAGGATTTGCATACGGCATTACTACGCATTATGTCTCAAGTACTTAGCCGTATAATTTCGAATGTAGGTAACTATTCTCCGGCTTCTCTTAGTCTGTTATTGTTTGAATTATTAAGCCAACTACAGAAATAAAAGCATTGCGCTCATTTTCTCTAAGAGCTCTAAGAGCCCAATTAGACTCCAGTGAAGCTCTGATGGTTAAAGAGGTAGCGGTAATGACTTATTACATTTCAGTAATCTTATAGCAAACTATTACAAAGTTAATTTGCTTATACCGAAAGTTAAATAAAAAAAGTTTCGTTATTTATTTATTTATTTATTTCATACTATACAATTATCTTTACAGGTTTATCACCTAATGCGTTAATGTAGACAACTATTTTTACCAACTCCAACTACACCGTTACAAGCTAATAATTTTCGATTATAAATATGTACTTATTGCTATTCCAAACACCGTATCTATATCACAGTAGGCCCATAACTAATTTCGAATAGAGCTCTTACTATGAACCCACCCAGAGTACAACAAAATATATCTATATCTTCTGCTATACGGTTGAGGATAAGGATTATCATTTAAAGGTTCCCGCGCTTTAAAATTTCTAGGTAACTTAGAAAAATTATACACTTTTCAAAAAAATAGTCTCGTAGTGTGCTGCTAAACTACTACTACTACTAATGTTGCTTATATAAAATTATCTTTTTATTTGAACTGAATAAAATAAAACGAATAAATCGTAAAAAAATTAAATTAAAATTTTCAACGCTAATTAGTAAGGAACTGAATATACTTATTATAGAAATAAATCTAGTGTACAGTTCGATCATGTGGGTTACATGTGGGTCACATGGGGATTAACAGTTCTACCATCACTTTTTTATCAATTTTTTTCCCACCGTCAGGTATAACATTACAGTATTTAGTTCTAGTAATTAAAAGAAATAAAAAAGAAAACATTTATACAATTGTTGTAGTAATTTTGTTTGTACGGAGGTTGAAACTTGGTGATGGGAAACAGCTTTAGTAGTGTGAAAACGGGTCTGCGTTCACTAATCCGTCTTTCAAGTGAAATAAGTATGGATTACTTAAATAATACTTTCCCGCTGATGAATATACTCTATGGGATAGGTAAGCCCATTATTCATCAGTGTGTAGTACATTATTCATTATAGCCCATCAGAGACCCCTGCTGCTCATGGTACGTTGCCACAGTTGCTACGCTTGGTATGCGGGTTCACAAGTGCATATTTTTTATTTTCTAGTTATTATTAGGAAAACGCTGCGCCTCACCTGGTTTATTTGCCTTTGTCGCCTCTTACGAAACCAATGTGATGTCCGTATCTAACCCATCGAAGTGAATATTCTGACACCGCCACTGCACTTTAAAATACGTTTTTATTAGATAATTACATATTTTTTGGCATAGTTGTTTTTTAACACTTGCTGGTTTGAAACAGTTTTAAAGTTGCATTCGATTTCGGATTAAAAATTCAAATTAATGCCATTAAAGCTATGAAATTGCTTAAATCAGTTGTTTGTTTGTTTTCCTATAACATGTTCATTCTTCAATAAAGCTACGTTTGCAAACATGGAAAAATTGGAAAATAAAAATTTGCGTTATTTTCGAATATGAGTACCGTCGAGGCACTAGTGGTACACAAATGCACGCAATATGCATCCCGAATAAACAATCGGTGTGTTTTTATTTGATTGCTTCCCTTTTGCAAATTTAAATCTTAATAACAAGTCCCGTGAATCTGAGACCGAAGTCGAATTCCAAGCGCATTTATTCCAAACCACCTATTAGCTAAACTTAAGGACAATATTAACTTAATTTGTGGCAAACAAATGAAGATATTTGGAATATTTGATAATTGTAAAGTTAAAAAACTTCCTTGCCTTCACGTTGTAGGATAAAATCCCGTGAGGGTTAAGTTTTAATAGGATAAAAATAGTTTATAGGATAAAAAGTTGGACTTCGACGAGGATCAATTCCCCAAATGCAAATTGATTCAAAATAAGCTGCTGTTGAATCTATGGTAGACCTCCTTTTTCCTGAAAGTTATCCTTTATCCACCGAATACGACCAACCTTGAACTTCCATTCTTGATTTCGTTTTCTTTTTCGGAAATTGATGAAGCTTCTTAATATTTCTATCCAATTACAATGTCAGTGTCTTCAAGGAAAGAGTGTATGGGCTTTTTTAACTCAGTGTATTTTTCTATCTACGGCTGCGTCGCGTTGCACCATCAGATCCAATATTCGACAAGCACTGGTTAATATTAAAAAAATATATTACTATTTGTGGCTATACTGAATTGATAAAATGACGGTAGGACCCGTGACCATGAGTGATGTAAAGTACTCGAAACATCATGAATTTAAAAAAAAGTTTATATACGCGATAAAATCCGTAAAACTTAGTATCATTTAAATTTATTAAATGGCGGGCCTTCAAAAATAATAACGTAATAAAATGGTTATAAATGAGAAAATGACAATGTTTTCTTTTAAAAATTAACCTCAAATGCATACAAAAATCTGCTGATTAAAAAAATGGTTTTTTGATAACAACATACACAACAACATTATATATCAATAGATATCCTGCGGTAATCGTTTGGTCAAATTTTAGAAAGCTGTAATGAACGACACCGGCGCTAATCCACCAAACACTCACAAGTAACTTTTCTGAGTCAATTTTCGTTTAGGGCAGGATTTGACTGGGTCTGCAGAGTTCAGTCATTGCGATGATCGCTTTCGATTATCGTACAGTATCCACTTTTCATCACAGTAATGATACGATTTAAAATCGATTCATTTTTTGTGACAATTGAAATTTCGATCTTCAGAACCAACCCCGTGAACGGCCGGAGACCAAAGTGGAAAATGAAGAATTAAAGGCTATTGTGGAAGCGAATCCATCACAAAGCACTTCTGAGATAGCTGCAGGCTTTGGTGTAAGTGATAAAACTGTATTAATCCACTTGAAGCAAATCGGGAAAGTAAAAAAACTTGAACGATGGCAACCTCGTGAATTAAGTGAATCGAACTTGCAAACACGCGTCGACTGCTGTGTTACTTTGCTCAACCAACAAAAAAAAGAGATTTTAAATCGAATCATTATTTGTGATGAAAAGTGGATACTGTACGATAATTGGAAGTGCTCGTCGCAATGACTAAACCCTGCAGACCCAGTCAAATCCTGCCCTAAACGAAAATTGACTCAGAAAAAGTTATGTTCACTACAGCTCCTAAAATTTGGCCAAACGATTACGGCAGATATCTATTGTCAGCAACTGCAAACCATGAAGGAAGAACTAGCTGCTAAGCAACTGAGATTGGTCAATCGATCTAGGCCACTGCTGCTTCATGACAACGCAAGACCACACACTCCACAACAAACAACCACTTAGTTAGATGAGCTACAATTGGAATGTCTGCGACATCCACCGTACTCCCCGGACCTTGCTCCATTTTTTCCGGAATTCGGACAACTTCTTACAAGGAAAAAAATTCAACTTCGATGCGGCAGTCCAAACCACCTTCAAACAGTTTATTGATTCTCGCCCCCATGTTTTTTTCAGTAAAGGGATCAATGAACTACCTAAGAGATGGCAAAAGTGCACATATAACAGCGGTGCATGTATGATTAATTAAATATATTTTACAAAAAAAAATTGACTTTATATTCTTCCCGTACAAAACGCTAATTTCATATTTAAGGACCTATTATTTAAATAAATAGACATTTATACATATATATCTCAATAAATGTATATACAAATAAAGTAAGTGGACTCAACTTATTTGGCTACGGATATGTTCGTATAGTTTTCTTTTAAAAACATTTTTGGCAGGTATTATTCGCAGGTCAAGAGACAATCTGTTCCAGAGGAAGATGGAAGTTACTGTGAAATAATCCAAAGGCAACATCTGAAGATATGGGAGTCTACTTCTATTTTCTCGATACATGTACGATTCCAAACTATTTATTGAAGTACAGTAATAGTGCATTGAATGGGTGAAAAATGTGTTCGACCTGATGGCTAGTGGCTACTACAGTTCATGGACACCAGCAACCAACCAAAAAATACGTGGTCATCTCTGAGGACTGAGACTGAATGCCTGGCGATCTGTAATTATACTGATTCCCTATACTGTGCGGACCAGAACAGCAGTGCAGACACTGCTATTTGACGACAGAACCAGGTAAAAGGTTGGTACCCAGACGGACTCTTAGGCAGTAAAGGAACCATACAAACCATTAAAAGTATAAACAAATATTATCCTTATTTTTTCACGTCATAATATGGCTAACAAAGGACGGACTCAGTGCCTAACGGCATTTTCAGAACTGAAATAAAAAACATCTTTTTAATGCCAAAAAAGTGTTAAATTTAAAACGGAATAATGAAATTACGTTTTCTCCTAATATTTTTAAACTTTGAGTGAGAAATCTGTCTTTTATTCATTTATTCATTCATTATAGGCCTTCACATGTTCACTGCTGAACATAGGCCTCCCACAAGGAATGCCACAAAGCACGGTACTGAGCCAGCTGCATCCATCGACTGCCTGCATATCTTACCAGGTCACTTCATCTAGTGGGGGACCGCCCATGTAGTATACTACTGCCTCGTTGTTCTAGTGGTGATGAAAACCAATGCTCTGTTGCAAAGCCAAATAAATTATTTTCGATTCAAAAGAGTATTTTGGAATGTATATTCAAAGTAATAAATTACATTCATACAATTCAATACAAATCTCTTCACAAACAAATTCAAAGTGTTGTAAAAAGCGTACTTCATTAGCAATTTGATAAAGCAATTTTGCAGTTAGTGAAAAAAAAATGGAGAGAAGCCGGAAGAAAACGTGCGAGAATTACCATAACAAAAATCTTTCGCTATATAATCCCCGGAATCCCTTATCATTTTCCTAGGAGTAAAATCTCGATCTTATCACGAATTTCAGTAAATGAATTTTGTTCTGCTTTTAGCCAATAATTTTATTGTTTTTATTTGAAATAAGGCGAGTAATGTTCTGTAGTGCAGTGGCTAAGTATTCGAGTCCCGCACGAATCAACCTTGTGCGGGTTACAAATGATTGTACTGGGCCTGGGTGTTTGCTCATGATTATTTTACTTATGTAGAATGTTTCCGTGGAGAGATTCCTAGTGTGGGGATAACGCTTCTTTTTGAAGTGAAGAAAACTTTGTAATGTGTTGAAACGTTTGTTCAAAGTTTGCTATGGCTAGGGGTCCAACTGTGTAGGTGCAAACCTCTTACCTGTTTCTGACACCAAAACTCAACCTGTCATTACACTGGCTCACTGAACCCTTCAGATCAGAACATTGCAAAGCAAGCACTGCTATCTGGTGGCAGAAATATGTACGAGAATCGCACCTACTCAGAACGATTTCTAAGCAGAAGTAAAATGCTACCACATAGTGAAAACTCATAAGTGCTTTATAATAAGCGTAAATTTAATAAAATATATTAAAACTTTGACTTTGATTTATGAAAGTAAAATTGTGAACATTTTCAGTCAAAAATAAATAAATAATGTACTTATTCGGACTAATATGATTCAAATATATTACTCATTATATACAATCATTATAAAAATCAACTTTGAACACTTACCGCAAATCGAGTTATTGCACATTCAACTACAATTCATCTGAAAGCAAATTTCGACACACTAACAAAATCCATAATTGAACACTGCCCGTTATTGAGGTCGAGGGTAATTACATAAGTGCTTGTTTGAGATTTAATGTTCTAATTCTCCTAAAATTATTACAAAAAAAAAATAAACAATGTTTCATAGTGACATGTCCTAAGCCTAAGCTTTTAAATATAGTTCTACTGCGCTACCTAAGTAACGGAATCAATAATTCGATGTTATTAAAAAATAATATAATTGGAGCACGTTTATTGCGTTTGTATATAATAACTGCATAGATTATAGACGGATAGATTGCTTCTTGTTACAATTATAATGAAAGAAATTGCGACAGAGAAACAGGATTCGCGGCGAAGAATCTGATGTATCCTAAGCCTAAGTTTCGACTGATGTGTCTGAAGCCTAAGCTTTTATATATAGTTCTACTGTATAACCTTAGTAACAGAATCAATAATTCTATGTCATTGTACAACTTATACAAATAATAAAATATGAGCTTGTTAATATATTGTGTTTGTATTTAATGCTCACATGTCAATAAAGTAGATTTTGACTGCAGCACGTTTGGGTCGGCTCGAACGGGAGAGAAGCGCGTAGGTACAGAATTCATTCATTCATTCATTCATTATGGCCTAACAAAAGATCACTGCAGAACATAGGCCTTACACATTAAATGCCTCATAGGAAGGATATTTGCATATTATACTTGGCAGGCGTATACTGCTAAAGTTAAATTTAATAAATTGTAGCATTATGTTGCTGTACTTTGTTTATTAAGTGAAGAGAACATTTAAATTTTAATTTATCGCTCCTTCTGCCACACTTAAATTTAACTATCATATAATGTAACGGTAGCAAGTAACACAGAGTTATGCTCGAACCCGAACTCTATGTTAACAAATGAGCATACAGTCCACCTAATTGTAAGTGTATACTGTAGCCTATAGACATATATATGTATTCTCAATTAAAAATCAAAATGTAGCTTTGCGTTGTCACACCTGAGTACTGAGATGGAATGTTTCATTTCCAGTTAAAAAGTTATCTGGTTCTCTACAATCACCATATGGAACACAGCAGCATAAAGCAAGATGTGTATTTAGCAATCCCTGCTAAATACGCATCCTACATAAACTTATTCATTTGCTCAACCAATTCCCCTTCTACTCTTAATTCACATTTGGTTTATTTTTCTGTTACTCGAAATCCACTTTTTCATTGCCTTTTTTTAAATATGTTCATTAGGTAACTATCATTTGCAACTAGTCCAACGACGAAAATTTTACTCAACCTCAAGCTCAAGAAGGAGCACATTCCTCGGTTTCCAAACTTTTTAAAAAAACTGGCTATAAACAGATTGAATGGCCACGAATAAACTACATAATCTGTCTAACACCTTTATGGATGCCAAACTAGTCCATATAGGTCCATGTAGTCCATGTAGGTCGCGTTGATCCTGACAAAAACACTAGTCCCTATATAGATATTTAATGCGTGTTCCAGCCCAGTGCCCAATCCAAATGAGGCTAGCGTTTTCCATAAAGTAACCTAATTCACTCGGTCACAGGCTTTTTCTAAGTCTAAAAAGGCATTGAACACTTTCTAATTTTGGCCAAATGCTTCGCTTATGATTAAGCTCAAACATAAGACCTAGTGCGTACATCCCATTCTATTTCGAAATTCAGGTTTGTTTGTCCTAGTTTTCAATCAACACCTTAGCATCCAGTTTTCTGACAACGCATATGGGTTTGCATATGTATAGATATATAAAACAACAATTAAATAAAACTATCGAATGAGGAAATAATTTTCATTTAATTACAGTGGCGAATATGTGGATCATCAAGGGAAAACACAAAAGGATTCTATTTTGGTTACTAAGTATTATGCGATGTTATCACTTCTGCTCACCGTTGATCACTAAAACAACATGAAAGAGGAAAGTTATGAAAGACATAATGCAAGCTTTGGCAAAGGTGTTGATGCGATATTCACTCAATACCATGATATTGTATATTTTGCAAAAAAAAAACTTTAGTTACTGAGTTTTACGAGGGGATAAATTACTAATTTACAAGTCCCCTGTACACTTATATATTGTTAAAATTTACATTTGAAAAGATGTTAACACACGTTTAATTTTAATTTCTTGTCGGTTTTTTTGTAGCGCACCATTGTCATTACTGACGTCTGCAAGAGCTTCAAGCAAGCCTAAATTGATAAAAGTATTTTGACATTAGCCACAACTGATGATTTACATGGAATGAATGTCTATATGAAAGAAACATTATTCTGCTATTTTACGCTAGAAATCTGCGAAAACGTAATCCTTTCTCCGGCCGAGACGACTAATTCATGTTTCAGGCATAATGTAGCTGCAGCGAGGCTAAAACACTAAATTTGTGGGCTTTAATGTCTTTTATGGAATAAAAAAACAGATAACTCGGCTACGATAATATAAGTATCGCGTGAAAAAGGTGTTCAGAAAATAAATTGACTCACCTTAAGTTAATGTGGTAGTTTGGGCTACTGAAGCACTTACATAGCAAACGTGATTACGTTATGTAAATTAAAAATGTAATTTATCAAGTTCTAAGTGATAGCAACGGAAACCAATGGAAACTTTTAAGTGAATATTTGTATTTTAGCTCGCTACGTGAAACAACATATTTATTTATACAAATCGTGCCATATGGTTGTGTTTTAAGAGAAACTACAATGAAAACGGGAAAAGTTTGAAAACATATTTATAACCCTCCAAAAATTGGAGTTATTAACATCATTATGTCTTCTAAGCCACCCCACATAAATAAATATTATAAATTACTAAGACCGGCATCGGGGGAAGTTCAACGAGGCGTTTGTTTCCGAGATCGCTTAAAACACTATTTTCCTTTAATTTGTTTATTATGTTAATTAGAAATATTTATGTTTTAATTTCATTTGTTTATAAGTTGTATTTTTTCGGTCATAAAAATAATTCGATTTAATATTAATTTAAAATGTAAACGTTATTATTATTGTTATTAAATTAATAAGAAAATATTATATCTGTTATTGTAGGGTAAGACCTATATGTCTACACCTTCATCATCATCATCATCATTACAGCCCTTCACAAGTCCTCTGCTGAACATAGGCCTCCCCCAAGTAATGCCACAAAGCACGGTCCTGAGCCACCTGCATCCATTGACTTCCTGCATATCTTACCAGGTCGTCACTCCATCTAGTGGGGGTCGCCCTACACTACGCCTACCGTTACGAGGCTGCCACTCGAGAACCTTTCATCCCCATCGGTTATCGGTTCTTCGAGCTATATGGCCGGCCCATTGCCACTTCAGCTTACTAATCCGTTGGGCTATGTCGGTCACTCTGGTTTTACTGCGGATATCCTCATTTCTGAGTCTATCACGCAGAGAAACTCCGAGCATAGTCCTCTCCATAGCTCGCTGAGCGACCTTGAGCGTCCTCATACGGCCAGCAGTGATGGACCACGTCTCAGATCCGTAAGTCATCACTGGTAACACGCAATGATTGTACAATCTAGTTTTTAGAGATTGAGGTATACCTGACGAGAAGATATGTCGTAATTTCCCAAACGCTGCCCAGCCGAGTTGAATCCGTCGATTGACCTCTCGGTTGAAGTTGGACTTACCTAGTCGGACTATTTGTCCCAGGTAAACGTACTCGTCAACAACTTCGAGCATAGTGCTCCCAACAACTACCGGCATAGGTGTGACATGGACATTAAACATGATCTTTGTTTTGTCCACGTTCATCTTAAGACCTATCCATTGGGAGGCACTATTGAGATCATTGAGCATAGTGCTTAAGTTCTCCAGCGATTTGCCCTAAGGACTATATCGTCGGCAAATCGAAGGTGAGTGATGTACTCGCCATTGATGTTAATACCGTATCCTTTCCAGTCCAGTAGCTTGAAAACGTCCTTCCAATGCAGCGGTGAAGAGTTTCAGGGATACAACGTCACCCTGTCTATTACATACCGGTCTATTACATCTGATGTGGATCTATCTGTTGGAGATCATGAGGCATTCAGATTTTACACACATTTTACATATACATTTTTTATAGCAGCAATATGATAAACGCATACAGTTCACCTGAGGTTATGTGAGTACTGGCCTATAGAAATTAACAATTATCCTTGATTAAGAATCAAAATGTTGAAAAAGAACAAAAACGATGTCACTCTTTTGGAAGAAAAAGGAGTGACTCGTTACTACTAAAAGAGTCTCCGGTTCTACTCACTCACCACACGAAACATAGCAGCATTAACCTATTTTTTGGATAGGATAGTTTCCCCATACAGCGGAACAGTGAAGCCTCGGCGACGAGAATAAATTGTTTGATTAACAAAAAATATATTGAAATCTTCGTTTTGTTGTGTGATGTCTGTTTGTAAGGTGAAGCGCATTTGTACAGCTGAGTAAACATTAAGATCATACAGTTTTTAAGGCCCCTCTTGTGATGGTTAACAACAACCTGAGTGCTCGTTATTGATGAGATTTTCTTTTTTCCTTTTCAATATTTATGAAGAGTTAAAATGACAGTAGCCTAACGGCAGAGATGACTGTAGCCTATGGACCTCAAAAGGTCGTAAGTTCAAATTAACCTTTCGAATGCTGTTGTGAACCACTCCTAACATAAGCATTTTAAGCTTAGCAGAAGTAGGTATGAGGAATATAAGTAATATTAAAAATGTTGTTCATATTTACGTAAAAAATCATACAACACAATCGTACTGCTGATGTCATAGTGATAGACTCAAGCCACGCAGCCATTCAAATAATGTCGTGAACCACTTCTAACACAAGCATTTTAAGCTTATCTTTCTATATAAGAGTTGTTAAAGAGAATATAACTAATATCAATAGCCTTGCCAGTAATTTAAAAAAAAACAGAACAAAACCGTACTGATTATGTCATAGTGAAGGACCCAGGCCATACAAAATTACTGTTCGATCTGCAGTTATATTAGTAGTATATTTGTAGCTCGAATGGGTCGGCTCGAACCGGGGGAGGACCACGCTCTCACGGAATACCAGCGTAAAATAGTAGCTTACTATTTTACGCTGGTATTCTGTTAGTTTCGTACGGTGAGTTTAGAGATCCGGAGACACCTTTTACTGGAAACGTGGCATTCCATCTTAGTCCTCACGGGTGGTAACGCATCTGCATTTTGAATCGTAATCGAGGATGAATATAGATGTCTATGAGCCACAGCAACCACTTACCATCAGGTGAGCTGTATGTTCATTTGTCACCCGATTCTATAAAAAAATATTCCAAACAGACAGTTTTAAATTCTGTGCCTGAAAATACAGAGTTAACAAGCGTGCATGAAGTCTTTAGTCGATTTATTTTAGGTTAGGTTTTATTTAAGGACCGTTTTACGTTTTATTCGGTTACTTTTTACCTGGTAGCGAGAGATTCCATCTTAATCCTTAGGGATGATAACGTATCTGCATCTGGTAGTGACACAAACCACTTTTGATAAGGTTGTGTGGACTATCATTATTACTTCTCCTAAAAGAATGTTATTCATTTCAACCGTTGTTAATGCTAATCCCGTCGAAGATATTTTAAGTCAATTGCTGGATATAAGCCTTTCCGATAATGCGCTAGTTGGCTTTAATTATTCAAAGATTTGCAATACTTACCATGAAATACTGGCAGTGCGGTGAGTATCAATCTATAAAATTTGATCACAGCGTTTTGGATGGATATTTCTGTTATTTTCTGTTGGTGGCAAGAGAAATATCTTACCGCCAACTGAAAAGATACTCCTTATATGTGATCAATACCCAGTACTAGTACCCAAATGTCGAGTAGTCATGGAGTAAGAAAATCCATCGCCTTACATCCATTATTAACATTACAATTTTGTGAAGTGATCTTCGATAGTCGCATTTATAGTATTATCTCTTAAATAAAATTCCCTTTGGAGTTATCGGGATACTGCAGTTCACTGCTCTTCATCGGTCTTTACCACTATAGAGAGAATGTCCGCCTATCCGTATAGCACAGTATGCATGTGAAGCTAGCATCTGAAGAAAAATTTGGCATGTCCCCCCACGATAGTAATGCTGTAAACTTTTATTCATTCATATATTGCAGCTCCTCAAAAGTCTACTGCTAACCATAGGCCTTCCGATAGGTTTCTATACAGAAGGAACATTTTCCGTAGTTTGCGTTAGTTTATTGGATAAATGTTAGAATATAGATAAAGATTGAAAGATGCTGCTGCCCTTCTCCTGTATCATTTTTACATTCTTACTCTTACAACAACCACTAAAAGATCATCTATTATTCTCTTACTCTCATTACCGGATTCCTCATAATGTTTTCCTCGAGCACTTCGTCGAACACCATATCAATCAGCACTTAAAGTTAAAGTGCTTACTTTAACTTTAATTAATTAGAGTATAGTTTGTTCTAGAAATCAAAGCCCGTTAGGGTGTTGTTTTCTAAATTATAAGTCAGTAAGTATCACAAGAAATCCATCAACAAAGAAAACCTAGTACTTTTAGATACCAGTCACAAGATTCTGAGTTAGGTCACACGAGAAACTTTATTTCCCCTCAATAAACAGTTGAACGTGTCATGCCAGCTCGCTGATTTCTTACTCTTGGTCTACTATGCAGATTTTTACAACAATATTATCACGTACAGAAACCCGCGTACATGTCTCGGTCGGTTACAACACGACAGAACAGTAACTGTTTTATTCAATATAGATTATAAATAATACATGATGAAAGTCACTCTTTTGTTAAATTACCACACTAGTTCGTAAAAATACCTCTGTCCCGGCAAGAACTAGAAAATAACCCAAAGGGAAATTAAAAAAAACCGGTTTACAATCATGTTTGTTACATAATTTATCAACATAAAACAAATTAGAAAAAGATTCGTAGCTATCACCTCATTCCCAGGGGTTATTAATATTCATAAATTTCTTAATAATATAAAGACATTTTTGTTTCAAGATTTTTGTTACAAGACTTGGATTCATGAACCAGAAATAGTATCACAAGATGAGAACCATTTTCTATTAAAATCAGGTATTTCTGTTTAACATGTATATAAAACAATTTCACGGTTCTTGAACAGCAATAGATGAGTCTAAAGAAAAATTGCTTGCATATTGCATACTCAGAACAAATCACACGACGGTTCCATTTCTATTATATTTGTTTTCGTTTTATTTTCAATTTAAAATGGAAAGAAGATTTTGAAGCATTAATTTGATAATTGATAGAATCAGGCGTTACTTTGCGGAAATCCATTATAATAAAAAATAAAAATGTAAATTTCTTTGCAACCTTCCGCTAAATAAATACAATGATTTGTCTTACCTGGATTGAAGAGCACCTCCCGCGCTCCCTCAATTGCATGCACTCAGCTAAGTCTTAGCGGTTAGCTGCCGTAGAATCTACATTACCTAAGATGCCTCGTGTAGAAGCGAAACAGGTGTCGTATTATCGTCGATGGTGTGTCTTACCTGGAATATTGGTTTTGCGAGTAGTTATGCTGGGACTAGTGGTGACGGAGTTAGTGCATGCAATTGAGGGAGGGCGGGAGGTGCTCTTCAATCCAGGTAAGACACATCATTGTATTTATTTAGCGAAAGTTTGCGAAGAAATTTATATTTTTATTTTTTAGCATTAATTTGAATTGATAAAGACAAGATATACAAAAAACCGAAATAAGTGTCACTTTTCTAACTATTGTCACATTAAATACCCTAATAATTTCGATCTTTTTAACATAGCCACGAGGTTGTTGGAGATATCCCGGACACGGCGCCATGCGGAGGCAACCCGTTTGCACATGATAACTGGAAAACTGTCTATGCGAGCCTCGGCAAATATTGTTGACGCGCTGCAGTGCCGTGGCAGCCCCATCAGCATCCTGAAGCCGTTATTATATTGGACGCGCAGGGTTGCAAGCGTCCTCTATGTATACTCAACCTATAGACTGCAGGTGTTAAAGGACTGATAAAATAGGCTCTGAATAGAGTTTGTTTAACTTCTATATTACACCCTGCAAATCTACGGGCGAGCATATTGGATCTCAAAGCTAGAGCCCTGCGTTCCCTCTCTATGTCAGCATTACCCGACATATTTTCACTAACCCAGTGCCCCAGGTATTTAAAACTTATCACTCTTTTCAGTGGTACGCCTTCAAGAGTGACAGTGGGAAAATACAGCTGTAATTTTATGATTTAAAAAATACGATCTCACTCTTCTTGACATTATATCGTAAGCCATGAGTCGTTGCATACTTCTCACAGATACTGAGTAATTTTCTTAGACCTCTAATTGATGGGCTCAGTAGCACCATATCATTATGTCATATGTTATATTATGATATTGTGTATTAATATTGTGTATATATATATAATATTATGTATCAATATTAATATTGTGTATTTAGATGCAGAAAGTCGTCAGACGAAGGTGGCGCACGACCGCTATTTAAGGCGTTCCTTGGGGGAGGCCTTTATTCAGTTGTACACTTATAATGGGATGTAATTATGATGATCATTATATCTTTTTCGTAACCACCAAAACCCTCTCAGAAATTAGAGGAGGCCTGTGCTCAGTAGTTTTTAGTGTTGATAAGAATTACTAATTTTACTTATTCTAAAACTATCAGTTGCCCGCGACTTCGTACGCGGATGATGTTGCTTATGCCAGCGACAACGGGGTCGTCAAAATCGAAGATCTAAAACGTCTGATGTCGAATTCTAAGAGCCCGGGGACGGGAAAACAACGTGATGCGCGAGACGATCCAGATCTTACATTTTTGTAAGTCAACACGAAATACCCACCAGACTAAACAATTTTTGCTAATACGTCACTCATATATACGTTATAATGTCGCTGGGCTTTGGAGTTCCATAACAGATGTTCCAGATCTTCAAATTTATTCTCACAGCAGAAAAAACTCTTCACGTAGAATATTTTTTACTATGAAAACATTTTTATATCTCTTATACTTTAGCTGGTCTGTTGCGGTTCTGCGTCAAGTGTTCTATTTTCGAAAATAAATTATAGCCTATATGTTACCTAGACTTAACACCTATAAAACAAAAAACTTTTCATCCCTTATATTTCACCGATCCCAAGGGTACACTGAATTAACAATAATATTGCAAATCACTTTAAAAAAATCTTTATAAACCATAGCTGTACCCTTGGCTTTGCCCTCGGTCACGCAGTGGTTGTATCTCACGCTCCTGACGGCTCTCAAGTGATCGACCAGTCTCAGAACGTATATTCTGAAAACTAAACCTCTGATCCCTCTGTGTAACTGTTTCGGATACGCGAGACAAAGAATGACGATCCCGGTCGATAGCTAAAAGCATTTCTCGTTGTTCCACACTTTCCTGAGATCGAGAAGCAGTAGTGCAGACTCTTTTAATTTCTAGTCGTAATTGGCGCTGCGTGCTAGTTTCTGCGGACAAATTTAGTGCATTACGCTCACGGTTAATACCTAACCGGTGTTCACGCTCTGCGTGGGTTCGAGAGAAACTAATGCTACTACTAACTAAACTGCGCGTCTTAGAAACCCTTGAGTTTCGAGACAGATTTGATCTTTTTCTAAAAGGCATAGCTAAAATTCCTTCTTAATCCGATACTAACGATATTAAAAACAATGAAAAGTAATCAAATAAGTACGTAAAATTTGCTAGTAAGTAGAAAAATAATAATTATTCGCAGGAAAATAAACCACACCAACCAACACAGACAACATAGGTAACCCCCGTTTCTATAGGATGAGAGCGGCCCATCGGCACCTATAACATCACTTTTTGGGAACGAAACCATAGCGCGATCTAACTCGACGCCAACGCCATCTGGTTAGTAAACGGAAACTACATATTATTTACCCAAATGAATTAATAAATTATGAATTAAAACTAAATTGTCGTTCATTTAATAGACCAGTACATTATTTTTGCATTAAAAAAATATGGTAACAGCAGCAAGGAACAAAACTAAGAATTACATACTTAAATCAATTACCTGCAACAAAAGTGCTTAGTAAGATATAACTTAGAACCAAAAGTTTGACTCGACTTCATGATAGTGTAACTTGTTGTACCACCAGTCAATCTGTTTAGTAATAATGGTGTGAAACTCTCCATACAATTAGATAGGACATGTAAAGTTCTCAGATATCCTAATGCACATAAAAAGTGCAAAAATTAAACAAAAATGACGATTTTTCAAATCAATATTATGGGATTTAAACTTGCACCATTTAATGCGGTAAACAGTCGCCTGACCTTACCGCTAAATTCCCCGTTGACATATTGTTAAACAGCTGTTCCCTTGCAATTTATAATATTACTGCCCCACTCCTTTATAAAAATAGCGTGATTATTATGTTCCCAGAGTTAAATTTTTATTTTTATTTTAACTAATAACATGTCATTTTGTACATTCAATTATTTTGTGCGTTCAATTACGAAGAAAAATCCTTTAAAATCAATACTGCTTACCTCCTATAACATACTAAAGCCTTCCTTGGTTTATAAAGAACATTTTTCCTGAATTTCAATTCAATCTATCCAGTAGTTTTGGCGTGAAGCCGTACCATACATACGAGTACAGACAAACAGACAAACATACAAAAATTCTAAAAAGTCACTTTTTGTCATTAGTTACGTTTTGCTAACAAAAGCCATTTATTTTTTCTCGAAAATACTTAATGTACAGTTTTTCTTTCGTTACTGTTTTATTATATGTATAGATTACTATACTTATAGCGATTTTCAAAATTGTGGTGACAAACGAGATTACAGTTCACGTGACCCAGAGTGGTCACTATTAACCAAAAATTAGGATATGCCATTATCACTTCGAACACGATCGATTGGCGAAATGTTCAATATTTCTCGTCTTGGTAATTTTTGATAAAATCAAATACAAAATCAATTCATTTATGAAATGATACCTAAAATTCACACATTTTAGGTATCATTTATCAAAATTCAACATATTTAATTTCTCTGAAGCAAAATAATCAATTTATTTACTTTGCTCAGTTCTAAAACAAAGCGTAACGAATTTTATAGATAAAGATATCTCTAAATTTTCCTAGCGCACACCAAGACTAGTATTCATTCCGCGTAATAATTTAACTGGCGAAAACTATTTATGCTACTATATTCGGTTTTAAATAAGTATATTCTTCAAAGACCACAGACGAGACACTCATTAGAAATACCAAGTTCCAATTCTAAAATATTATAAAATTAGAAATCTTTTTAAATCGTATTGTGCAAATACATTACTATAGATTAAAAGCCGTTGTTATTTTTATATTCATATTTTATTTAAGGTTACAAAATCCTGTCATAATTAAATAACATAACGCAGTTGCGGAGTGATTCCCAGCTGCAAACGATTTCCACTCCCCGAGTTACACAATCGCGCCAAAGATAAGGTTAACAAATAGATAAAAATTTGGCACTCCCTTACATCCTTGATAAATTAAGTAAAATAGTATGTTAAAATAGTCTCGGAATAGGAGCGACTAAATTGAGTGCAGTCAACTAGACAGAAGACACAAGTTTGCGTGTTTACCGCTAAAAACCTCTTCTTCGTATCTCCTCATATCTAGGGTACCTACTATAGTTGTTGCCTCAACTTGTTCTGCCAGAATCGAAATTCCCAACGATCACATAACTAATGATGTTCAGTTCTGCAGTCATCTGGAAGCGAAAGCCAAATTGACATCTAAAAATCTTTGTAGTGAAATACAGTATTTAATCACAACAGAACGCCGGGCACCCTAGTGCCAGTCCACTTGATCGCATCCAACACAGAGCGGCAGTAACTCCAGTCACTAAATTAGTTTGCGATAAAACTCTCGATACCCTCCATACCATTCGGGTGATTGGCGGTCGATATTTGTGTGATTAACCAGGTGTTTCCTTCTTTTGGCTAAAAATCGACTGCGATGGCAATTTCCAGGACCGGTACTACTTTGGGACCTTCAAAAAATAGCTTAATATTTTTAAAGGCTGACATCGACCGGTATTTTACTTGGTTTTGCAGTTGTTTATGGCCGGCAGTAGTCTTTACTATCAGATGAGCCGCATGCTCGTTTGCAGCACTCTCGTATAAATAAAATTAATTTCAAAATAAACAGGAAAGGAATAATATGGGCCCTCAGCTCGTGCTACTTGAAGCCCCGTACCAAGTACTCATTTATCTGAAAAGTAAAAACTTTATTGTTCGGCTCCGCTTACAAAGAACGAGGACCATGCTCTCAGACTGGAGACGTAATACAATAAGTTCGCGTTTATTATGAACATCAAAACTTTTAAGTTGCTTTCGCATTTGCCGCTTTGAGAATAACAGATTTCTTTTTCATCTTTGTTATGATTAATTTCCCTTCAGTTTCCAACGGGCAAACAGAAAAATAGCGTATTTTATTTTAGAGTCAAAATTTCGGAGTGTGTATAATTATCAGGATACTTTAACTGAAAATGACCTCTTATTTTTTACTTAAGATGGATAAACTAGCCAATCTTCCTTATCGTAAATGGCTACAGAAGTTCATGGGCACCTGAAGCGAACAACGCCCCAGGCTATGGGTTATCACAGCTGAGGAAAATGATGATAATATGCCTGTATTGTGCTATATAGGCTGAGGCATTTTACTAGATGGTTTGTTACTAGAACCACTCTCTTACCTCCTTCTGTCGCCAAAAAGCAGGGCATATACTGCTGTGCTCTGGTCTGAAGGTTATGAGTTTGACATTACATCTTAGTCTTCACAGATGACAACATATCTAAAGATTTCTTGGTTTGAAGTAAGTTACAGGTGCACATAGTTTGTTTTATTATTATTAGTGTTAGGCGAACCGTGGTTCGTTTGTCACTTCAATTTAAAAAAATACTAACTCTGAGCTCTCGCTTGTAAATATTTCATAATTTATGTTTAAGGTCCCCACACTTTGCGCGGATATAGCCGCGGCAGTGATAGATTTAAGAACAAAGTATTTGTATGACTTGAAAATTAATAATTTTTTTCGGTATTTGGCCATGTGCAATTTATATGTGTAAAATGTCTCAATGATACAGAAAGTCAATTTCTAATGAGGACGGATTTTTCCTATAAAGTTGAAATAGCGGACGAAGTTGCAGTCCACCTAATTATTGTAAGTGGCTACTGCACTCCGTGGATACCTGAGGCTAACTTCAAACAAAGGAGGTTACAGACGGAAGGTGACTCAATTATCGCAGAATCAGGTGTTGATTTCTTGTTGGACCTTAGATGTTGATTTCCGTCACCGATGTGTGTATTTCATATCTGGGATAAACGAGATGTTTATGATATTGATAAATGAGGGACTGCTGATAAGTCTGCGGCCTAAGGTACTTAATGAAAGAAAATATATGATTTCTTTTTTCATTTTTTAATATAATCTTCCTCAAGTTAAATAAATTTATCACATCTCGCACACAATGCCTTTTACGCACCTAAAAATATTCTGTATATTTCTCTTCAAAATGACGATCAACCGCAGCTTTCATTTCGTTGTCATCTCCTCCGTAAGTCTTTTTTCTAATTAGTTAATATCACATATCATAATATCACCTTATTACTAATCAGTTAGTATTTGTCTGCCATTAGAATTGTTTTTATTCATTATAATTATGAATAGGTAGCTTTACCTTTAAATTTAAGATGTGGATTAGAGTTGTAATTGGCATTTATTAAGTAAATTTGAAAATTGTATTTTAATTATATACGCTGTGGTTATCCTTAATAAAATAAAATAAAATTAAAAATAAATAAAGACTGTCACAAAGCATTATTAAAGAAAACTTGCAATGCTATTAAAGTAAAGCGAACCAGTATAATTACGGGCTTAGGCATCTCACCTTAGTATTCTGGATACCAGTTACTAGCAGGGAGACTGTAAGCACCTTTGTCACAATACTGTAAAAATATTATGACATACAATATAATACAAATATAATACCGTACCAATATTTCTCTTTTAAACTAAGTAGTGTTTTCGTCTTAATAAAGAGACAACCAAATCGATCAAACTTATAACCAAGAATCGCTTACTTAAAGTATAGAATTGCCTTTTTCTCTCTGCTATTCTGACTTTTCACAATAGACACATAGACACACTATACGAAATACAACAGAATTAAGTTGCTATTTTACGTAACCTTATTTTGTAAATGGTTATTGACATTCCAAATTAGGAAAAATTAATTTAGAGACTCAGAATTTGAATGATTGGAAATATTTTAATTTGAAGTACTTGTCTAGAGCTCAATTTTTATGGCTTGTTTCTTGTTTATCTGTTTTTGTGTACACGAGAAAGTTATCATCTAAATAAACATAAAAATGTATAAGAAGAAATGTTGGTTGGTGGGGTTCTCGTGCAGTAAATTTCATACAGAAACTGTATATCCGCGATTTGTCGTGGCGCTGGTGACAAGAAGCTGGTTTGTTTCTCGCTCAAATGTATAGCCGTTAACTTATCTTGGTACTGACCGCGCGGAATAGGATTGCATGACATTTTAGATTTTAGTTTTTCTTACTAATATATTATAAAAAATCCTATTATAAATACATTACCATAGAGTAAAATCACATTCCCCCAATAACTTATAAATGAATTGTATCCATAACAATGACATCTTTTCTTGAAGCTAAAATGCAACATATTAATTAAAAAAATAGAATATCATTCGCAATGTAGGCTGCTGATTAATCTTCCGTCAAACAGACTTTCATCGTTTACCGTTTTTATCGCAACACAACATAATAATTATTCATGGCCGCCAGATTAAAGATTATACTTCAGCTCTTTTCCATATAATTACACAAACTAGCTAGTCTGGCAGACATTTTTCTGCGAATTTGTGAGTGAAACTCCAACTTCTCTCCAAACTTCTGACAATGTAAAAAATATATAGCGACAACAAACGGGTCCAGATTTTGTAATTTTATTTTTTTAGTACTGTACCAACACATCGTAACACATTTTATATAAGAGTAATTTTGGTCCATAATAGAATTTGGTAATACATTCAATCCTATCTCAATTAAATTCTATGCTGGGTTTCTTGCTAGTTCTTCCCAAGGCAGAGGCTTTTTCCAAACCAGTGGTAAAAGTAAAAAAATGACTCAATGAGAATTACTTGTTATCTATATTGAATAAAAATTGTTCTATTCTATACTGAAAATTCCAAAAAATATTTAAAAATTACTCTTTATCATAAGTTTCCACTACCGTGTTGATCTTTACTTACCGTTACCGGTACAGCCTATTAAAATCAATCATCTTGTGCACATAGGCTTCCCCGTAGTTTGCATCATAGGGGGGATATTTGCTATAGTTGCTACGCTTGTTAAACGGGTTGGCAACCGCAGTTTTTTTGGGCTGCTGCCCATCTCCCGATTTGTTTCGCTCTATCGCCTCTTCCGAGACCCATTGGTCAACATAGGGTAATGGATATTCTTACACCGCCACTACACGGCATAGTCGTGTCTTATCACTTATAAATATCACCTTGAATTTGAAGTGTATTTTGAAAAGCGGTATGATTGTGAGTATTAAATGTCCAAGCTGTGTTAAATATTAGTGTAAACAAAGAAACAAGAAAGATCGTGAAAGATCTATGCCTCAAATTATTGTGGCCTATTTGAACCCTTGAGATATTATCGTCATCGATTATCTGCTGGAAGCTGTCGAAATCTTTCAAAACTTTCTTTATCGTTTACACTTATTTTTTAATGGCAAAAGTACTAGTCGTACTGTACCAAGGACTATAAGGATAATTATATGAAAGATATACCAAAGATCGTAACAAAGAAAGAACATTTCAAATCAATTATACTTTCATCGATTGTTAATAAATTTATTGATATTAATAAATATAATAATATTATAAACAATTTATTTGCAATAAATATGATACAAAAACGTTCGTAAATACAGGATAAGATATATTTCAGCGGTTTTGGTGCATATTTTTTTTGTTGGATAATAAACTTCTACAAGTAAAGATAAGGCAAAAATATTTGCAATTTTTAATAAAATTCGATTCCTTTTTCGTTATATAATAAAGGTATTATTATTTTTAACGAGGTATTCGATTCAATTTCCTGTTTACTTCCAACGAATTCCAACAAGCATCATTATTAATGAAAACAATGTTAAACTTCTAAGTATTGGGTCCGTACATATAAATTTAGCGTTTTGTCGTACTGGCCACTTTGATCTGAAATATCTCCTCTTTGGTTAAGAATTCAAAATTCAAATTTATAAATTCATTTAGCTGGTACATTTGAGTTTCAAAAACAGTCATTCCTTTGTTTTTTCCTCATTACTTTTTTTTTGGCGTCACTTATTACCGCACAATAGAAAACATGAAATATCGCTATATGTACGAGCACGAGTTCTACCGTGGCACCAGTGCCGCAGAAACAGCTCGATGGATTAATAATGTGTACGGCGCTGGTATTGCAAAAGAAAGTACGGTACGTTTTTAGTTTCAAATTATTCGTTTTGTAAGATTTACTTCTTTCAGAACTAATACCGTGCACGGCCGGAGACCAAAGTGGAAATTTAAGAATTAAAAGCTATTTTCGAAGCGGTTCCATCACAAAAATTTAAGCGACGGTAGCCTAATGGCAGGGCGCGTACCGCGAACTCAAAAAGGTCGTGGGTTCGAATCCACCATTCGACTACTGACGTGAACCACTCGTAACACAAGCAATTTAAGCTTACCACGAGTGGCTAAGGGGAATATTAGTAATGTTTATAGCATTGTTAATATTCTTAAAAAAAACACTTCCGAGATAGCTGCAGGCTTCTGTGTAAGTGATAAAACTGTATTAATCTACTTGAAGCAAATCGGGAAAGTAAAAAACTTGAACGATGGCTACCTCTTGAATTGAGTGAATTAAACTTGCAAACACGCGTCGACTGCTGTGTTACTTTGCTCAACCGACACAAAAATGAAGGGATTTTAAATCAAATTATTACTTGTGATTAAAAGTGGATACTGTACGATAATTGGAAACGCTCGTCGCAATGGCTGAATTCTGGAGACCCAGCCAAATCCTGCCCAAAACGAAAATTGACTTGTGAGCGTTTGGTGGACTAGTGCCGGTATTGTTCACTAAACCTTTCTAAAATCATGAAAGAAGGACTAGTTGCTAAACAACCGAGATTGGTCAATCGCTCTAGGCTACTACTGCTTCACGACAACGCAAGACTACACACTGCACAATAAACAACCACTAAGTTAGATGAGCTACAATTGGAATGTCTGCGACATTCACCGTACCCCCGAGCTATTTAATATTTATAATTCGAAATCATTTATTTGCATATATTGTAGGTATTAAAATGATTATAATAACTCATTTCCATTACATTATGCTCAATATGAATAATAATAATACGTGCGATGCAAGAGAATCCGTCACTCACTTCCGTGGGTGTTGAAAATCACGGCTATAGGGACGCCAGAAAGATCTACTGGCTTCCGACGGATAGCAGTGTAACCATCTGGTTTAAGTCGCAGGCGTAAAATATTCACGACGTCTGGTATTGATCATTGGACTGTCAAGCATGAAAATTAAGGAAAATTCTCAATTTACGAAATCCTCTACAGGACAGACCCATGTTCAGGAGTGATATTTTAGGGGCTGGTGAATAATAAGAAAAGGAGAATATGTGTGTAAACAATTTAATTCTACGCACAGTGTAAGCAGCAGAACTGTATTTATTTTTTAGCTTTTCAGTATGCACTCTCAATTGAAGCTAAAAAAAAACATAAGAAAGTCGCTGCTGAGACACTCACGGAATTGTATGGGGTAGTGTATATTTTTACTCAGCCAATACACAGTAACAGCCGTCTATCATCAGAAAAGTGTTATAAGTAGCAGATTAATATAAAATAAGAATGAAATGGACCAATAATGGGCTTCTGAGAAACAACCGTTCGCACTTCTGAACCAGAAAATTCGCTATTAATTAATTAATTGTTGCGCTAAGCCTATCTGTACTGTACTTCTCATTCTTTTCAAGCCTATTGTGTATCCTATTTCACAGGGCAGAAACTTTACTGACCTTTGTTCACTCCTCGTGGTTTAAGTAAATTTCATTGAAATTTAAATTTAATTGAAGCGACAGTAGCCTAATGGCAGAGCGCAGACCGCGAACTCAAAAAGGTCGTGGGTTCGAATCCGCCATTCGACTACTGGCATGAACCACACGTAACACAAGCAATTTAAGAGTACCACGAGTGGTTAAGGGGAATATTAGCAATGTTAATAGCATTGTTAATATTCTTTTAAAAAAAAACATTTTCAGCTCGATCCGCTAACACAGTCTGGGCTTGCCACGATATCGTTTAGCTTTTTAACTCAACCACATTCGGTATAAATCTCCGGCCTAGGTTCAATTAAGGTCGCTCGCACTGTTTAGATATCATTATTTAAGTAGGCGTGTTCGTTTGTTTGATTTTCACAAAATATCTATGATTTTTATACTAAAGCGACAAAGGGGCTGCAATCCACCTGATGTTATATTGCAGTGACAACTCCTAGGCACTTTCAGCTTACTACCAACAAGGTTGGCAAAAGAACTTTGAAATTCGTGAAGCTTTTCTTAAAATAAATGCCAAAAAAATTGAACTTTTTTCTCTGGACAGAGGAATCTCGCTTTAAAACGACACTTGAATAAAAACATATTGTTGGTCAAATGAAATTAATTTCTTACGTCTCAAATATAGAGTTTTCATTTATTTGCATGTTTATTCAATTTCATTTCAATACCTCATTGTTTATTTTTACACTGGATCTCAAAATTGTCAAACTAAAATATAGCAGGGGATGAATTAGCAGAAGTAGAAGATATCGATAAAAGTGTGATGCTTACCGTGATATCCAGGAAGAAGTGGAGCCATTAATTAGTATTTCTTTTATCCTTCCTTGTCTTTTAAATTTTTTGCAAATTTGTAATCTTAAAAGAATTTTCTTTTCCTGCATCCAATTTGTTTTATCGAAAGCTGCTATCTACCCTCCAACTTAGCGAAGCTTCATTTAAATACCTGACTTAAATAGCCCACAATTTGTAATTGCGATAAAATATTACGTGCAGGGAATTTGCTAAACGGCGACCATCTTTGTGAGTAATAGCCGTTATATTTTCAACGCTAGGTATTTTATTTTTAATACTCATTGTTCCTTTTTTTTTTGTTTCCTAACGTTGCCATTTAAAGTTCTCAACAAAATTCAATAAAACTTAATGCTGAGTACTATTGTGAGAATATTTAGGTAAAATTCATTCATTTAGAAGTTATTATTATTTTAGAAATTTATTAAAGATACGAAATACGAGCAGGCGGCTTACTTTTGAACGTTCGCAACAAAAGTGAAGGCGTAGTTCTGTTTACATTACAGAGTACATAGTAGAGATTATATTACAGAATCGATAGTAAATTTGGTACAGTGCTAGTAGTGTAATAAAATAAAAATGGTTAATGCATACATTAATGTCCGCCACAACGAATTTCAGTGACGGCGGTGTACTCGTTATTGCCTCGCGCCCATAGTCCGATAGCACGACAAACCGGAGCGAACCGAAACACGAACGGAGGAAGATCACGCGCAGGATCAACGGTTTTAAGTGCTTTCCGAGGCATGAGGGTGTAGTACACTTCCCAATTTCCTGATTAAGACTAAGAATTTCTCGAAAGAAAAATATTGAACATTCGTTCATTCAACAGAACGAACATTCGAACCCGGAACCACATGATCAGCAGTCGCTCTTGTAACCACTGGACTAATGAGGCATGTTTTTGTTTTTTATATCGAATCTTGAAATAAAAAATGTCATATGTATGGCCTTCAAATTATTATCCAAGTCTGGATGTTTATCCGTATGCAATTAATGTATGTTAAGTGCCTTCATGATACAGGAAAACGTCCGGCTACACGCTTGATTTCAGATTTTACCTTAAGAACACACAGACATCCACAGCGTTGCCTCAGGCAAAATTTTCCGCTCTTAAATTAATTGATAAAGTCTTAAACAACAGAAATTTACATATCACGATTCAAGGAGATTCCGTCGCACCGCAAGCGAGCCAAGAGCTTCAACTGCAACAATTAGTCTTAATCAAAAATGTTAGGAGTGGAGTTTCCCCGAGGTGTTATTAACAAATGCCAACTTTTAGTCTAAGTGCTCAAGGGGTTTTACACAACGGCAATAATTTTTCATTTAGCTGCAACTTTTTCTGTTTTGTTGTATGTTATTTCACAGGAAATATGAAAGATTTTTAATTTATTTTTCTAAAATTATCTTCAAATGACTAGTCTGTAGTATTGGTCAGTTTTACGCGTGTAACGCATATTACGATAGTATATAAGATTGTTTGATTATTATGATTATACATGTACAACAAATTTTGAGTTTTTTTATAGAATAATAATGACTAACGAACACACAGGTCACCTGATATTAATTGGATGCTGTGCAATAAAAAACAGGTTTATCTTTTACATCAATTATTCAGTATTCAAAAAAATTCAGATCTTTGTAACTCCTACTAAGATTTAAATGTCATTAAAAAGTGTCTCCAATTCTCTATTGCTATTACATTAAACTGGTGTTTTAAGTTGATATTCTGTGAAAGCGTGGTCGTTCCTGAGTCGAGCTGGCCCATTTGTACTGCAGCTATAATGTAGCTACGGTGTAGTTCTAGCACGTTTGGTTTGTAAAGTGAAATCTTAAATTTAATCTTTAAATGATAATGATGATGTAATGATTCGCCTTCGCACAGGTAGAATATATAGTTTTTGCAAGACTAACTACACGCTCCATACGAAACAGCAGAATGAAGCTGATATTTTACGCTTGTATTGTGTGACAGTGTGGTCCTTGCACAGTCTAGCTGACACATTCCTACAACAACCTCAATATAGCTGCAGTGTCACTGCCGCGTATAAAAAAATATTATAAAAACGGACTAAAATCTTAGCGTAGGCCATAGTTTTACGTGTGATATATCATCATCAACAACAGCCTTATTAAGTTCACCGTTGAGAATGAAATTGGGATGAGATTTCGGTAACAAGCATGCATTACTAGGAAGGAGAAACTTGTTTTATATAAGAAAGATAGCAATGTACATACTTGGCTTAATTTTTCAATATACTTCTCTTTCTCATAAATAACGTCTCTTACAACGTGCTACAAAAGATTTGCCGTAATCGTCACGCTCGCTAGGCAGATTATCGATTGATCGATTGATTGACTTTTGATGGATTCATTTATCGATGGATTAACTTCAGAAGCTTTTAATAACGTCGAAATTATTTTATCCTTTTTAATTTCTTGAATTAAATTTTTACTTTTAAAACTTAATTATTTAACCCTTTCCAATTAGTAGTCTTAGCTCACATTTTTACATGCTCAAGGAAAAATCAGAATTTTATCTATATTAAAAACTTTATCCCCTAGTTTTATACTCTTAGGGGTGGGATATTAAAATGTAAATAGTCAAAAAAATCAATATCACTGGAGTTATATTTTTTTTATAAAAAAACATTAAAATTGGTTCATAATTGGCCAAGATATTGCCTAGCATAGGAGTAGATACAAAAAAGATGGAGGTATAACCAAGTAAAAATACTTACGTAGGACGTAAAATCTCCATACTGTTGAGCTCTCCGTACTAAGAATGAGCATATTTGACATTGCAAAAAAAAAGGCAAAAAATTGGTCTATGAACTAATGTTAGTCATAACTTGTTATTTACATGGTAATCAATAATGAACAGTAATATATACGACAATGTTCGTATTTATAAATTACAACAGTCAGTTTATTGTCCTACTATAAGAATATTCGTAGCTTGGTAAATTTATATCTTATTTAATTAATATAAAATATAACCAATATTACAGAAAAAAATTTTTTCTTTACTTCCTTCCTTACTTAACTTCCCCGCAAAAAATGATTTCAGCTCATTCCAAAGTGGCTTTGTTTGTTTTGTTTTCTTTCTAATGTTTTCTTCCCTACATGGCTACGTTGTGGAATCGTTTACCATACGCGATTTTCCCGGACCTATCGAATTAGGTACCTTCATAGCTTACTCCTTCAAAGCTTACTCCTTTTTAAAAGGCTGGCAATACATCTGCAATACCCCTGGTGATGCAGTTGTTCGTGGGCAGCGGTAGGAACTTCCCATCGGGTAAGCCGCATGCGGCTCGTTTGCCCCCCTTATATAAAAAGTGGCAAAGCCCCTGTGGCAGAAAAACGAAAAGTCGCGGCTCAGTACCGTGGTTGATTTATACTTGGCAGGCTACCCGCCTGTGTTTAGCTTTGAACTTGTGAAGGAATGTTATATACAATGTATAATTTTTTCCTTTTAAGTATTGTCAAAATAAAATAATTTAAAGTGGATTCTATAGTCTATAGACATCTGTTTCTATTACCAATTAAGAATCGTAATGCAGATACCTTTTTCATCCTCGAGGACTAAGATTTAATGCTCGCTACCATTAAAAAGGGTTTCCGGTTCATTACACCCATCATGCAAAAATTTTGCTCTTTTATGTCGATAGTCTGTGAGAATGTGGTCCTACCCCGGTCGAGCCGACCCATTCGTGCTGCGACTATGTATACCTGCAGCGTGGCTCTACCACGTAAAATGATATAGTTGTATCGGATATAATTTTTGAGATATACTCGCGTATACCTACATTCCAAATTTTGCATTCATTGAAAAAAGAAACACCTAATATTTCTGTACAATATATGTAAACAATCACTAACAAACTAATTTAACACGTAAGTAGCGCAGTTGGTTGGTTGGTTGGCGTGGTGCCCACGTGCAACGATATGGAGTGATGACCCAAAGACAGTACAGGCAGTTGGTGTATGCTGGAACTGGCTGTGCTGGCTAGAACTGTGTCTTATGGCTATCTATGGGGAGCACTATGTTAATCAGTGTATTTCTGATGGGCTTTAGTGAATAAAATAAAAGAATAGCGAGCTAAAAAAAAACCACGTAACATGAGAATCGTACCGTATTTCACGACTTTAGATGATCTAATCGTACCACGGGCAAGCTAAGCTAAGCAGTTAGTTTTAATCAGAACCAACGAGAAGTTTCCCTCGGGGGTTATTAACAAAAATGTTAACTTTAACGCTTTTTCCAAGGATCTAGTAGATCGTCGGGAGATCCGTCTGTATCGTTAGAGGCGATAGAGAGAAACGAAAATAGGAGATGGGTAGCAGCATCTTACAGATAACAGCTGAATAAAAAAAAACTGCGGTTGCCAACCTGCTAGCCAAGCGTGAAAGCTATGGCAAATATATACATGAGGCAATCTATGGTGGGGGGGGGGGGGCTGTGTTCTGCAGTGGAATTTTATAAGCTGTAATAGAATAGATATATTTCAAAACTATAAATGTTAACTAATAGGTTGCTTACATTTAATTATCTGACACCAATGAAAATTATAGTGTAATACGTTCGATCGTCGCCATCGTAAAGGCGCCGATAATGTCTTATATAGACGGATACGATGTTCTTGAACACCTCACATTGTATATATTCGACATAAGTTTATGGTATAGTTGTGGTTCGATCGGCAAATGACCACACTCTACCAGAAAACTAACATAAAAAACAAAATGTGTTATATTCTTCGTACATTTCGACATATCACACGAATTTGTTTTATAAATTAATGTATGGGTGCATAGACATACACGAGTGTTTTTCTTCGTCTCTTTTTAAATAATATTTACATGTTTAAATTGTAATGTGTTACGTATGTAGATATAAGTGTGGGCATAAATATCTTTATGAACTGAATGAATGAAGAACCAACAACCTATGAGTAAGAAAGGTACCCAAGCTACAGCCTCCTACCGCTAAGTAAAGTGTAGGTCAGCTTCCAAGCAGATGGAGTGAAGACCTGCTAAGAGATGCAGGAATTCGATGGATGCAGGTGGCTCAAGACCGTATTTTGTGACATTCCTTGTGGGAAGCCTATATTCAGCTGTGAACTTGTAATGATTCTGATGTTAATGATGTCTTTAAAAAAATCAATAAATCAAAAAAGTCATCCAAAAGGAAAAAAATATTATAATAGTTTTATCCTTTTTATAAAACTCTTCATGGTTAAAATTTCTATAAAAAACGTCTTGACCTCTTACCGCATACCATGCCATATATGGAATCAAAAGTTTATGATTTTTTTCTAGCCTAATGAAAAACTTGATCTTTAATAATAACTTAAATTATAAGAAGCATATTTGCCGTTATTTCGAACGTAAATCATTTGTTCGCGATCATTGACAATTTTCTACTATATTTGAGATTATTTGTAACGCTTGTAGTCGGCCGGTGTTAGGAAAATAAGTGCAAGTTTTGGGATTCAAAATAAAATAATAAACGGTAAGTAAAACGTAGTAAAAAATTATATGCTTCATACCCTCGAAAATAATAAAATAAGAAACCAAAATAAGAAACCTCGTAGTTTATTTCAATGCCTAGCTTTTTTCTCATTCTTATTTGTCTTTGTTTTAATCTGCCATATTCGGCTTCCTATGCGTTACTGTAAAAATCACTGCGGTCATACTTGGCTTCGTATGCGTTCAAAATTATTGTTTGATTATTTCAGAAATGGATCCTTTGCGCTTTTATGGAAAATCCTTGAGAGATGATGATATCTCTTCTAACAGTGACAATGATTTTGAACCTAACTCTATTTGCCAACCTCAAAAAAGACATATTCCTGATCTGAATGGTGATGGCTTTGAATTCAAAAGTAGCTCATAATTACCGGAGAGGGTGCAACTAGACACACCAGCAGAAATCTTAAATTTTTTATTTTATTTAAACAAAACAGAGCTTCCTTTGATTTCAGCATATCTTGATAAAATTAGTTGTTTTCTAATCTGGGAGAAAAATACACGATAGCTAAAACTCAGTTTTGTTCAAAATATCGTTCTTTCACTAAATGTGAAAAATGTAATATTTATTTATGTTTAACGACAAACGCAATTGTTTTAAGGAGTTCCACCAAATATAATTCATATTTTTAAACGCATATGAAGCCAGATATGGATTCACATTAGATGACTAGACTGCATACGATGCCATTTATGGCTCCGAGTAATAACTTCAAATATATATGTTCATTATTTTTTATTTCAATTTGATCTCATTATATAAACCTTATTAAATACAATTTCGTTTTATTTAAAATTATTCTCTAATAAATTTAAATTATTAAATAATAAAAGAGTTTTTATTCGTTATAGTTAAAACATTTACGGCAAACACAACTCATAACGAATTAAGATAAACCTTGCAGCTTTATCTTAATTCGTGGTACTAGCACAATTATATTAATTCCACCAGGCGTAATTTTGTACACGAGAGCTCTATCTAAAAAATGATCACGGATTAAAATTTCTTGATCCTACAGCTACAGCGCTAATTGAGATTAAATTAACGGACCCCGAGTTTACCGACCAGCTACAATATAATTGCTACTACTTTGGTAAAGGTGTCTCGTTGCAAATATTCGCGAGAGTGGTTTTTTGTTAATGAAAGTATCGTTAATGCATATAGAAAGCTACTTTTACCGTATTTTTTAAAAATCTTTAAGATATACTTCGTTATATTTTTTAAATACTATTACTATTTGTCAGATATTATTGTTATTGTACGAGTACCTAAATGGAACAACTAAATTGAGTACATTTGTAAAAAAGCTAATAAAAGTTAAGAATGATGTTCTAAAAAATAACTTACTTAAAATTGCTAATCAAAATCGCTACCTGTTTTTTATAGGATAGGGTGACAAACAAGCATACAGACCACCTCATGGTAAGTGGTTGCTGTGGCCAATAGACATCTACATTTATCCTCGATTACGAATCAAATTGCAGATGCGTTGTCACCCGTGAGGACTAAGATGGAATGCCTCGTTTCCAGTAAATAGGGTCTCCGGATCTCTACACTCACCGTACGAAACACAGCAGCATTAAGCTACTGTATTACGCTGGTATTTTGTAACAGCGTGGTCATTCCCCGTTCGAGCCGACCCATTTGTGCTACAACTATACTACTGTTACGCGCTCAAGTCGACGGCACTAGCGCCATCTAGTCTCGAACCGAAGAACTAAACTTCTTGAAGTTGAAACACGAACTCTCGGTACCTTGCGCGTGTTTACTTGAATATTCTGGATATTTCGCTGCTAATTTATATAAATAGGCGCTGCAAGATGCGATCGGGAAGTATTGAAGTTGGCGAGACAAGCGAAGCTTCGGAGCGGAATAAAGTGAATCAGTGTGATTAATTATTAGTGTTTTTAAATTTAATTAGTGTAAAGTGAATTAAAGTGTTAATTTAGGTAATTCTATCGGCAATTTTTAATGTCACGAACCTCAAGCTCGTAACAATTGGTGTCAGAAGTGGGATAAAATCATGCCGATTTTACCTAAGGAGGAAGGAGGGTGTCCGTACCCGAAGTCAACGCCAGCAGGAGACGGACCAAAGAAGATTTGGTGGTGCAACGTCGCAGACTTCGGAGGGACAGCCGCCGGCTGCAGGCCCGTCAGTAGCTCCTACATCTGCATCACCTGACTTAGGTGCTCTGATGGTGATGCTGCAGGAGCAGGCTCGCCGACAGGAGGAACAGGCTCGCCGACAGTAGGAACAGGCTCGCCGATAGGAAGAACAGGTCCGTCGGTTGGAAGAGCAGCTGCGGGGCGGACAGGATGAGCAGGCCCGCCGACAGGAGGAACAGGCCAGTCGGTCGGAAGAGCAGATGCTCCTCATTAAGGACCTTCATGCTACCTTTGGGAAAGAGATAAAGGAGGTGAAGGATAGGGTTGCTCAACATGACAACCGCCTGTCGGAAGCTGAAACCCAAATCAAGGAAGCTAAAACCAAAATCTACCAAGTGAACAATCGGGTTGATTACATGGTGGCTGACGTGAAGAAAACGCTGGACGACATCAAACTGGGTGATGGAACTACAGCTCCCGTAGTAGCTACTACACCTTCGCTACGTGGGTTCAAAGTGCCACCGTTCGACGGGACTTCTTCCTAGTCAGCCTACAAAATCCAGTTCGAGGCTGTTATGAAGGCGAACGGCTGAAACAAAAGTCAGGCCATGACTGCTCTCACACTAGGCCTGCGCGACCAGGCCTTAACTGTTCTGGAAGCTCTCGGTGAGGAAGTGACTTATGAGCAACTCCTTAAGTCATTGGAGGCGAGATATGGCGACGCTCACCTGGAACACGTCTTTCGTGCGCAGCTTAAAGATCGCGTGTAGCGCATCAACGAAAACCTGCAGCAGTGGGCTCTAGAGGTGGAAAAGCTGGTGCGAAAAGCATACCGGTCTGTACCTGCGCTCATTGAAGGGAACCTGGTGCAGACATTCATCGACGGCATCCGCGACCTGGAAGTCAGAGCTGCTGTGAGTCTCGGGCATCACGAGACGCTTAAGGACGCCTTGGCCCATGCACTGGAGGTGGAAGCCGTGCGGCAGGATCATCGTTCCCATCGCGTCAGGGAGGTTGAAGCAGCTACAGTTCGCGACCGCAACAAAGGATACAGCCCTAGGTGCTATGGCTGTGGGGAAAAGGGCCACGTTCGATCCAGCTGCCCTAAGCGAACCCTAGAAAAGGAAGGTAAACGATCTCAGGAGGGTAGTGCGGACAATAGCACCGCCCAGCAGCAGCAGGGAAACGAGTAAAAGCCAGAACTGCGGGGCGGGTGCTGGCTGATGTTAAAAGAGCCCCAAGGATCTCGATCTCACAAACCCACGATGGGAACAGTCTAATCATCAAGGGCGAGGTCAACGGAATGCCGTGTAAACTGACCATAGACACTGGAGCCTCCCCGTACGGTTGTTAGTTCCCAACTAATAAGTCAGTTCCGTGGGGACTCCGCATACAACCGAGAACGCATTAATTTGGTAACAGCCACCGGTCAGCGTATACCCGTCCGTGGAGAGAAAGAGATGGAGTTGAAGCTAGGCAACATGATCTAACCTGCATAATGTCATCGTGGCTGATATAATGGACGACTGCATCCTGGGCCTAGACTTCATGAGGAAGAATTGTTGTGAGATTGACGTTAAGCAAGGTGTCTTGAAATGTGGACAAGAGGAACTTTTTGTGGAAGGAGCGTTACCAGGAAACGTGTACAGCCTTGAGAAGATTGTTCTTCCGCCCAGATCGGAAACGATTGTGCCGGTTAGTCTTCCTCGGAATCCTGGGCAACCTCATCGTTGTGTACTCGTGAAAAGGTTAGAAAATGACCTTCCATGGAAAGTGGCTCGAACCTTGGTCAGAACCACTAACATCTCAGGATCATACGTGTTCTGAACCTTTGTGGCCAGGAACAGATTATATAAAAAGGCACACTGGTTGCTACTTGTGAGGAAGTCGATTGGTTACGTCGGTGCCAAAATCTATCGACTGGGACCCCCAGCAAGGATGCACAAACGAGAGTGAGCATACTTTTAGAAGACTGTCGCAGCGTTCTCTCCCCGAATGAAATGGTCAAAGCGAAGAAGTTGTTACTCAAGTATGCCGATGTATTCTCATCAAACGATGCTGACATAGGAAAGACTGGCTTAGTTCAACACAAAATAAATACAGGTGAAGAATTGCCTATCCGTCAGCGGTGAAGAAGATTGCCGGTAGCACGTGAAAAGGAAGTGGAAACCATGATTGAGGGAATGGTGAAGGATGGTGTTATTGAACCTTCATCTAGTCCATTGTGTTCACCCGTGGTACTGGTAAAGAAGAAGGATGGCAGCATGCGGTTTTGTGTTGATTACCGCCGTCTGAATGACGTTACTAAGAAGGACAGCTATCCCTTGCCAAGAATTGACGACACGCTGGACATGCTTACAGGAGTAAAGTGGTTTAGCACGCTGGATCTAAAAAGTGGCTACTGGCAAGTTGAAATTGACCCTAAGGACAAGGAGAAAACTGCGTTCTCGACGGGAAAGGGTCTGTGGCCATTTAAAGTAATGCCGTTTGGGTTGTGCAATGCTCCAGCAACGTTTGAAAGGCTGATGGAACTTGTACTTACCAGACTAATTGGCGATGCCTGTCTGGTCTACTTGGATGACATCATCATCGTGGGCCTTACGTTTGAGGAACACCTTAAAAACCTGGAACGCGTGCTCATGAAAATTCAGAGTGCCAACCTCAAGTTGAGCCCGAAAAAATATTCACTATTCAAACGGCAAGTCAACTATTTGGGGTATGTAGTGTCGGAAGAAGGTATCCGCACAGATTCAGAGAAGATCGCAGCTATAAAGGATTGGCCGGTTCCAAAAGACAAGACGCAGGTTAGAGCATTTTTGGGTTTATGCTCCTATTACCGGCGATTTGTGAAGAACTTTGCAGATATAGCCAAACCTCTGCATAAGCTAACCGAGGAGAAGCGACATTTCTGCTGGGATGAAAGTTGCAATATCGCATACCAGGAGCTCAAGGACCGTTTGTGCAAAACACCTATTTTGGGATACACTGAAGCAAGCAAAGAATTTATAGTTGACACAGACGCAAGTCATATAGTACTTGGCGGTGTGTTGTCTCAAAGGAATAGTGACCAAGAGGTCGTGATACCGTACTTTAGCAAGTCGTTGTCAAAACCGGAAAGGAACTATTGTGTCACAAGACGCGAATTGCTAGCTGTGGTAAAGTCGTTGCAGCATTTTAGCAAATATCTTCTGGGACGAAAATTTCGCTTAAGAACTGACCATGCTGCACTAAAATCGCTATTGCAGTTTAAAAATCCAGAAGGACAAGTTGCGAGGTGGATTGAACTACTGCAAGAATACGACTTTGAGATCGAACATCGCAGCGGGAAATCTCATGGCAACGCAGATGCATTGTCACGAAGACCTTGTCCTGAAGATTGCAAACATTGTACTAGGCAGGAGAGTAAGGAAGTGGTATCCGTGAGGATGCTCATGGCAGACCACCTCAGCAACGAGTGGAAGGACAGCTTACAACGTGTACAGCAGGAAAATCCGGACATCAAGCCGATCCTGGAATGGATGAAGGCCAGTGCTCTCAAGCCCAAGTGGAGCGACGTCTCAGCGATGAGTTCGACCACTAAAAGCTATTGGGCCCAGTGGGACAGCTTGCTGCTTTAGGATGGAGTTCTGTGCCGTAAATGGGAAAATGTTCGGGGAGACAGCTGTCATTTACAAATGGTTGTCCCTAAAGCTACAGTACCGGATGTTCTACAGCTGTACCATAATGATTATTCAGGAGGCCATCCGGGAGTTAAACGAACTCTACTGAAGATCCGAAAACGGTTTTACTGGGTCCACTGTCGAAACAATGTCGAGGACTGGTGTCGCAAATGTACAACTTGTGCGGCTGTAAAGGGACCTCAGACTCGTAATAGAGGTGCATTGAAGTTGTACAATGTTGGTGCACCATGAGAGAATAGCCATTGACGTGGCGAGGCTGTTTCCGGTGAGTGAAAGCGGTAACAAGTATTTCATGATTGTGATGGATTACTTCACTAAGTGGCCAGAAGTCTTCGCCATTCCAAATCAAGAAGCTTCAACAGTTGCAGATAAACTAGTTCATGAAGTCTTCTGTCATTTTGGAGTACCTTCAGAGATTCACAGCGATCAAGGAAGGAATTTTGAGTCTCAAATATTCCAGGAAACTTTCCGAGTTTTGGGTACTCACAAAACAAGAACGACTTCTTATCACCCGCAATCTGATGGAATGGTAGAACGATTTAATCAGACATTGGAGAGGTACCTAGCAAAAGTTGTAGAGCATCGGCAACGAGATTGGGACAAGCACATACAACCGTTTTTGTTGTCATATCGAAGCGCTGTTCACGAAAGTACAGCAGTGACACCAGCTTTCGCAAACTTTGGAAGAGAATTACGGCTGCCTGCAGACCTGATTACCGGGATACCACCTGATGCTCCACGTAGTATAACCGATTATGCAAATGACTTGCGGAACAAAATGAATGACGTTCATGAGCACGTCAGACAATCGGGCCAGCAAATGTCTGAAAAGATGAAAACCCGGTACGACCGCAAAATGAACAACAAAGGGTTCGACGAAGGTTAAGGTACTGTGGTTGCATAATCCCGTCCGCAGCAAAGGGAAATCTCCTAACCTTCAAGTTAAATGGGACGGCCCGTACCGGATTATGACCAGGATCAACGATGTAACCTACCGGATACAGAAAGGCGCAAGAGGGACTCCTAAGATCGTCCATGTGGATCGCCTGGCGCGTTATTATGGGGCCAATAATGCTCGGATCGAGCATGTCTTAGGAGGGGGCAGTGTTACGCGCTCAAGTCGACGGCAGTAGCGCCATCTCGTCTCGAACCGAAGAACTAAACTTCATGAAGTTGAAACACGAACTCTCGGTACCTTGCGCGTGTTTACTTGAATATTCTGGATATTTCGCTGCTAATTTATATAAATAGGCGCTGCAAGATGCGATCGGGAAGTATTGAAGTTGGCGAGACAAGCGAAGCTTCGGAGCGGAATAAAGTGAATCAGTGTGATTAATTATTAGTGTTTTTAACTTTAATTAGTGTAAAGTGAATTAAAGTGTTAATTTAGATAATTCTATCGGTAATTTTTATTGTCACGAACCTCAAGCTCGTAACATTACTAATGTAACTGCAGCATGGCTCAACCACGTAAAAAACCTACCTACATATGAACCTACAAGTATTTATTCTATCATAATGATTTTTTAAATTTACGAGAATAATATACATTAAACTTGCAGCATGTCAACATTTTCAGAATCGTCCGGACCATTACATTAGATTTAATAGACCACAAATCTCTGCAAAAGAACACCGATTACTACCAAGGATGATTCGTGAGGTCATAGAAATTATAAAAGACGTGTGGTACTCGGGGACTGCCGCGGTAAAGCTATTATTGCATAGCATTTGTTATCAACTTATGCAATTATAATTATTTATTTATTTTATTTATGCAGTATTTTTTTCTTTGATATTAATTCAAGTTACACTTTTTGAGCGTGGTGACCGATAAGAAAACATTTTTTTTATTAAATAAATAAAAAGTTAATATTGTTTAAAATATTTTTATAATTTTACAATACATGTGGGTTTTATTATCTTACAGTAGCTGTTGGTTATTCAGGAATATTTATCATTGAAACTATAGGTTTGTGATAACTGAAATAAGAAACATAAGTTTGTTAATAATAAATGCACTTTGTTCATTCATATTCAAAACACTTTATACACAAATTTTACAAGTACAGCTATTCACTGTTGTACATAAATACCTATACACCTATATACTTTCTCATAAACAGCTGCTTATGTATTCGTCCGATTTCGGAGCAGCTCGTCTCGATTCGTGCGAGCTTCGTAGAGTCGTACAATACGTCTAGTTGCACGCACACAAACACCGTGTCGAAGACTGCCGAAAAGAAACATACGTTAGACAATGCACGGCCTTCAAGCCACACCTCCGTGCCCGTCGGAGTGGGGAGCGTGAGGGTTTTTTCGTTACGGAATTTCTGGATTCGGTCCCCGCGCTCAAGGCCGGATAGAAGAAAAAAAGCTATGCAATAGCTTAAAATATCTAGGATTCCCCAGCCGTGATACATTACAGATTGACTATATTATCATTTATTTTACTATTGTAAATAAGTACTAATTGTAGATATTGACAGGTTTAATAGAAGTTCATTTTCTTATATTGTGACTAATAACCTAATATGACCTTGGGAAGAAACTCATTTTAATATAAGGTTTTACTGCAATGACTGCCAATGGGTTGTTAATTTCTACAATAGACCGTGGCGTATTGTTGCTGACATGAATAACTCCTAAAATATAATTTATTTACTTCATCGTGTTTAGTTTTTGTGCCCACTGTTATGACTTTAAAAGCTTATATGAATTAGACCAGCAAGAGACGAAGTTACATGCTTCCGTTGCATAATAATATAACTGATCGTATATAGAATATCATTGCGTTGAAGACTCATCTTCAAACACTTCACAAATTGATAGACAAAAATATGCCTAAATCTACCCATGCTGCTAGCTTTTTTGAGTTTGTATTCGTATCAGTATTTTTATTTTCAATTACTGATACACGCTCCCTTACCAAATCCATCAATAAATGCTATGGAAAGAAAAAGGATACTATTATAACAACACAGTTAACTAACATTTGTGCACTAATCACCTATGAGAAAATTACTTTAGTCACAAACTAACCTTATCTTCCTCCAGCCAATTTTCACTTCTTTGCCGCTTTTTACATGTAACGTTATTCCATTATTTTTATTGAGTTATATATGAATATAAAACAAATCAATTTCTTGAATCGATTTAATGAAAACACAGGTTTATTGAACGTTTATGAATAGAGAATTTTATAATAGGTTTAATAGCACTATTGAGCATTTTAACTAATCACTGTTATAACGCCATTTTAGTGGATTTTTATGAATAAGACTGTTACAGTAGCTGTTGGTTATTCAGGAATATTTATCATTGACACTATAGGTTTGTGATAACTGAAATAAGAAACAAAAGTTTGCGACTTAATATCCTCTAAATACCTAGAAAATACCGCGTCAATGGTGGTCCCATATTTTGTTGTGGACTCTTGTGGATTATTATTCATTTTCAAATTCAATGTTTTTGATAGAAAAGTTGTCAACCGCTCGCGAAGTTAATGTTGAAATCGCCAGCCAAGATAAGTGGAATTTTATTACCATTTGTACCAAGTATTTTCGACCCTTCTTCAGTGTACTCCAGTAAAGTGCGATGAATAAAATGCTCTACCTCGTCCAATTTTGGATTCGGAGAAATGTAAATTGCAACCATAACTATTTGTAGGCCATTTATAAGTTTGCATAGGCACGCACAAATATCTCCAACAACTGAGCGCCTAACATTAACATCGCTAACGTGTGCAATATTTATTTCAATATTCGGAGTCATAATATTAGTAATATCATTTTTATTTTGGTAAAAAGCTACCCCACCTTTTGGAACAGTATCTCGTTTGAACTGAACAATACAATTAAAATTAGGTATTTCAATCGGATTATCATGCGTCATGCAAGTTTCGGTAAGAAGTAACACATTTGTTTGTCTCGTAACTGAATCTTGTAAATCGTATTTATGACTATTTAGACTTTGGCAGTTGAAAGTCATTATTGAAATGCCATTTCCATTACTAATGAAATCTAATACACTTTGAGCTACCGTCTAAACACTATTTAAAGAGAGTCTTTTGAATTCTTGCAACAAAGATGCAGTCGATGCAGCTTGCTTTCGATTATGATAAAAATTGAATGTAGAATTATCGTTTTTTGTCGTGATATACAATTTTTCAATATTAGTCACCCGAGAGAGCGCAACATAAACGAGTTCCTGAGAATGTGCTTTACTATACTCATATACCATTTCGTCAAAAGTTCCACCTTGCGAGTTATGTATAGTTAAAGCAAGAGCTGAAGTTAATGGAAAATGTTTGCGTTTGGCTATACATTTTCTATCCGATGTTAATGAAATATTTGCTATTCGTAATTCAATGGGAACAGCGAGATTGCCAACTCTGTTTTGCACTGCTAGAGCGGCTGCTTTTTGCCTTTTTTTCCTACCCACTTTATCTGAATCACAAAATTCCAGCCAAACTCTTATTAATGTGTTACTTTCATCAAATTCTAGATGTACCAATTTCCCAACAGCACCATTGCACAAACCATCAGTAACGTCGATGTTAGTTGTAATAACATAATGCTTTCCAACGACAAAAGTAATGTGATAAGGCAGTCCTCCAGTGTCAATAACAGATTTTTTATGTAATTTAAGTCTAAAATTAGCTTCTTGCTCAGCACTTTTAGCGCCAATAATGACGTCTACGGACGTTGAAAGAACTTTGTTTTCACATTGGCTCAAAATCAAATTGTTATAGGCGGCAACATCTTCATTTTTAAAAAATAAACGAACTCCATCAGGACATAATGTAGCAACATCCTCTTTTTTGAAAAATCTCGATTCAATAAGTTGAAACTCATGCTCATCTAGTACATCTCCATTACCTATTTTTGTCAAAACTTGTGAAAATGCAACATTAGCTTGTCTCATTACTGTGGTGAGTTGATAAAATTTTAATTTTCTCCATAAATGCGGTCCAATCATGCTCGTTCTGATTGTCTTGTAAATTGGTGTCGATCTTACTGGTGGCAATTGCCGTAAATCTCCGATCAAAATAACATCTATACTTCCGAAATCTGCGTTTTTGCCTGTTATTTGTTTAAGACGATTATCAATTTTATGTAGAAGTTCTGCACTAACCATGCTAATTTCATCAATGATCAGTACTCTGACATATCTGAAGAGAGATCTATACAATTGCATCGTTTCTGATGAGAGAGGCAAAAGTTTTGAAAGAGAAATTTTGAGCGCTGTATGAACAGTTGTACCGTCAATAGCCACGGCAGCTTTGCCGGTTGAAGCACATGTAATATAGGCATTGCAGTAACCATCATTATCAGTGAACCTATTGTAAATTTCCATAATCAGTTTGATAACGAATGATTTTCCCGTACCTGCTGGTCCCGTAAAAAAAATTTGAAATGGTTCTTGAATTGAAGTTTGTAAACGATGAATTATAGTCATAAGAATATCTCTTTGTTGATCATTGGCCATCCGCATTAAATTATAGAATTGTTGATAATCCATTAAATTTTCTCTTTTTTTTAGCTACAGCGCCAAGTTTATGCAGAGATGCATTTTGTAAATCAACATTAGCAGTTGAGTTTGGATCACGTAGCAATAAGTCATAAGGATCTCTTACATGCAATATATCAACCGCTCTTAATAATTCTTCGTCTTCTTGTTCTTCATCGTTTTCTCGGCACAACTGTCTACAAATTTCTAAAGTTTTCTCTATGTCCAAATTTGATTCAAATTCTTTCCTACGTTCTAATATCGTATCTTTGTTGTCCTCGTATATTTGAATGAACTTATTTTCAGCAATAATATCATTTTCTTCACTTTGAAAAGGAACATGCAACAGAACCATCTCACGCCTATAATCGTTGTAATTGTCAGCCATATCGTAGTTCCTGTATCTTATTATTCTTGCAGTATCTCTTTTAGTGTAAGTCCCCTTTGTATTTAGGTAATATTTTGCAACAAATTGTGCTAACGTAACATCGCGGAGTTCTTCAGGTCTTTTCTCATATTTATCAAGCCAATTCTCTTTCCAAATGTTCGTACAATCATCATCTAAAGCTTCAAGCTCCTTCATAGATTTTCTAATTCTTGCGCGTTCAGTAGGAAATACCGTTGGAATGTAGACTGACACCACCGATGACTTAGCCATAGGTTCTCTTAATAAATACCAAGCAGCTTCTTGTGCCGGCATTTCAACAGACTGAAGTATGTCAATACTCATTTTTTTCGTGATATCGACAATGTCGAATTCTGGATGCTCGTCAATTATGTCAATTATTTGTCTTTGCAAATTACTAATCCCTCTATTATGCTTATTGACATATTCAACAACATATGTTGCACAAGCATATTCATCTAGTATAATCTGAAAATCCATGTTGGATTTCAAATGATGTAAGACGAATAGATTTAAAGTGTTGTGCCATTTTTCTGCTGGTGTCCTTTTATAGAATAATTTTGGTCTACTGATACCAGCACGAATAATATTGTAGTAATGATCATCAGAAATAATACCATTATGCGAGTAAAATTCAACTAAAATCCGTATAGTCAATATTTTCGAGATTATTTTTTATAAATTTAAATCGTTCCATATATTCTTTGAAAAGTGCTTCTGAGTAATCGGGATCAGTGTTTTTCATAGGTATCAAATTAATAGTTTTTTTTTGTAGACATAAATGGTGCATCAAATCGACATTCTTGTTTTTTATTAGGATCCATTTTTTTATAACACGTGAAGTGCTTGTGTGTTACTAGTTTTATATTTCCAGACGCCTCTGACGCTGACACAGAAACTAATTCGTCGATTAATTTAATTACTTCGGGATCATTACTTAATAAATCTTCAGGAACATTGTCCAACCAAAGAAGAATATGAGCATGTGGGCTACCACGATGTTGAAATTCTATTCCTTTGAAATAATGTATTACTCTATATTTTCCGAATGGACTTCTTTTCTTTGATTGCAAAATTTTTAACAGACAATTTACCATTTTATTAAAATAGATAGCACAAGTTACGGCATCTTCATTCACAAGTTGAGCTTTATGCACATAACTCATTTCTGCTAAAAACTCATCTGAAAGTTCCGTTCCCTCGTTTTTCAATTTGTACAATAATTTCAACATATTTTCCCAGCCAGTTTCATTGGCGCTGAGAGTCATAAAAGCAGTTGGTGGCCCTAATTGCCTAATCATTGCAAAAACATCTTTTTTGCGATCTGACCAAAACCAAGCAGAATTTGGTATGCAGCGAAGAAATGCGAGATTTGTTTCTAAACAATTATTTATATATTCTTCAGATTGAATGGTCTCTTTCGCAATTGAAGTACCTTGTCTAACATGATTTTAAACGCAACGTTGACACATTTACTAACTCTCAACCTCATGATTTTAGCAGCGATGTATAAAAGGTGTTGTGGGTCAGTAGCACGCCTATCAGTACGCCGAAGTTCGCTGGTAGCTTGCATGAATGGAGTAACAATAACACCATCTCTGTATGTTCGAAACTGATCGCCGTAGATTGTCGGAAAAGATAGTTCTTCCGCATGTTCATCCATTAAAATACTGATTGGCCTGTTATATTCACCGGGTGCTATACTCAAAAAATAATCATCATTCCACAAAAGAGTTTGTTGCTGCGCAACTAAATTGTCTTCAATTGGCACATGTTCACTTATTTCATCCATATTCAATTGCGAAGTACGTTCATTGTCGGAAAAAAAGATTCATCGATTTTAATGTCATGATAAATAATAAAGAGGCGTAGATACTAAATACGACAACCACTCTTTAATATGGCTCTTATTTATAAGCTCGTGGACATAACTAGTTTTGTGAATCAACTTCTTTTTCAAATGCACATAAAAGCAATGGTCATCTTCAATGTTTCTTGGCAATTGTTTCACCATTGTATTAACTTCAACAGGTACATTAATTATCTGGCCATAAATACCGTACTGACCATTAACGTGTCTCAGTCTACGAATCTGCATGAACGGTATTCTCGGGGAAATCAACCGTTGCTCGATAAGGTTTAACGTTGGTAAATGTGATGGAATTTTCGGATATGCAAAACCATTGTAGGTTGACATGAGAGGAATTTTTTCTTTTCCCAAAGATGTATAACACGTAGAGCAGACTTGAACAATTTCACCAGGTATGTAATTCTAAAAAAAAATCAAATTCGTATTATCAAGATATAGAAAGAAAAATATAAAGTGAATAATTAAAAAAATAAAATTACCTGCAGTATTGTTTTCAAAATACTTTCATGTTTACTGGTCGACTTTTTCAAGTCTCCTTTCCACCATAGTCTGTCGCAAATAATACAAGAATGACCGAATGAATTACTCGTAAATTCTTTATAAAAATCAATATGACTTGTACTGTGTTTACGATAATTTGTATAAACTGGAATAGTACCATCATCAATAAAATCCATAGTATTTTCACCAATTCGATCTTCTCTATCAATCTCAATTTCATTTTCATGATTGTTATGGTTATCTTCGGTAGGATCTTCATCATAATTATCACGCAATAGTTCAATATTGGCATCAACATGGGCTTCATTTTGGGTAGCATCTTGTACTGTCTCCAATAAATCTGATACTTCATAAAAAGGTGTGAAATGTTGTTCACGAAGATGAAGATGAATCCAGTTTTGTGCATCATTCGCTTTAAAATGACAAAAGATAGTGTCTTCATTCGTTGTAGTTATGTTGTAAAAACAATAATGTACACAAATATTTTGATTGTACATTTTTGAGAATAAGTACAAACAATCCAAATCTCCGTAATCATTACTGCTTGATAGAATGTTATATGCTTCTTGCGGATTGTGGCAGGAGTTTAAATAGGGTGAATCGCGTAACTGATTTCTCAAGTCACAAATCTCAATTTGAAGTTGCAAAACACTTATGAGCGAGTGGAATAGACAATTACCATCGCCAGGAATTCCTGTGTTTCTGTGTAGAATAACTTCGGGAGTAATGCATTCATTACGCTGTTCATAAATATGAAGTTGTTGGCTGTGAAATTGATTTTCTTGTAGCGTTACATTTTCTATATTTTCAACAGCGCTACATTGCACGATATTCTCTTCATTACTGCACAATCGTCTTTTTCTGTAAAAAATGATGAAATCGTTAAATTAAATAATATTGAAGCATATATTACAATTTGTTTTTAAATAAATAAATAAAAAATATTATTATTAAATCAAATTACATATCCATGTAAGATTTTTCTGCATTATGTTGACGAAATTTCCTTTGACGTTCAGCATTTGATTTTGGTACTGTTTTTTTTTCTTCATTTTTCTTCAAATCTTTCTGACGCTGATAATATGCCCTTTGACGTGCATTAGTTTTTTTTTTCTTTTTAGCTCTTTACGCTTTTCTTCTCTATAAAACGAAAATATCTAGGTATAAATAATAGATATAAATAATTTGTATAAATAGTGTAATGACACACCAAAACAAAACTTAACTAGATTCATTTTTGTGAAAGGCTATTTTTGTTAAATTATGATATTATGTTTGGTTTTGCAGTTATTTGAATTACAATTTAATTTTTCACACACGTTTTCTAATCTTCTAAGCGTTTTATCATTTCTAGAACGAAACATTTTATAAAACACCAAATTGACTATTTTACACCGTATGGCCTCCATACACTAAAATACGAATAAAACAATAGCGAAAAATGTCATTAAATCAATGATCATTAATGCGTGTGTTATACACAAGGAATTAAAATATAAATATATTCATGGTTATATGGACGTCAAATATCGTGCGGTATTAAACTTTACCGATAATCTGACGTCATACGACGTAATTCAAATAACTGCAAAACCAAACATAATATCTTAATTTAACAAAAATAACCTTTCACAAAAATGAATCTAGTTAAGTATAGAGTAATTTTGTACAGATTAGGTAAATAGTTCGCACTCTTCCTTAAGATAGTGATCATAAAAAGTAAACTCGCAGTGAGAGCACAAAAACTCAACACGATCAAGTAAATAAATTATATTTTCGGAGTTATTCATGTCAGCAACAATACGCCACGGTCTATTGTAGAAATTAACAACCTATTGGCAGTCATTGCAGTAAAACCTTATATTAAAATGAGTTTCTTCCCAAGGTCATATTAGGTTATTAGTCACAATATAAGAAAATGAACTTCTATTAAACCTGTCAATATCTACAATTAGTACTTATTTACAATAGTAAAATAAATGATAATATAGTCAATCTGTAATGTATCACGGCTGGGGAATCCTAGATATTTTTTCGTATTTAGTAAACGAATAACTAGTTGGTAAATTAATCATGATATATATCTTTTTTTCGTAACTGCAGATTCTGTGGATTTATTTAATTATTTTGAACAATATACGAAACTTAAGTGTCTAAAATTAAATCTAATCTGAACCAGAATCATAAAAACTGTATTATTCGGGCTAAACGAATCTAATAAAGATCTGTTATTTTTGTCTCCTGCGAAAAAAACAGACTATAGGAATCTATCGAATACCTACATAAACAAAATATCACCTATAAATAAAATATTACGAAGCGGAATAACTAATAAGAGTGGCAACGTCGCACTATACAAAGGAATTGCGTTAAGACGACACCTCGAAAGGGCTATCGCCGGACTGATCCGAGTGAATGCATAATTTCTATAAAAACTTGAAAAAACGCCCTCATAAGGTCTAAAATAGCGTAGCGCCCGCGACGATTAAAAGCGCTTAGAAATTCTCAGAAACTTTAAAATATTTTTGTAAAAATTATTGATTTGAGTAATCAAAATAATGAGCAAGTAAATTATGAATATTAATGTTATGAATATATTTGAGTGATTTCGAAGCATATAGATTAAGTAATTTCGTTGTAATTTCAACTATAGTGGTTTTTTAGAGGTGTTTTCGCAAATAATTATGATCGAGTCAAAATTATACTATCGTGTTTTTTGAGCAATCAAATTCAAGATAAAGACATGAATTTACCTATATCAAAATTTCACTCCCCTTAGTGATGTCATAGTCCTATCAAATATTTTATTATTATAATAGTACATGATATTCCCTTTAAAATGACACCAATAATCTATATCTATATCTACTAAATAAAATTGAAGTGTCTGTTTGTAATGTTAAAATAACAGCTTTTTATTAAATGCATATGAAAGTACTAGTAACAAAAACACAATTTTTAAATTTTTTGTCTGTCTGTCGGTCTGTCTGTCTGTCTGTCTGTTTGTTCCAGCTAATCTCCGAAACAGCTGGATCTATTTTGACGGGACTTTCACTGGCAGATAGCTGATGATATAAGGAATAACTTGAACTACTTTTGTTTTAGAAAAAGAATTAGGGTTCCGCGCAAAAAAAATTAAAACCCATGAAATCCATATTCCACGCGGGCGAGATCGCGGGGAATAACTAGTACTCAATATAGATAAATGTATACTTATTTTTATTTATTTATTATTTTAATAAATAAATAAAAATAAGTATTAATAATTTCTAGACACATCTCAACAGATATTTCGTTAATAAATTGCTATCAATACTGAAGCATTCTTTTATATTTAGCATCCATTTAACACAAAAAAAAACTGATAAGAATACTTTTTAAACAACATATAATCAATAAACGATAATCGCGTATAGTGAATTTCGAGGTAAATTATTATATGTAAACGTTTTTGAATCGTCGTAATGATACATATTTCCTAAAGAAAATATCTCCACAATTAATTTGATGTAAAACAACATTAGAAATAACGTATAAAAACGGAGAAATTATCAAATTTTTGATCGAGTTCCTAACCAGTACACAAACAAAAATGGCGAAATGTCATTTTCACATTTTTTTCTATATAGTTATTTGTTACAGAGTACACAGATAAAATTCACTCTCATAGATGACAAATTTCAAACACCACAATCTCTAATTTTTTACTCTGCTATTGTTACGGCCTCTAGTTACCCGGGCAAAGGTCGTAGAACCCGGGCCCACCAGGGGTTCAACTCGACGAGTAACAGGAGGTCGGCCTAAATGGCTTGTGGAATATGAGACAATAGCGGTTAAAAAGGAACCAAACAAGACTTACCTATTTCGTCGACGTAGGGTCAAACCTAGGAAGATTCAGGTGTAAGTATATGTGTGTGATAGTGTTATGCTCAGTACGTGTTATATTATGTAACCTGACTTCCCGCTGGTTGCCGAACAGCAGATCCCAAGGCTTCACCTCTATTCCAGTATGGGATCCATCGAAGGGGCAAGCCGTCACAGAAACTTCAGAGTCTAGGAAATTACGCTCGTTTATCACTCATTAATTATAGTTAAGTCAATTGTCATTAGGTTAATCCAATCAAATTCAACCAGATTTAACCGAACCCGCGTTATAATGAACTCACTATTTGTGAAAAATACTGTATCACCGGACCGCGTCGCAAAAAACTCAGGTTCGCGCAGTACATACGTCAGGGCGGCCGTACGGCAATTATATTAACAAGACGCGCAACTACTCAGTTCCACGCTCCACGGCAAGATTTGTCACTTATTATTTATTGTCCAATTAATTGTCTTTAAATTCAAATGGCACGCTCTATTAACATAAGTCTAAGACAAAACAAGGAGACTTTCAATATATGAACAACCCGGCTTCGCGCAAAAACTCTCGCGACCCCTATAATGCGACCGGAGAACGTCATCGGCGCAGGCGCCGCGTGCCTAGCTAGGAGCGCGCCCTAGCGGCCTAGGGTCGGGTGCAGCCCGGCCCCGCCGTCTGCTCCCTAGCTCGGCTCGATGCCAACAGGGGTGACCGACCGCGCGCACAAATGCAGCTAGCCTCCCCCTCCCGCACCTCACTAATCGTCGCTTCACACCGCTTGAGATAAGACGATCTACTATCAGGCGCTAACAAACCCCCGTCCCGGACATAAGGACCTATGTCCGCGAGTAAATTGGCAATTAGAAGACGCTTTGTATTGTTGGTTTTTACAAAAACGATCAACTGGGCAAATGATATCTGGCCCTTTGCTTTGTGAAAAAGCATTACAGTTAAATAAAAAATTAGGTGACGGCGGCTCGTTTGTCGCAAGTAACGGATGGTTATATAGATTTATATCTCTTCATGGAATTTAATCAATGTTTCCTAAAAAATAATAATTTCTTAATAAACATTGATTTTCGTTGAAATTGTTGTTTTTAATAAATACATAACATTATGTATGTACATATGTACTACAAATGCACAAAACCCGCTTTTCTTCATACATTCGATCATCCGGATTTTCGATTATCCGAATCCCTTTTAACTGGCAACAATTAGTCCGGTTAATCGAGTATACATATATACATATTGAGAATCTAAATTGAGAATTTAAACTATACGGGTGTGTGTGTTTGTGTGTATATAAAGAGGGCTACTTTTAATATCGCTCATTTTAATATCAAAAATTTAGGTTATCTTTATAGCAGTATTATATTTTCAATTCAAAATTAGTACTGCATTTGTGATAATAATAAAATGTAGGTATGTATATAGAGTACTCACTCATTTTCTTTCACTATTTTTTCGTGACTTTCTTCATTAATAATAAATGCACTTTGTTCATTCATATTCAAAATTTCAAAACACTTTATACACAAACACCGTGTCGAAGACTGAGGAAAAGAAACGACGTTAGACCATCGTTAGACAATGCACGGCCTTCAAGCCACACCTCCGTGCCCGTCGGAGAGCGTGAGTTTTTTTTCGTTACGAAATTTCTGGATTTTCCCGCACTCAAGGCCCGCGATAGAAGCTATGCAATAGCTTAAAACTTATTTTAATAGAGAAGATGATTGTGTGCTACCATCTGCCGGGGATTCCCAAAATAAATAAAATTAAACAAAACGACTCTACGACACTACTTCAAAACTTCAAGATACTATAAGCTCCTTTTGCGTGGATTGGGTCAAGAATTAGTGTATAAATTTTGTAGGTAGCCTACGTTTATCATGACATAAGGTCGACAAAGACCTCAGTCCCTCCGTGACCATGTGTGCTAAAAAGTGCCCGAAAATTCTGGATTAATAATAGGAATTAAGTTATGCTCGATACAATCCGTATTATGAATTTTATTCAACGAATTTCATAACTGCCAGTTAGATAGAGGACTCATTAAAATTTCTATAACGGTTGAACATAGTACGTTTGACAGTATCCAATTAGAGATTTTAGTTGCTATTTATGGAAAACGGTGAACTTAATTAACTACTCAAGCTCGTAATCCTTTAAAACTTAATTTTACTTGCGCAGGTTACCTAAAAACTTATAACTATCTCATGATTCAATGGCACGACATTCTCCGTTACAACTTAATGTGAACTCTCACCAGATATTTTTAAACTTACTTGATACAACACAGAAATATTTTGTTAATCGTGTAGAAATATTCACCACCCTTTAATGAAAAAATTGAAAGAAGAGGTGGGTAGAAGCATCTTCCTGATACAATTTAAAATTATAATAAACTACGATTGCCAATCAGCCAGACAAGCGTGGCAACTATGTGGCTAAATGCGTTCTATAAGTCACTATGGGGTAGGTCTAAGTTCAGTAGTGAAGTTTTATAGGCTCTCACGGATGGAGGGGCGTGCTATAGCTATATTAAGGTTGTACTTCGAATGAGTCCGCGTAATATCTTAAATAACTATTCCACAATGCTCTATAATCGAAGGAACATTTATAGAGACAAGAGCTCTTCGGATAACATTGTTCAAACAACCGTGACTTGAAATCCTACCAGCTCTTTGCTTATGTGAAAGTCTGTGGAGCCCAATATAGTAAATATTTTAGTCGATTTTAGTATTGTGCAGTGAAGTTAATTTTTTATAAGTTGATGTTTCGAAAGATTTTTGGAAGTGTTCCTAATTATTGCAAAAGCTTGTTTGATATTTTTTCTCAATATTTTATAATTATTTATATATACAACTTTCTTGTACAGTCCTGCATCTTGCAGAGGGACATTACATTTGACTGGTGGTAAAAACTGACCCATCTTCTTCGGTGGCTTGAAGTATGTTTTAATGGAAGCGCGCTTCAAGATGTAGCCAATCTTTTCAGTAACTCCTCTGAAAAATGGCAGTAAAGCAGGTACACGCTCGACTGTGGCAGGCTTCACACGTTCACTACGACGTAGGCAAAGAATATAATATACACTAACAAAGAATATATACACTACACGAAAAGAAACGACACTTAAGCATGTGTGCACGTAAAATCGCTTGCAGCTATGTGTGGGTGTCTGGATGTGCGCGGGGGCCTTGAGAGGCGCGCGGGGAGTGGAACGGGAAGTCGCCGACTGCCCTTTCCAAGGGCTAGTAGCTTCGATCAACAATATCAACTAGATAACGGGTCACGTACAAAATCATAGCTAAATACTGTCCGCAGGAATATAAACTTAAACAGCTACATTTGTTTACTAAAGAAATAAGACAAAAAATTAAAATAGTTTTAAGCTTAACCTAATAAAAACCATGGCATCTAGTAATAAAGTCACAAATCTTACGATCATTAGTCACAATAAAGAACAAAGCTATACAATACTCCTATCACTTTGAAATGAAAAGACATAAATTAAATAACCTTTGGTGTGAAATCAACCTTAACGTGTAACAAATAAAGTTCTTTTTCCCGTTATTGCCTTGCGAGCTACGTCATTTTGTTATGTTTCTGTTATCTTTTCGAATTTGGTCCAGGAAGTATTAAGTCGCGTTGAACACTAAAATAATTAATAATATGATCGTAAATTTAATTAAAATTATTTTTATGTTTGGACATTTATGATTGTTGGTATACATACTTTTCACACTAGCCATTAAATATAATATAGTATGTAGTAGTAGATTGCATTTAATTAGCTAATTCAATACATATATATATATATATATATATATATATATATATGTATGTATGTTTATATGTTTGTAGTATGTATGTATCTATGTATAGTATATATATAAATATGTTTATTCTTTTTATCACACCAATTTACCCTACTCCTGTCATCATGTAATGCTGTCCATTTATTGGTTGTCAGGAAGAAATTGCTGTCAGCAATAAGATTGCCCATTGCATACTTTTAAAACGTGGTAGAGCCATTCTGCAATTATATTAGTAGTATATATAGCACTAATGGGTCGGCTCGACCGGGGAAGAAAGCTAGGAAAGCTAAAAAAACTAAGTATATATTGGAATTACACAAACAAAGACAAAAGTTGCAATTGCCATTATTTAAAGTTTTGGTAACGAATTATTAAAAATGATTACAATACAAAACTTCATGCGTCCATGTTCTGTTTCACAAATGTTTGCGCGTGTATTGGTCACCATTGGCAAAACATTTGTAGGGGTGGTTTTGATTGGTAATATTGTTTAAAATATGATATTATTTGTTAGTTTAGAGCTTAAAATATAACATAATATACATGTAAATACTGTTACGAGCTTGAGGTTCGTGACAATAAAAGTTGCCGATTGAATTACCAAAATTAACTCTTTAATTCACTTTACACTAATTAAACTTAAAGCACTAATAATTAATCACACTGATTCACTTTATTCCGCTCCGAAGCTTCGCTTGTCTCGCCAAATTCAATACTTCCTCGAGCGCAACTTGCAGCGCCTTTAAATACACATTACACCGAAACATCCAGAATATTCAAGTAAATACACGCACCAATCGACAAGGCGCCGAAAGTTCGAGTATCGGGCTTCTAGAAGCTTAGTTCTTCGTTTCGATACTAGATAGCGCTGTCGGTTGAAAGATTAGTGATGTCATTTTCTGGAAAGCTCCCCTCGCTTTCGTGCCCGACACTAGATGGCGCTAGTGACGGGTACATGACGTCAACTTAGGCGCGCAACACTGCCCCCTCCTAAGATATGCTCGTCCCGAGCATTATCGGCCCCATAATAACGCGTCAGGCGATCCACATGGACGATCTTAGGAGTCCCTCTTGCGCCTTTCTGTAACGGCTCCGCAATGTCAAGGGCTGTCCCATCCCATGGTGTACCAACATTGTACAATTTCGATGCTCCTCTACTACGTATCTGAGGTCCCCTCACAGCCGCACAACTTGTACATGTACGACACCAATCCTCGACATCGTCACGATAATGGACCCAGTAAAACTGTTCTCGGACCTTCAGTAAAGTTCGTTTAACTCTCAGATGGACTCTTGAATGACCATTATAGCACAGCTGTAGAACATTCGGCACTTTAGCCTTAGCGACAACCATTTGCAAACGACTGCTGTCTCCTCGACCATTGTCCCATTTACGGCACAGGACTCCATCCCGAATCAGCAAGCTATCCCATTGGGCCCAATAGCTTCTAGTGGTCGAACTCATCGCTGAGACGTCGTCCCACTTAGGCTTGGTAGCACGGACCTTCATCCATTCCAGAATCGGCTTGATGTCCGGATCTTCCTGCTGTGCATGTCGTAGGCTGTCGTTTCACTCGTTGCTGAGGTGGTCTGTCCTGAGCATCCTCATGGATACCACTTCCTTACTCTCTTGCCTAGTACAATGTTTCCAATCTTCAGGACAAAGTCTTCTTGACAATGCATCTGCATTGCCATGAGATTTCCCGCTGCGATGTCTGATAGTAAAGTCGTATTCCGGCTACTACTGGGCGGTGATGTTAGCCGCACTTCCCTTCCGAAATCGTTGACCTTCCTTTTCTAGGGTTTGCTTAGGCCACCGACAGGCGGTGCCGTTAGCTACACTACCCTCTCGAGATCTAGCACTATCGGTTGAAAGATTAGTGATGTCATTTTCTGGAAAGCTCCCCTCACTCTCGTGCCCGACACTAGATGGCGCTAGTGACGGGTACAAGACGTCAACTTAGGCGCGCAGCAATACCAAAAGTAAGACACTCCGGCCATTAAATTACTTTTTGGGCATTATTCTTGCAACTTTTTAATACGCATTGGGGCATTGTGAAACGTGTTTACATTGGCTGTGTTTCAAGTGAACTAAACGAAACAAGAGCTCACGTCTCATGTGCGCTGTTATTTACTTAGATGGATTTCTTGTGCCGACCCGACAACTAGTTGTTATTGTTGATCGAAGGCTAGCAGTAAAGATGGGTTAATACCGATATTTGTCAGTATCAGCACAGAATAAATAATAGTACTACGTAGTATTAGTTAATATGAATATATTCGTCAAGTGATATTTATAATATTTCAATTAATATATGAATATTAATGATATCTTAATACGACGGTTACACATATTACCAGATATTATATATATATATATATATATATATATATATATATATATATATATATATAATATTTATCTGTACATATATATAAAAAATTATAAATGCTACGAATTTTTGCAATTGTTAGAAATACTTAATAATGAAAATTATAAAAGTAATCGAAAAAATTCAAAAATATATACCATTAACTTTCGTGCATACGAGTATTTGGTTTTGTTGGAAGTTTTAATATACCTCATTTGTAAAAATATTTAATAATAATTGATTTAAAATTAAACGTATCTTTCACTACCCAAATACATAATTTTACATAATATATAACATATACCTAGTATGTATCTTCTTTGGTAAAAGTCTATAATATTCCATTTCGGTTCGATATCAACCCTAGCGTTACGCTTCGACTTAAGGTCACCGGCGCATAAGCTCTCACGTACAGGGAGTGTCACCGCTGTGACGTAGGCGCCCGACCCGAAGCTTGTTGTCATGCAAAACTTGCTTGACGTATTGGAGCTCGGCAGCCAGGTGTTTACTGTCACAGATCCCTAGTGCTCTGTGACAAAGATTTACCCACGGTAGCTAACTGTGAAGGATGGTAGTGAGAATCACCATTTAAATATCTATCTGTATTCGTCTTTTTTCTATACACAGTATGTCTCAAGGTGTTATCAGAATTCCGAATTACTAACACATCTGGAAAAGCTAAATATTGGTCTGCCTTTAACTCCATTGTGAACTGAAGTTTAGATTTTATAGAGTTAAGATGGTCTAAAATACAGTTACTTTATCTAAAGGTAGAATTTAGAAAGTGTTGTCTACGTACCACCTGTAGAATCTTGGAGTTAAGGGAGAAGTAAGCAGGGCTTTCTCCTCAAAGTCTTCCATGAATATGTCGGCGAAAAAAGGAGATACAGGTGAGCCCATCACCACACCATCTACTTGCTTGTAGAACTCCTACTTCCACAATAGGTAGCTACATGTAAGGATGAGGCCTGAGTAATACTGCATATTCTACGGGCATATTGTTTTCTTCCAGCCTTGTGATACAGTCTTCAACAGGTAAGCATGTGAACAATGACTGCACATCAAATCTGATCATATTTTGATTGTCTGCCAGATGTATGTCTGTCAATCTCGCTGATAAAATGGTAGGATTCCCTTATGTGTGCTCTTGTATGTCCCCTGAGCGGTGAAAACATTTTCGTTTAAAGTTTTGAGCCAATCTGTAAGTTGTTGAATCGATTTGGCTCACTAAGGGACGTAGTGGAGCATTGGGCTTGCGTATTTTTCGTACCCATACAACTTTGGTGATTTGGCATATGTAGTTATTATCGATTTTACGTCCAGATTTAATTCTTCTGAGTGTTTCTTTATGAGTTTACTAGTTACTTTAAGCGTGGTTTTTGTTGGGTCGTATTTAACTTTTTTATAAGTACTTACAACCGACAAAAGTTCTTGTATTTTGGAGTTATAATCTGACGTATCTATGACTGCCACGGCGTTTCCCTTATCTGCGCGGGGAATCGTGAGTTCTGGTTTATTGCATAGGTTCTTTAACGCTATAAATTCGTCTCTGTGAAGATTTGGTTTAGGCAATGAACATAACGAATAGACGAAAAGTCTTGACGTATCGCCTCCAAATCTTCTTTCCGCATATTATTTTTAAATGAACAGTCCTCGATACTACAGATAATTTCTTCGTGCGGTAATCTGCGTGGTGTTATTTCATAATTGAGGCCCTTAGATAATACTCTAATTTACTTATTAACTACGACCTAAGATTATACTATAATTTAGTAATTAACTACGACCTAAGATAATACTCTAATAAACTATTAATACCACACAACAAATGGCAAACTGAAAACAACTAGTGACCTCATAAAGGAACACTCTGAAGAATTAAATCTGGACGGCGGGCGTGGCTTCTCTCTCAGCCTCTGCTGCCCATCTCCTGATTTGTTTGCCTATGTTGCCTCTTACGACACCCATGTAATGATATGGTAGATGATAAGTGGGCACCTCTATGGAAAAAAACATTTTTCTTTAAAGTATTTGCTGCATATAGTGGAATATTCTCTTGTGCTAACCCATTCTTCTCTATTTATTATTTTCAACCGTTCTTGTCGGACTTCAATATTTTGTGAAAATCTGTTACAGAATCCATTTACCATCAGGTGAACTATTTCCTTCCTTCTTAAAATTCGTTTCCGTGTGTAGGTTTCGTTCCAATATATATACATCATGTTTCCCTTTATCATCGTACATTTAGTCCGGTACTTATAATTACCATTAACAATATTAATAGATAACGATTTCTTATAATTACGCAAACACTACACATTTAAATAATTCTAGTTTTTACGAATTTTATCGCGTGTATTAACTTGTTTATATACCCGATGTTTCGAGCACTTTACAGCACTCATGGTCAGAATGACATGGGGAGGGGGCCTAAGATTTTCAACGTTCAACGAAAATCCTAGAGTGCGTGTTAAAAAAACATGCATCTGCATTTTGATACTTAACTGAGGATACATATAGATATCTTTGGTTCACAGCATCTATCTACCGTTATTTGGAGTGTGTGCTCGTTTGTCACCCTTATTCTATTGAAATAAATCGAATTATTATATTATCGAATCGCTAAAGTTTATTTTTGTCAACATAATATGTGCTTTACAAAAGCCGTTTAAAATTGGATTTCTCTAGATGACTTTTAGCTTTTGAAAAAATTTCTATAATTTGTACCTGCTAAATTCCGCCTTTTTTACTAATTCACTAAATAAATTAGATTCTTTTCCCATTTATTCAATTTTAATTTAAGGCGCCATTATTCTTAAAGTTTTTGATTTTTTATCTCAGTCTACTGTATTTCTTTTGTTTCGTGTTAGACTTTATTTCTTAAATTGTCTAAGGTCAGCATTCATATTTTCATTTTTTCTATTATGGGTCAGAGGTTCTGTAGCTATATTTTTCCAAGGAAATTCTTTGTCGTATTCTGGTCAACGTGATTGTCACAAACTTTAACTTTTTGGTATTTTCTATAATCAGATGAGCACTTCTTCCACTCTTTTCTAATTTGTCTTTCCTCGCGAGGGTCCATATCCTTAACAGAGTTTCGCTTTCCCATTTCCTTCTATTTTGGATATTTCAATCTTTTTTTCTCTTTATATTCAGACAACCAACCTGGATTGCTTCTATTTTGAATCAAACGTATTATATACAGATTACATTATATACATTTATGTCTTACATTATATACGTATACATATTGTTGTGGCTATGTCATCTTTATTGAATAAAACAATTTTTACGGATTTTATCGCATTTAATTAAATTATTTTTAACTTATTTATTATTTCCCGATCTTTCGGAATTTCCCATGGTCACGAGGGGAACATCGGGAATTTAAAAATAATTAAGTTAATTAATGCGATAAAATCTGTAAAATTAGTTTTGTTCAATGTGTAATGTTCGCGTAAATTTATGAAATCATTGCAAGTCATCTTTAGATAACATTGGCTTCTTTGCAACAGCACTTATAAGAAAACATGAACAGTAAGTGTAGATAGTCTCGTTATCTCAGACCACCTAGTTCAGTCCAAGAGTTCGCGGATTCTAACTCCTGAAAGCATTAGATGTAGTTTTACGTATATCGTGAATAAATAATAATAAAAAAAAAATATCTATATATATTACATTTATATAACTGGTCTAGTTTCACAAAATTAATAAACATATTTAGAGACAGGTTAATGTTTAGTCGGACTATTTGTCCTAGTAGGTAAGTACAAAATCGGACGAGAGGTCAATCGACGGAATCAACTCAGCTGAAGGGAAATTCGGGAAGTTACGACACATCTTCTCGTCAGGTATACCTTAAAACTTGAAAACGAGACTGTACAACAAATGCGTGTTGCTAGTGATAACTTATGGAACTGAGACGTGGTACTTCACAGCTGGCCGTATGAGGACGCTGAAGGTCGCTCAGCGAGCTATGGAGAAAGCTATGCTCGGGATTTCTCTGCGTGATAAAATTGGAAATGAGGATATCCGCAGTAGAACCTGAGTGACCGACATAGCTCAACGGATTAGTAAGCTGAAGTGGTAACGCGCCAGCCATATAGCTGCTCAAAGAACCAACAACCCATGGGGAAAAAAGGTTTGCGAGTAGTCTCCTCATAGCGGTAGGAGAGGTGTAGGGCGAACTCCTACTCGATGGAGTGACGACATGGTAAGATATGCAGGAATCGGTGGATGTAGGTGGCTCAGGGCCGTGCTTTGTGGCGTTCCTTGGGGGCAGCCTATGTTCAGCAGTGGTCCTGTAAAGGGCTGTAATGATGATGATGATTGTAATGTGTAGTCTAATAAATATTATATTATTACATGTGAAACTCAGTCACTGACCACTCCTGTCAGTCCCTAGCGCCATTATAATGGCCCGACGGTTCAGGGACTGACAATTCGGAGTAAAACTAAGAAATAAATCTATTGACTATAAACTACACATTAAAATCTATCTATCGAAATAAACCGATAAATCACTTATAATAATACAATATTAAATAGCTATTAATTATTAAATGTCTATTTTCTACCATTAAACTATAAAATTACTTATCGAGTGACTGACAAAGTGAATGGATTAACACCTTTTTGCACAGCAACTGCCGCATAAATACTAACTTACAAAATGGCCGCTGCAAAAGTAGTGTATTTTGCGGATAATTTGATCTCTTTCTTTAAAATCAGCTGTTTTACATTCACTCTACACTTATATTATGCCGCGAAATTTTAAAAAATTTTAATGGCTAGGGACTGATGATTAAAGTTGAGGACACTAATTACGATTTTGGGAAATATAATTATTGTTTTTTTTAAATCACGAAAATTGATAAAAGTTGTTAATATTGAACTACTATATAGAAAACTAAAATATACATTAATTATTTTGCGAATTATGGCATTTACAGTCAATAAAAATGATTTCAAGAGTTTAAGTATATTATAAATGGAAACAAAATTAGGGGAATAATTAAAACATATTTTCAACTGTTACTTAGCAATCCTAAAATAAAATATTTAATAGTGTTATCAAGTGAAAAGTGCGGCGGACACAGGGTTTCCGAATTTTTGTGGAAACGCCCAAAAATATAATGAAATACAATTGTAGCAAATGCTGTAAGGCAACTCCTTAGTACCTGTCGATTAAGTGCCCAGGCAATAATGTATTCGTTAAATTAACATATTGTTACGAGCTTAGGGTTCGTGACAATAAAAACTGCCGATTGAATTACCAAAATTAACACTTTAATTACCGAACACCAATTAAAACTTAAAAGACACCAATAATTAATCACACTGATTCACTTTAGTTCAATACTGCCCCGATGGCGGGCTTCAACGCCTTTACATACGCTTTTTTACCGATACATCCAGAATATTCCAGCAAATACCGGCTCCCGATCGACCAGGTGCAGAAAGTTCGAATGTGGAGCTTTCCAGAAAGCTTAGTTCTTCTATTCGGTAATAGATGGCGCTGTTGGTTGAAAGTTCAGTCATGGCGTTTTCTGGAAAGCTCTCCTCGCTCTGTTCTCCGATCCTAGATGGCGCTAGTGCCAGGTACCAGACATCAATTTAAGCACGCAACAATATTAACGGTTCACGCTACGACATACCCACAATCCTATTTCGTCCCACTGGGTGTCGTAAGAGGCGACAGATGGAATCAGAAACCGGAGATGAGCAGCAGCATCTTCCTGATAACAGGTGAATAAAAATAAAAAACTTCGGTCGCCAACCCGCCTGTCAAGCGTGGATACTATGGGAAAATCACTCCTATGAGGCAATCTATAAGGGGGGCCTAAGTTCAGCATCAGACTTTTAGGAGCTGGAATGGAATGGAATGGTTAGCTTACAATAGATATTTTGACTTTGGTTTTGATTTTTTGAATTTATAAATTTTATCGGATATCAGATTTTCTTCTACTGCAGCTTATCTACAACTTTAACAATAATATTTCTTCCGGCCAGTAGCTTAATAGTTGCCCTTACAAAAAAAACTACAAAACCATTTTAAATTTATAAAATTTCTATTTAATCGTGTTTTAATACAGTTCCCCATACAGAATATGAGTTTTGTGTTGGGCTTAGTTGCGAGAAAGATCCGCAGTTACAGCTTCCGATTTCCATTTCATTTCATTCATTTGTAATAATTCATATAATCTTCTATGTAACAATCCTCAAATGAACAGGGCCTTCAACTATTTAAGAAATTAATGGTCCTGAAAATGTTTAATACGTTCAACGTGGTCCCGGTTTACAATTATTTTTGTATAAAATGTTATTATGATATAAATGAATACATGGTTGATAATTACCCGTGGGAATGAGGTGGTTGCTTCCAAGTTGTTTCTTTAAGAAGTTATGTAAGTAGTTTGTATAACCTGTGTTTTTATTGTATAATGCACTTGGAAAAAAGTTCGCTGGGTTTATTGCTGTTTTTTATGTTTGCTGCTTTCCCCAAGACAGAATTTTATTCCGAACCAGCAGTAAATTTGAATTGACTTTCAATAAGAATAACTTGTATCTATATTGAATAAAAAATCAATTCTGTTCTGTTCTTTACCATCAGGTATGCTGTTAGCTCGTAGCCCTGACTTCTACAAAATTAAACTAAATTTTCGGCAGAGAAACATTTGTAACTCACTACTTAAATATGAAAGCCTCATGACGAAAATTTTGACTATCTTTCATGGAGAACAATAAGCCCATTTCTGAACCATAATTTTTCTTATTTTTTTTTAATAGCAATGCAATAATATTTTTTCTGAATAAGATATGTTTTATTATGAAATACCCTCGCATTGGCAGTACGGCATACCTACTAGTATGATAAAATTATGTAGGTACAGCAATTTTCGTGTAACTTTCGCCATCTATCTGTTGGCAAAACCTCGATCTCCAAACAAGAGAATGCACCTGTACGCCTACAGGTGATGTTGATTGTAGAAAAAATAACTCATAACTCATATACTCTTAACTTCTATTACTATATAAGAATAGATCAATAAGTTCAGGAGAAGAAAATAAGGTACAGGAGAATACTACACGGGAATTATTGAAGGTTGAAAGATACTGTTAGGGGAAAAATCACCGGTGCATATTCCGATGGTTTCTGTACAAAGAATGAGCTTTTTATTTTGAAACTACCAACCCAAGTTAAGCCCCTAAAAGCCAAAAAAGAGTTTTAGGAGAAAAATTCGCGATTATGATGAGGTTAAGAGCGAGCTTCCTGCCTATATTCAGTAGGAAGATGCATGTTACTACAAATTAATTTTTGAACTTTTGCTGTATAAACATTTTTTTATAGTATAAGTGTTACAAACGAGCACACAGTCCACCTGATGGTAAGTAGTTGCTGTGGCCCATAGACATCTAAATCTATCTTTGATTAAGAATAAAAATTCAGGAGATACCTGTGAGGACTAAGATGGAATGCCTTTTTTACAGTAAAAAAGTTCTGCGGTTCTCTATACATTCACCATACAAACAGCAGTATTAAGCTGCTATTTTACGGTGGTATTATCTAAGAGCGTGGCCTTTCCCCGGTCGAGCTGGCCCATTCGTGCTACAACTATACTAAATATATTGCTGCAAGATGACTACTACGTGTACAATACTGATCAAGAAGAAACTGCACGCTAAAGAATAAACTTAAAAAAGTAAATAGAAGAAAAACAAAAAAGAAACGACTAACGTTATCGGTTAAATGCTACTTATACTTTATATTTTTAATACCATTTTTAAATAAAACAAATTCGATACTAAAACGTCACCACTGCAGAATTAAGTTAAATATATTAAACCTTTTACATTTAACCTCTTAGCTACTTAGCGGCCGATTCTTTCGCGGCGATATTCCATCAAATACCAAGTGACCGAATTCGGCCGCACCCAACCACAGCACATTAAAGGGAAATATAACCTCAAATGGCTTAGCAAGATCCTCCGCTATGCCGAAAATATTGCAGCATTAATTTTGAAATAAATATATGGTAAAGTGAGGATATAATGTGTAAGGACATGTTAGACGAAAACACGATTCCATAAAATTTTCTCGAAAGAAAAAAATCCAAAGTTACCTCCAAAATAAACAATAAACCGCTGTTATTCATAAAATACTTTAAATAAGATCATGAAACTTTGCATACTAACTGAACTAACTATAAAGCAGTGCTTATGTTATTTACTTTTTTTAAAATACCATTATTTTCACTGTAAAAAGAAATTACCTATCGGCGTTTTGAAGCTTGATTCCTGCCGCCCAGTCAGTTCGCTTCGGACTTTGAAGGTCGTTCGCTTACGATCGGAATACACATTACGCAACAGGACGACATAAAATTAAAATGGGAAATAACCGTAATAAAAATAAGAAGCGACTGGGTTGGCGTTAAGAAATAGGTATAAATATGATAAACCTAATGAAATAAGTATCTAACGACCTATCTACTTACAGTATTAGTGATTACAAACATGTCGGTACATAGCATACGACGCGCGGGGAAGTGGGGGCGAAATTAGAATTTGAGCTGACTTACTATATCCCCTTAACCTTTTTTAATTTTATTTTGTTGTGTTGATTTTTGGATTTTTCTCGTGTTTTATTAGTGTTTTAGTATAGTGTTTTATTATAAAATTGGTATAAAAGTTTTTGTGTGAACATAATTTATCTTTTTACGTTAATAATTTCGAGTGATCTATAGAAATAATAGTGATTTTCACGCTGCCGACATCCGCTTGGTATGTGCCCGTTTTTTGTTATCAAAATACAATAAATTCTTTTTGTAATGAAGTAACACCAGACTTTTGTTTAGACTACAGGATAGAGAATTTTGTATAGATTTTATAATGCCAAACTTCTTCACAGAAAAGTAGTCTCTAAATATAAGTTTTAATGGTTTAAAGTGATGTGGCTGGGTGCTGTCACATGCAACCGCTCGGGATTTGACGGACGCATGCGCATGAGATTGAAGGGTTAAGCTACTTACATATGAACTTTATAACAAAAAGGATTAAGTTCTTAAAAGATAATTAAATTATAAAGTTATAATATATCCGATGTTATAATATCTAATCTCTGATCTACGTAAAAACCGATTATAACTTGAAATGATTTTAGAGAAATTCGTAAAATTAGTTTACATCAGTATGTAAGTAATATGAATCCAAAATGTATAGGACTTTAAAATAATGGAATAACATTTTAAATTATACTTAAATTCTCAATCACGTTAGTACAGCAATTGACCCACAGTTTTACCGCTAAAACGGTCAAAATATTGCGCGACTAAACTTTAAAATGTGCTACGAAATTGTACAAGTATGTTATGTTATCGCCCGTATGCGATGCAAAGTGGAAAATTGCATGCATGCACAAAGTAATGTGGCCACATTACTTTGTTTTTCGGGAGGAAGTTGGTTATATTAGAATTTAAAATTTTATACTAACAATAAGTTTTTCATTGAAGTAATACTAGTTTTTACGGAATTTATCGCGTATATTTTAACTTTTTAAATACCCGACGTTTCGAACGCTTTACAGCACTCATGGTCACGGGCAGGACTGATATGTTCAACGTCCATAAAAATCAAAAAAACATCCTAATTTCAATAGAGAAGATGGCTGGGTGCTACCATCTGCTTGGGATCCTATAATAAATAAAATTAAATCCCAACCCAAGCATACAACTGCAAGACTTCAAAATACCATAAGTTCATACTGCATAGATCGGAACAAAAAGTTAAATTTTAATCTATGGTAACCGCGGTTAACTATGAAATATGGACGTTGAACATCTCAGTCCTGCCCGTGACCATGAGTGCTGTAAAGCGTTCGAAACGTCGGATATTTAAAAAGTTAAAATATACGCGATGAATTCCGTAAAAACGAGTATTATTTCAATGTGTAGTGTTCGCGTAAATATAATAAATCATTAAATAAGTTTTTCAGCTGCATGTTCATTTAGTTATTTTATGTTTAATCACACAACTTAACATTACAGAAATTTTAAGCTTAAAATATAAGGTCTTTCACTACTCTGGAAAGCAAATATCAAAGCTGAGGTTACTGGCTTCTTTTAAATGCACAACTAGCTTTCACACAGTAAACCTGATGGTAAGTGAATGTGGTGGCATATGAAAACTAAATCTATCCTCGGTTTGGAATCAAAATACAGATCTGCTGTCACCCCTGAGAAATAAGATGGAATCGCTTGTTCCTTACCCGACCGAGCCAACCTACTCATGACAACTATAATATACTGCAGCATAGCTCTTCCACGTATAATGCTGGATCGCGGTTTTTACATATTCTCTTACTTAAACTTAAATCACCGCCTATACGCTAGATGTAAAATATCCAAATCGATGACAGGAAACAGGGTCAGGCGTGCCAAACATGTTGCACTACATATTGCCAATCTGCCTGTCAGGCTGCCGGTCAGGTTCATTAATAGACTTATACAAGTGATGAAAAAGAATTAGGAGTCACAACACCTAGTAGGAGACCGTCCACACTTCGCTTACCGGTAATGCTAACACAATCTGGGTATTTGTAGCATTAACTTTTTAATCACTTTTTAACTATTGTAAAATAATTCTTTGACAGGTATACCACCAGGTGGTAAGACCTGTATCCGTAGATATCTGAACACTGACTTAACAAAAGCACTATTCACTCTTGCCTTGAAAACATTCATATTGTAATCGGATGGAAAGTTTACGAAAGCTTTATTGGGGTTGAAATTTAATATTTTCATTTAAGGGGATAGAGTAAGTCAGCTTAAATTCTAATTTCGTCCCCACTTGCCCGCGCGTCGTATGCTATGTACCGACACGTTTGTAATCATTAATACTGTAAGTAGAAAGGTTGTTAGACACTTATTTCATTAGGTTTATCATATTTATGCCTGTTTCTTAACGACAAGCCAGTCGGTTCTTATTTTTATTACGGTTATTTCCCATTTTAATTTTACGTCGTCCTGTTGCGTAATGTATATTCTGAGCCTGATTGTGCGGCAGGAATCACGCTTCAAAAGGCCGATAGGTTAGGTAATTTCTTTTTACAGTGAAAATAATGGTATTTAAAAAAAAGTAAATAACATAATCAAATAAAAGCATCGTGTTCATTTTCTTTAATAGCTCTCCAATTAGACTCTAGTGGAACAATGGTGGTTGAAAAAGTAGAGGTAATTACTCGTTTCATTTTAATAATCCTCTAACAAATTGTATTGATAAAAGATACGTTGCTATGCTGAAGCATAAACTATAAAAAGGCTTGTGATCATTTGATAGTTCCCTCGTTTATTTGAAATCTGATAATGATTTGAACCAATTCAACAAATTAAGCCCATATTATCCATATTGTCGTTATTTGTTGAATGGGCAAACAAATGAAGAGATGTTGAATAAGATTTTTATTTGGAAGTAAAGTTTTTATAGAAAAAAATCACATCGTCGCTAAGGTTTGACTCCGAGGAGGATCTTTTCCCAATAGAGCTTTCATAATCTTTCCATCCGATTATAAAATATAAATGTTTTCAAGGCTAGAGTGAATAATGCTTATGTTAAGCTAGTGTCTTTAGATACTAAGAATTTTAGCATCTGGTGGAATACTTGTTAAACACTGACTTATAATAGTTATTAACTCAACTTTTATTTGAATTCATATTACTACACAGATGGCACGCAATATGCATCGCGAATAATAAAACGGTGACTTAAACCGAATCAATAAATTAAGCCCATATTATCCATATTATCATAATTTGTTGAATAAGCAAACAAATGAAGAGATTTTGAATAATATTGTTATTTTGAATTTTGTACATGGTCAATTTATGTATGTGAAATGCCTTCACAGTATAGGAGAAATTCCTGTGAGGGTAAAGTTTAAAAAAAAAAAAACAATCAGATCATCGCTAAGATCCTTTATAGGTCCGAATAAGGTTCGAATTTATATAAATTGATTCAAAAGAAACTAGTTTGTAATATATGACAGCCCTGTTTTTCCCTGAAATCTATATTTTATCCACCGTACACGAACAACCTTTGACCATTGATTTCGCTTTTTTTATCGGAACTTCTGTATCTACAGTTTAAGGGGAAATATAATCTCAAATGGCTTAGCAAGATCCTTCGTTGTGCCGAAAATATTGCAGCATTAATTTTGAAATAAATGTAGGGTAAAGTTCAGGATTAATGTTAAGGATTATGTTAGACGAAAACACGACTTCGTAAAATTTTCTTGATAGAAAAAAAATCCAAAGTTACCTCCAAAATAAACAATAAACCGCTGTTATTCATAAAATACTTTAAATAAGATCATGAAAGTTTGCATACTAACTGAACTAACTATAAAGCAGTGATTATTTATTTTTTTATTTTTATTTAATATTCTTTATTGCACACCATATATAAAAAAAGTACTAATTATATATACAAAAGAAGTATGCAATGGGCGGTCTTATTGCTGATAGCAATTTCTTCCAGACAACCAGTGAATGGACAGGATTACACAAAAATTACAAGGGTAGGGCACATTGGTGTGATAAAAAAAAGAATACACATTTCATATATATATATATACACATATACATACATACACATATATACATATATATATATATATATATATATATATATATATATATATATATATAAATATAACAAAACATACATAGACTACAAACATATATACATACAAAAAAATATATATTTAATTATTTAACTAAATGCAATCAATATACTACATATATATTATATTATATTATATTATATTATATTATATTATATTATATTATATTAAACGACTAGTGTGGGAACGAAGTGCAAGGTAATGGTTCTTTACTAGTTTTTTAAAAACCGGTAGGGATGGAGCGCGTTTGACTGCCAATGGGAGTTCATTCCATAAACGAACGGCCTGTACAGTAAAAGACTTGTTCATAAATTTACTAGTATGTAGTGGCATATACAATTTCAAGCTCTCTGCTGATCTCAGGTTACGCGAATGGGAATCACGAAGAAACACAAACCGATTTTTGAGGTAAGAAGGGTAAGAAGGATTAAAGAGAATACTATAGAGAAGATGAAGTATGTGAGCATTCCGATGAAGACGTATCGACAACCACTTGAGCTTAGTACGAAAAAGAGAGACATGGTCATATTTACGTAATCCAAATATAAACCTTATACAGAAATTCTGAATTCGCTCAAGTTTATCAAGCTGAGCTTCGGTGAGATCTAGATAGCTGACGTCCGCATAGTCGAAAATAGGGAAAAGAAGGGACTTGGCAAGCACAGTTTTGGTGTATATTGGAAGAAAGTTACGTAATCTACGCAAGGAGGCTGCAGAGGCATAAACTTTACGGTGGATCTCTTTGATTTGATGGTCCCATGACAAATTTTTATCTATGTGAATCCCCAAGTTCTTCACTGAATCTCTGTAAGGGATATTAGTTTTATTAAATACAATTTGGGGTAGGTGATCAACTGATAACTTATTCAGCATTTGCGCGCTACCGATGATAATGGTTTGTGATTTAGCTGGGTTAACGTGAAGGCCGTATGCTTTACTCCACTCGAGAATTCGTTCGAGATCTGTATTAATGACATTGATAGCATTGGGGAGATCGTTGGGACAAGCTTTAGTATATATTTGCAGATCATCTGCATAAAGGTGGTAGGAAGAAGTTAAATTATTAGATATTGAGTTTATAAAAACTGCAAAAAGTAAAGGAGATAAAACGCCTCCCTGCGGCACACCAACACATACGTTACACCATGATGATAATGTATCATCGATGCGTATACGTTGCTGGCGCCCAGACAGGTAACTTCGAAACCAACCAATCGCTGTTGGAGATACGTTAAGAGAGCGCATTATACCAAGTAGGACATCATGGTCAACGGTATTAAAGGCATTACTGAAATCTAATAAACAAAGAACAGTTACTTCGCCGCGTTCCATTCCTAATCGGATGTCATCGGTAATGTTCACCAATGCTGTGGTAGTACTGTGTCCAGGTCGAAATCCTGACTGTAAAGGATTAAGGAGAGAATTAGCACAAAGAAAGCTGTTGAACTGTATATAAACCAGGCGTTCAAGGACTTTTGATAAGAAGGGCAGTAAAGAGATGGGACGATATTCAGAAAAGGACGCAGGATTAATTTTCTTTGGGATAGGAATAACTTCAGCATTTTTCCAAGATGATGGAAAACTATTTGTAGAAATGGAGAAGTTAAGGATATGACAAATAATAGGAAGAATAATATCAAGAATAGGAAGAATCATATTACGACTGACACAATCACTTCCCACTGCATTGGAAGTAATAGATAAAACGCTCTTCTCAACGGCACAAGCAGTGAATGGTTTAAGAATAAAAGAGGAGTGACTGGGAGTGGGAATAGTTGAAGGAAATGTTAGTGTATTAGCCTTAGCAGTGCTATCTATGCAGGATGAAGAAGAGAAATGTTTATTTAAAAGATTAACGTTTAAATCATTTGTCGTTGGAGTATTCTTAGATTTCCCAACACCCAATGATCTAAGAAATTTCCAGACCTTTGCTGTATCCCCATTTTCAACTGACTTATGAATATGAAGGCGTTGAGCATCCCTACACACCTTATTGCAGTGATTGCGAATGTTAATATACTTTTCCCTATTAAACGCATTTGGGTTACGTTTATACTTAGCCTTAGCTATCGCTTTTTTATTAATAATATGTTTAATATCATCGGTAAGCCAAGGTGATGGACGATGTTTAATTTTGACTGCGCGTACAGGTGCATGAACATCATAGATTTTTATAAGGGCTGAAGTAAAGATTGAAACTTTACTATCTAGGTTATCTGCGTTAAAAATATTTGACCAGTCCCAAAGTAGCGCATCCTTTCGAAGACTGTCTATATCCATGCCACCAAAATTACGCTGCAGTAGAATTTTTGGTTTGAATTTGGGAGATCGGGTATTATAGGATAGAAAGATAAGGTCATGATAGGAGAAGGCATCGGCCGCATATTGGCCGTGCTTCGTGACTAAGTTGCAAGAGGAAACTAAAATAAGGTCAAGGAGAGAGGGATTCGAGTTTGGATTGGACTTTTAATTCTGTTTCAAACAATAACAGACAAAGAGAAGCCGGAGAACAGTTACTACATTCTAAAGTATACGGCTAAATACTTCAGGCATAATGCAAATACTTTATATTATAGTTCATATGTTTCTTCTTGCTTGCTTTATTGATGTATGTGAATGTGCCAAGAAGTGACAAGTTAAAAAATTCCACCAACCCTTATCATCCCATGGATGTTGTATGAAGCGACAATGGGAAAAAAATAGATTGACAGTTGTATCTTCTTAATAAAACTACCTACTACGTGTTCCACCAGGTCAACACTTCATCCAGTGGGGAGTCACCCAACACTCCGCTTGCTGGTATGGGACCTTAACTAAAGAACCTTCCGTAAGTCATCACTGGCAAGAGGCACTAGTTGTACACTTTTACTAAGTAATATCGGACTAGCAGATTTGTCTTAATTATCACCCAAACGCAGCTCAGCCAAGTTGGATTCGTCGGTGAACCTCTTAAACGAAGTTGGACTTACCTAATCCAAATCAGAAATTTTCTCTCAGATACACATTTTATACGTGGTAGAGCCATGATGCAGCTATATTATTTGTCGGGTCCGCTCGACCGTGGAAGTATCACGCTCTCACAGAAGACCAGCTTAAGGTATCAGCTCAATGCTGTTGTGTTTCGTGTGGTTATTGTAAGGAACCGGAGACCCTTTGATACGGGATACAAGACATTCCATCTTAGCCTACAGGGTGATAATGCATCTGCATTTTGATTCTTAATCCATAATAAATGTAGATATCCATTAAGTAGGCTGTGTGCCTGCTTATCACCCTTATTCTATTTAAAAAAAAATACACATATTTATTAACAACTCTCATTTCTGAGAAGGTTACGGGGTGTGTATTGGCGGAAGTCACGTAACTTCGAATAATTTTTATTTCTCTGTAATACAGTTTACCTCACGACGTACCTTTTCCGCTTAGCGCGTGGTAAATACGGATTTAAAATTGCAATCAACAATATCTTTTATATCGGCGAAGATCAATTCCGTGTTTCTCGCGTACTGAAAAATTTTAGCTTTTTTTGTGGTTAGCTCCTTATTTATCACGGTTCTTTGTAATTATTTTTTTTTGTTTACATTCTATGGAATTCTTGATGTTAGAATCATTCAAGCACCCGATTCATTTTATGACAAGATTACCCATTATCAGCCTAAAAATGTATTCTAAACTATTATATTAGTATTTAAATTAAAACTAATTGTAGTTTATAATATTAAAATTAGACACAAAGTAATAAAACTTCTGAGTAAATTACCAACTTATTTGCATTTAAATTAATCGAAGAAAAAGATTTTATCCGAACAAAGTTGCGGGCACAGCTAGTATTTAATTGATTGAATAAGAAGTAAGTGTTAGTCAAACAAGTATATGTGTCAATCAAATACACAAAAATGAAAATATGTTAGGAATTTCTAGTGTTAAAATTTGTTTGGAAATCTAAAATTCTAAACTTAGCCAAATCTGTGTATTTCCATTTGTTCGCAGGATTGTAACTATAAGTTTAGCAGTTGTAGCAAGCTTCAGGAGTTAGGTGAAAGATTTTCACATAGAAACTTTTATAACTGAGCGTATCCTACTCTATACTCATACTCCATATCTCTTTGTTTCCTGTATTTTTTGACTCGTGAAACTAATGTGAAAAACGGAAACCCACTATTTGAAATCGATAAAGTCTCTATGAAAATGTATTATTTTTGGCAATACGGGGACTGCATAGATTCAAAAAAAATCATGTATCTTTCAAAATTTACTTTTGAAATGAAATACTTCGAATTTGTATTACCACATTCGCACCACCACATTGTATTGAATCTTTTTCAACATAATCACCTTTTGTGACACAAACGGAATCAAAATTTCTCAAAATCTCGTGAAGCAGAAAGTCAGCTCTGAAAAGATCTTATATATTATCAACACTAAGCATGATATTTTTCTTGTCCTGTTGCGTAATGTGTATTCCGATCGTATGCGACACAACCTCCCCCTTCAAAGGCCAAAGCGAAACTGACTGGGCGGCAGGAATCAAACTTCAAAACGCCGATAGTTTTTCAGGTAATTTATTTTTACAGTGAAAATAATGGTATTTTAAAAAAAGTAAATAACATAAGCACTGCTTTATAGTTAGTTCAGTTAGTATGCAAAGTTTCATGATCTTATTTAAAATATTTTATGAATAACAGCGGTTTATTGTTTATTTTGGAGGTAACTTTGGATTTTTTTTCTATCGAGAAAATTTTACGGAATCGTGTTTTCGTCTAACATAGTCCTTAACATTAATCCTCAACTTTACCATTTCAAAATTAATGCTGCAATACTTTCGGAATAACGGAGGATCTTGCTAAGCCATTTGAGCTTATATTTCCCCTTAAGAAGCTGTTTTACGAATCTATTCACACGTTCAGCAGGATCATGAAGATCAGGCCGACGCGAACGCTCAGAAGCAATGTGACGCCTTTCGCTAAGTCCTAGGCATGTCGATCTGAAATCGATTAATCGAAAATTCTATTATTTGGAGTAAAACAATTGATATTTCACATCGATTTGGAACACTACATCGATTTGATAAATCGATCCAAAAACCTCTTGAATCGGACTAATTCAAGAACTAGCGATAAAGTAACTGGCTGCGGTATCTTAATTTTTGAGGTTTTTTTATTTTTTACTGTTGTCGGACGCAAAAATAACCGGTCGCACTTGGTTGATAATTTGAACGGAACAAATAAATATCTATATGTGTAGACGTTTTTAAATATAGAATAAGGGTGACAAATGAGCACATAGTCCATTTGATTGTAAGTGGATGCTGTAGGTCATAGACATTTTCATTTATCCTTGATTAATAATCAAACTGCAGATGCGTTGTCAACCCTGACGACAAATATTGAATGCTTCGTTTCCAGTAATAAGTTTCTCCGATTCATTACACACACAATCATACATAACACAACAGCCTTAAGCTGCTATTTTAGGATGGTATTCTGTGAGAGCGTGGTCCTACGCTCTTTGTACTACAACTAATATAGCTGCAGTGTGGCTCTACCACGTATAATATACGTTACTTACTATTAAAAATGGTTGTCACTTGTCATCGTCATTTCTAATCTAATACGTCGATCCCGGCGTCTTATCTACTCTGTGCTGTGAATTTATTTTATTTATCAAAAATATACTGTGGGTAAATATATTGAAGTTTATGGCAACAATATAAATATTTTTATTTTCGTGTATCATTCATTTGATTTATCAAGGGATGTACGTAGCAGTTTGCATTTTTGTTAAAGTATTGTTGTTCTTATATGTATTATTAAGTATGTTTGAAAATGTCGCGATTATCCGAAAATCTATCTTTGAATGCTTGATTTCATCAAGAATCGATTCTAGAATGTTTAATTTTATTGAATCGGTGATCGATTTTTTTAAGCGAATCGAAATGCCTACTAAGTCGAAGGCGCAGGTTCAGCCGCACACGGAATACTGTTCCCATCTCTGGACTGAAGCTCCCCAGTACCAGCTCCTTCCACTTGACCGGATCCAGCGCAGAGTGGCTCGAATCGTCAATGACCGAGTGCTTTCCGATCGGCTCGATTCACTGGCGCTGCGAAGAGATGTTGCATCTCTTTGCGTATTTTATCGCATCTGTCACGGGGAGTGCTCTGAGGAATTGTTCGGATTAATCCCAGCCGCCAAATTTCATGAACGCACTACGCGGCAAACTTTCCGATACTATCCACACCATCTGAATGCTTGGCGGTCCACCACTGTACGTTTCACTAGGAGTTTTCTTCCGCGTACGACCTCTCTGTGGAATGATTTACCACCGGTGATTTTTCCGGACCGATACGACGTGGGGAATTTCAAGAAAAGAGCTTACTCCTTTGTAAAGGACCGGCAACGCACCTGCAATTCCCCTGGTGTTGCGGTTGATCATGGGCTGCGGTAGTCACTTAACATCAGGTGAGCCGCATACTCGTTTGCCCCCTGTTCTAAAAAAAGTCACAGCGTTTTTATACGCCTGTTTAATTAATGCGCGCATCGTTTCATGAAATCAACAGTTCAAAAAATCTTCTCGCTGATTTTTAACGACCAATCACATGTTAGTTAATAATAAGATTCTTATTCGATGTTGTAATTTTAAGACTGTAAATATATTAATGTAGAGATTTTGATTAGTTAAAACGTTGTACATTTTGTTTATTTTTAGCATATAAGGAATCACATTTTATAATAAATTATTATACTCGTTTCTACTGATTTTACTCTTTCTACTTATTCGTACCCGTAAGATCAGCAAAGTGGTGACCCATCAGAGAACATATTTGGACAGAGAACATATTTATTTACAAGAAACATATTATTTCCGACTTTAATCAAAAAAAAAAATAAGAAATTCAATGTTGGATTGTTCCAATACCTGATTTTATAGTTTTTACAAAATTCGTTCAGCCATTTGCCATAAAAAGGCAATTATAGAATTATGATTCAGATTTCTCCTACAGGAACCATGCAGTTTTCCGGGATACAAGTAGCCAATCTCCGGCCCATAAAATATATCTCTGCAAAAATCATTATTATCAGTTGCTTCGTTGCTGCGTGAAAGAAGGACAAACCAATGAACAAACTTTCGCCTTTACGAGTATAATGTTTACTAATATATAAAAATTAAAGTTTGTTCGCATTTTATACGCTGCCCGTTCCCGTTCTTCAGATTGCGGTGAAACTTTGTCAACATATTGCTTACATTTCCGCAAAGGTTATAGACATAGTTGGACCCAGTAGGTGGCGCTGTAGTAGAACTCAGATATCACCAGTGCGAAGTCGCGGGCAGATGGCTAATAATAAATAAAATTAAGTTTTACTGATTTTATCGCGAATATTAACTGATTTTAAAATACGCGATTATAATATATGATAAAATCCTTAAAAATATTTTCATTTAAAGGTGTAGTGTTTGCATAAACATAAGACAAAATTATATAGAATTGTTATACAATATAAAGAATTTAGTTAAGAAATATTATATGAAAACGTATTTTTATGTTACGGCGTGTGTCATAATTTTTAGTAAGTTAATGCTTCACTTTAGCCCCTTATATTGCACGCGTGCCGCCGAATAAACTAACCCTTGTGATATAAAATACCTACGTCCTCAATAAATATTATGTTTCGGCTACGAGATATAAAAAAAAACATTACTCCTCCTTTAGAACGATCAAAACATTATAAAAGTTATAAATGTTATCTATTAAAGTAATAGGATCCGCTTAAAAGGTGTATGTTTATACCAGTTTTTATAAATAAATATATAAATCGGTATAAAAAAAGTAATAAAGGATTGAAAACACTATCATCGGACTACCACAAGTGCTCTAAAACATGTTTTTACTTTAGGTGTCACGGACCAAAGTACTATATAGGTACCATAGATCACATCCGCTGCTGGGGTTAAGAGTGTGGAACTTCCATGTGTCCTTCTTTCCTAGCCCCATGACCCCACGTACCTCCGTACCTCCACTGTGCAGGCGAAGGAAGGTGACCTAGTGTTGTGGTGCACCCTCACCTGCAAAGAAGAGAGGGAGGAGTTGTCTTCTTCCCGAGGAGAGGTTACTATGGGGCATCCAGTGCTGTTGGGTCTGCGGATGTGTTAGAAAGCGTTCCCGTGGCCTTGCCCATATACGGCGAAGGTAGATCACAACCAGGTTATTGTCGGTGCGAGTCCAACATTACCCGTCATTGCCCCCGCGAGGCAGGTATGCGTAGGTATTTCCTATGTCAAAGGTGTCACGAACCCTCTGTACAGAGCCTAAATAGAGTATGACGTGACGACAGCTCATGTCCTACTCGTGTGCTCAGCAGCTCTACGGGGCTAAATGCCTCAGCGTATCCGGCCGCTTCACAAGACATCAGGCAATATCAGAAAATCGTTAGGATTTTTCGATGTGCTAGGGTGACTCGAATATCACTAATTCTTGCCTACACATAACAAACGCACTTGCAAGTTGCGAGATCCAGATCATGTAACACTAACTAAGTAACACTCGATATTATCTGTTCCTGATTTTTCGAACTATGTTTTATATATTGATGGTGTAGCCACCCAGCACCCAGCACTGCGAATCCATTGGTAGCAGTGACAACACAGGCGAGTTTGGGAATAGAGATTTTTGATTTGCTATGGGGTATCTTAGCTATTGTTATCAGTGATTTTTACATAACTTCTATTATGAATCGTTCTGAATAATATGTGTATCATTATCCTTTTGCTTTTGGGTCGATCAACTATTTTTTGTCCTACCCCTGTCCCAGACATTCAAATATTTTTTTCTCAAAAAGTATGGTTGCGAATCGGAAAATTAAGTATTTGCCTTACCATTAAGTATTATGTTTAATACACAAGGATTAAGACTTGTTAAATTAACACAAAATTAACTGAAATATTTGTGGTTGTCCAAAAGACGCAAAGTTCTTTTCTTTGTACAATTATATGTCCCCAGGCACTACTCATCTATAAAAATAATAATAATGAAAAAAATTCCATTGTCACATTAAAACTAGTTTCTCAAAAATATTAAACTTTATTTAATAGCTCATAAAAGCTTCCAATAATATTTTCATTGGCGATCTATCGCCTAATTGCTGAATTGTTATGTTGTCCCCCATGTTACTTCAAAATCGTATGTCAATTGGACAACCGCTAAGAACTTCTAATACGAAAGAGAGAGTGCGTTATAAGTCCGCAATCAATAAAGTAATCGATAATAAAAAGCGCTGCAATACAACCGTCATTTTGTTTATTGGAAGTATGTTCGAGTCAGTCGGCCGCAAACAACAAGACAACAAGTTGCGTGTGTTAATTGTGAGTCCACTGAACCACCGCGCCAAAACTGTAAGTATCTAGATATTTCATTACAGATTTTATAAAAAAAGTTAGTTCATATTATTAGTTCAATGGTAAACTTAAGAATCAGGATAATAATTCAATAATTTTCCAATTAAAGTACCTAAACTTAAAATGTGTCTCTTGGACAACCGTCACATAGACAACTGAAATGGTTGTCCAAGAGACATTTTTGGTTGTCCAGGGGATTCATTTCAAATGATTTCCGATTTATTATGAATTAAGTAACAGTACTTGAATAAAATAAATTAATTTTATTTTTATAAGTAAATATAAATTTAAACATTTAAATTAATACAACATATTTTTATTTTTGAACGTTACAAAATGGGAATGACACAATAAGTTAAATCCAAAAACAAAGTTAAATCAAAAGAAAAATCCAAACGTTATAGAGAGAGACTAAAACAAAACCCGGAAAAATATGATGAAAGGTAAAGAAAAAAATCGAGAGAGTTACCATAAAAATAAAAAACTATTATCAGATCTTACGCCACAAGAAGAAGTCAACTGCAAGATCATTTGGAAACTGAGAAAGCAAGAACAAAGAAAACGTACAAAAGCAATACAGGAATTGTTGAACAATATACCTCCAAGTTCAACGTCCATACTTCTTCAAAGCATTAGTCTCAATTCTTTTGTAATGTACAAGTGAAGACAGATAACCGTAGTACAGTTATTCAGCTGATTTGCACCTGAAAACTTTTGCGTTGCTCTTAACTCAGTTCAAAACCCCTAATAGGACATGAAATGGTCGCTTCTTCCTCAAATTTTCATTTCATTGCTAAGGACATCTTATCATGAAAATATTAGGTCATAGTTTTGTTATCATTTATCTTACGCGCCATCATTAGGTCCAATCTATTAACGAAACCAATAGCCATTGGGCAAACTCGTTCAAGCGCAAATTTCCACTCATCTCAAGTCAGTTCATATCATCCAAATTTTCATACCACTCACTTACAGAAGCAAATAATCTCATGTGCATTATATAATATTTATCAGAATCGCTCCAATTGTGTATATGTGATCTCATAATTGATCGATCATCTAAGCCTTTAGCACTCAAAAATATTGGTCGCGGATCGAATATTGAAATTAATTTTGCATCCATGTGGGTAGTTTTTCCTTTTTCGCGATAGTTGGACCCAGGTTAGAAAAAAAAATCGTCTACCTCAGTGGTTCCTTCTGCCACTTTGCTGACCTTCTTTTTGCCTAATCCGTTAATGTAGGGCCTAGGCTAGGCCCACATTTTGCCGTATTTGTGGTGCGTTTTAACCATATCCGACTTCTGAGATATTATAGGAGTCGCAGGAAGGATAATACGCTTGACTACTTGTTTACTTTACTAGTTCACAACTCGAAAAGCCAGTCAATAATTATTGCAATCGTTTAAATAATATAACACAACGGTGGTAGAATATCCTTACTACCTATCAAAACAGAACCTAGCAACAGTTTGAATGTGTAAGAATTATATAATCCAAATACTTTTATAATATAAAAATAAGTAAAACGCTGTTATAAATATTACTGATAAGTGAATTAATTACAAATGTTTAGAAAATAACAATAATACGTATATAATACTCTTTGTAAATACCTCAAATTCTAAATTAAAAATAAACAGAAAAAATTATTTATGATAATTATTATGACAATGCAATGACTAATAATCCATTTTATATTTGGTAATAAAAATAATAATATAAAAGGGTCAATCAACTATTTTTTGTCCTATCAGAATTATTTAAAAAAAATGTTTATTGTTTTACTTTTAGTTTTTAACTTTATTGAAAGGTAGATAATTTATCAGATTTTTAAATTTCACACCCAGGAGCGCACTTTTTAAGACTAAAATTGGATTTTTAACAAAAAAACCTGATGACTAGCCAATAAATCGGTCACTTGGACAACCACAGGTTTTAATTTTTAACAGCTAAAATAAAGGCTTAAGTTCAAATTAAACAGTCTAGTTGTGTAGTTCTACGTTAAATATTATCCTAGAGCACTGAATTATCAGTACTGATTGACTGTTCTCAAATTACTTTTAGTTAAAATGTCTCTTGGACAACTACCGTCTAAATAAAACATAGAAGTTTTAATAAAAGCATTAAATTATACGTATAATATAATAAAACATAACTGAAGATATTTTTCTTAAGACTATTGAGAATATTTTATAATAAGTATTAAGTTTTTTTTCCGTTTCTGCCTAAAACATGAAGGTTTTGTTAATCCTGATTCTGGGGACAAGACAGTTGTCTAAGAGACATAAATAATTGTCCAAGAGACATTTTTATGGTTATATGACCGAATACTTTACATTTATAGAAAAAGAAAAGGATAATTAAAGATATTGATGGTAATTAAAAGTATTTATTTGAGATTTACTACTCAAAACAAGTAGTTTTGCCTTGTATGTTGCATTAGTATGTATCTTGCACAGACACATTTCTCTACCATCGACAGTGGGTTTCACTACAAAATATAATATATTTTGTAAAAAAATATAATAATATATTTTGTAAAAAAATATAATAATATACAATAAAAGTATGAACATTTAACTTCCGGGTTTTCCAATTTAAATGACCAGTAAATGTTGATCATCGAATCCAGCAAAAACCGTTTCTGAGCTTTTTTAGTACCTCTACCAATAGTTTCATTTTTACCTGCGGTATTTCTAGAAACATCATCTCTATTGAAAAATATTTAATTTTTTAATCAAATTACTATCCCAATATTATCCTTTTGGTAGTCTTTTGTACGAATCCTTATATTGCCTTCTTAATCCCAATGACTCTTTTACGATCGTCTTCCTTCTGTTTCCTAGTTCTCGAAATATATTTTTGAGAAATGTATTTTCTTTGTTATTGTGAACTCTTTGATATCGTTCTTTGATCGCATTACATAATATTGTGTATTTATTTTGTCCATCAGATGTGCAATTTGTTTTTATCGCTGGTTCTTTGTTTGTCTGTTTAGATTTTGTTTTATTTCTTTGAACTCTTTTCTTATATTTTTCGTATTTTTTCCTTAACTTTTCTTATTTAATCGTTTATTCTCTCTATATAGTTTTGTTCTGTCTCGGCGTACCTTCTTTCTGCCTCTAGTCATACTTTTTGCAGGGCTACTCAGTGGAGTGGATGCAAATAAAGGCTGATTAATTGGTTATTGTTTAATATTTTTGAGTGCTAAAGGCTTAGATGATCGATCAATTATGAGGTCACATATACACAATTGGAGCGATACTGATAAATATTATATAATGCACATGAGATTACTTGCTTCTGTAAGTGAGTGGTATGAATATTTGGATGATATGAACTGACTTGAGATGAGTGGAAATTTGCGCTTGAACGAGTTTGCCCAATGGCTATTGGTTTCGTTAATAGATTGGACCAAATGATGGCGCGTAAGATAAATGATAACTATGACCTAATATTTTCATGACAAGATGTCCTTAGCAATGAAATGAAAATTTGAGGAAGAAGCGACCATTTCATGTCCTATTAGGGGTTTTGAACTGAGTTAAGAGCAAACGCAAAAGTATTCAGGTGCAAATCAGCTGAATAATTGTACTACGGTTATCTGTCTTCACTTGTACATTACAAAAGAATTGAGACTAATGCTTTGAAGAAAAAAGAGGCTAGTCAGCTAGCCAGAACTACGTGGCGTCGTGGGTGGTCATTGTCGACGAAGCTGTGTTATATCTTGCGGGGACCAGGTCATGAGATTTAAGTGTGTCGGAACCAACTCTACTGTACCAGTTGCTAGCGTCAGGGTCACGAGTCTACTGCCTACTGGGATACCGTTACTAAGGTGATGTACACTTTTAAATCCTTTGATATTCGGCAGGACTGTTTTAATAAAACTGTTTGTTGTTATTATACGTATATTATTACGGGGCGCTTTATTTACGTCTACGACTTATACAATTAAAATTATTTTTAATATAGGAAATAACTATCGTGTAGCGAAATAGGGCGGAGATTTGTTATAAGAAAGATATAATGGACGTCTTATGTACAGATACAAATATAATAAAAGCATATCGCCATTTTAGAAAAAAAAATAATTTCGAGGAACTAGATTTGGGCGAAATAAATAATAGCGAACGAGATACTTGATTAAGATAAGGTCCGTACTTGCTATCTACAATCGTACTGCGAAAACAAAGTTGCATACAGATGCAAGTAAAATCGAATTAAGTGGTTTTCTAATGCAGTTTCAATCTGTTAACGTGCAAATGCGTTACGTCTCAATCCTGTATGCGTCAATTTATTAGATGTTACCAAAATAACAGTGTAAAATGGCAGTTTTTAATGCCGTGTTTCCTTTGGTGAGTGTAGAGATGGAGACTCAGGGGTGACAACGCACCTGCATTTTGATTCTTAATCGAGGTTTAATGTAGATTTCTATGAGCCACAGCACCCACTTGTCATCCTTATTCTATAAAATAATATGAAGATAATAAATGAAACATGATTTCATCATTAAACATGATTCTGTTCATCTTCAGGATGATGGCATCCATCAAATCATTAATCGGATTTTATCGCGTTTAATTACTTTAATTTGTTTTTACTATTACACCCATGGTCACAAGGGGTGGGACTGAGATGTTTGACGTCCCAATGTCATAGTTAGTCCTTCTACCTTCAGTTTTTTGAATATTAATTTTTGGTCCGATTTACACAAAACATGGTTATAGTAATCATGAAGTCTTGCAGTGGTATGCTTGGGTTTGGGTTTATTTTGTTAATTATAGGATCCCAAGCTGCTGGCAGCACCCATCCATCTTCTCTATTGAAATTTAGACGTTTTTTTTTTAATTTCAATAGCCTCGCGTATCATTCTTGGTAGGAATCGGTGTACTTTTGCGAGGATTTGTGGTTTATCAAATCGAATGTAATGGTGGGGACGATCTTGAACATGTTCGCAGACTGCAGACTTCCCGGAGCGTCGGAACTTCACGTCAGCTATATGTTCCTTAACGCGGGTTTTTTTTAGATCGTTTTATTTGACCTATGTAAGAGAGACCATATTCACAATCTCGCTTGTACACATCTGCATCCTGTAGAGGAATATTACATTCGATGGATGGTAAAAATTGACTAATCTTCTTCGGCGGCTTGTAGTATGTTTTAATGGAAGCTCGCTTCAAGATGTAGCCAATCTTGTCTGTGACTCCTCTGATATATGGTAGTAGGCTGGCTTCACTCGTTTACAGTGACGTAGGCGCGGGCCCCGAAGCTTGTTGTCTTACAATACTTGCTTGACGTGTTGAAGCTCGGCGGCCAGATGTTTTCTGTCACAGATCCCTCGTGCTCTCTGAAACAAAGATTTACCCACGGTAGCTAACTGTGAAGGATGATGGTGAGATTCACCATTTAGATATCGGTTGTTATGGGTCTTTTTTCTATACACAGTGTGACCAATAGTGTTATCAGGATTTCGGATGACTAAAACATTTAGGAAGGCTAAAGAATTATTTGCCTCTAACTCCATTGTGAATTGTATTTTAAAATTTATGGAGTTAAGGTGGTCTAAAAATGCAGTTACTTTGTCAGATGGTAAAATTGTGAAAGTGTCGTCTACGTACCGCTTGTACAACCTTGGATTTACAAGGAGCAGTAAGAAGGGCTTTCTCCTCAAAGTCCTCCATGAATATGTCAGCGACTATGAGAGACACAGGTGAGCCTATCGCCACACCATCTACTTGCTTGTAGCACTCCTCCTTCCACAATAGATAGCCAGATGTGAGGCAGTGTTCAAGTAATATTGCATATTCTTGAGGCATGTTATTTTCCTCCAGTTTCCTAGTAACAATTGAGGTGCAGTCAACAATAGGTAGGCATGTAAATAGTGAATGAACATCAAAACTGACCGTAGTTTCAATGTCAGAGAGATATAGGTCTTTATTTAAAAAAAATAGTATTCAAAAACTGAAGGTAGCCATACTAACTATGACATTGGGACGTCAAACATCTCAGTCTCCCCCGTGACCATGGGTGCTGTAAAGCACCCGAAACGTCCGGATAGTAAAAACAAATTAAAGTAATTAAACGCAATAAAATCCGTAAATAATAGTGTTATTTAAGACGTACGTACGTACGTAAATTTAAGAAACCTTTTAGTCTGTCTAAATCTGAAAATAATTTGTTGCCAGTACCAATATCTTGTTTCGATTTAAGGGCGAACATAGGCCGAAATAAATATCAACCAAAGCATGACACGAATAAAGAAAAAAATTGACAAATTGAAATTGAGAAAAAAATGTACTAAATATAATATAGGACAACTAGCCTTTTGGGAAGGTGACGTTACTGAAGAAGCCATGGCAAAACGCTACATACATTACGTTCATACAAGTCAGTAGGATAACAGAATAAATACTTAATAGTACTACGTAGTAGTATTAGTAAATTGATAAATGATTTGATTGATTTGTTAGAAAGTTATGTTAATTATTTCATAAAACGTTTAATGTCATGATTTCTTATATTTACGCGAACACTATACATGATTAAAACTACTTTTACGGATTTTATCGCGTTTATTTTTACTTATTATTTACTTTTATTTTTAATTCCCGACGTTTCGGGCGCTTTCCAGCACCCATGGTCACGGGGGACTGAGATGACTGACGTCCCGATGTCATTGTTAAACCTGGCGTACCTTCAGCTTTTTTAATTATTGTTTATGGTCCGATCTATGCAAAATGAACTGACTATGTCCTGAGGTCTTGCAGTGGTATGCTTGGGTTTAGTTTTAATTTTATTGATTATAGGATCCCAAGCAGGTGGTAGTACCCAGCCTCCTTCTCTATTGAAATTAGGATGTTTTTTAATTTCAATAGCCTCACGTATCATCCTTGGTAGGAAACGGTGTTCTTTCGCGAGGATTTGTGGTCTATCAAATCTGATGTAATGGTTGGGTCCGTCTAGGATATGATCACAAACTGCAGACTTCCCGGAACGTTGATGCTTCACATCAGCTATATGTTCTTTTACGCGGTTCCTAATTGATCTTTTTGTTTGTCCTATATAAGAGAGACCACATTCACAATCAAGCATGTACACTCCTGCATCTTGTAGAGGAATATAACACTTGACGGATGGTAGGAACTTACTAATCTTCTTCGGCGGCTTGTAGAATGTTCTAATAGAAGCTCGCTTCAAGATATAGCCAATCTTGTCTGTGACACCTCTGACATATGGTAGTACAGTAGGCACACGCTCGACTGTGGCCGGCTTCACTCGGTCACTGTGACGTAGGCGCGGGACCCGAAGCTTGATGTCGTGCAGAACCTGCTTGATATACTGAAGCTCGGCGGCCAGGTGTTTGCTGTCACAGATCCCTCGTGCTCTCTGTAACAAAGATTTGCACACGGTAGCTAACTGTGAAGGATGGTGGTGAGATTCACCGTTAAATATCGGTTTGTATGGGTCCTTTTCCTATACACAGTGTGACCAATGGTGTTATTAGGATTTCGGATGACTAACACATCTAGGAAAGGTAAGGAATTATTTGCCTCTTCCTCCATAGTAAATTGAATTTTAGAGTTTATGGAATTAAGATGTTCTAAAAATGCAGTTACTTTGTCTGGTGGTAAAATTGTGAAAGTATCGTCTACGTACCGCTTGTAGATCCTTGATGTAACAGATGCAGTAAGGAGGGCTTTCTCCTTAAAGTCTTCCATGAATATATCGGCGACAATGCGAGATACAGGTGAGCCCATCGAAACACCATCTACTTGCTTGTAAAACTCTTCCTTCCACAATAGATAGCCAGATGTAAGGCAATGTCGTAGTAATACTGCATATTCTTGAGGCATGTTATTTTCTTCCAGTTTCCTAGTAACAATTGAGATGCAGTCTTCAACAGGTAGGCATGTAAATAGAGACTGAACATCAAAACTGACCATGGTTTCATTGTCAGTAAGATGTAGGTCTTTTATCTCACTGACAAAATGGTATGAATCCTTAGTGTGTGCTCTTGTGTGTCCTCTGAGTGATGATAATATTTTAGCTAAGTATTGAGCCAATCTGTAAGTTGGCGAATCAATCTGACTCACTATTGGACGTAATGGAGCATTCGGTTTGTGTATCTTTGGTAATCCATACAACTTCGGTGATTTGGCATATGAAGGTATTATCGAATTAACGTCCAGATTCAATTTTTCGGAGTATTTCATAATTAGATCGCTAGTTGTTTTAAGCGTATTAGTTGTAGGGTCTATTTTGACCTTTCGATAAGTAGTTTCATCCGACAAAAGTTGTTGTATTTTAAAATTGTAATCTGACATATCCATTATAACCGTAGAATTACCTTTATCTGCGCGGAGAATCGTAAGCTCTGTTCTGTTGCGTAAGTTTTTCAACGCGTTGAATTCATTTTTGGGAAGATTTAATTTCGGCGCTGAACTTCGACGTAACATAGACGAGATGTCTTGACGTATGGCCTCTAAATCTTCATTACCAATATTATTTTTATATAGACAGTCCTCAACACTACAGATAATGTCCTCATACGGTATTTTTCGCGGTGTTATTGCGAAATTAATACCTTTTTCTAAAACTTTTATTGTGGCGTCGTCCAGTCTTTGTTTTGATAAGTTGTAGACAGCGCGTTGTTTATGATTCTTGTCTGTGGTCAACGATTTCGTATCTTGGACATTTGATTTAGTTCTTAATTTATGGTATTTATCAATGTGTTTATTTTTGCATTCATTGTATTTAGTTGTTTCTCGTTTATCTAACGTTTACATGCAATTTTTATAATCAAATGTCGATAAAACTGTCTTCGATTCACTGGACGAATTGTCTATGGTTTTGTTTACGAAATATAGATCGGTACGTTTTTGCTGAATCACCGTTATTAACAACCTTTTACTAGCCTGATTTAAGATCTTAGCTCTTCCTCGAATGTCTTTTTTAGTGGATATCTTGACACACGTAGGAATGAGATTATGATCTCTGCATCTCTTCAAGAAATTTAAAGCTGTTATGTATCTTGCGCGCTTGGTCTTTAGATCTTATAATCGGCGTATTTTATTTGCTATTTCCAGTCCGTACTGGTTTACATAATGATTTCTTATATTTACGCGAACACTATATATGATTAAAACTACTTTTACGGATTTTATCGCGTTTATTTTTACTTTTTATTTACTTTTATTTTTAATTCCCGACGTTTCGTGCGCTTTCCAGCACCCATGGTCACGGGGGACTGAGATGACTGACGTCCCGATGTCATTGTTAAACCCGGAGTACCTTCAGCTTTTTTAAATTATTGTTTATGGTCCGATCTATGCAAAATGAACTATGTCCTGAGGTCTTGCAGTGGTATGCTTGGGTTTAGTTTTAATTTTATTGATTATAGGATCCCAAGCAGGTGGTAGTATCCAGCCTCCTTCTCTATTGAAATTAGGATGTTTTTTTAATTTCAATAGCCTCACGTATCATCCTTGGTAGGAAACGGTGTTCTTTCGCGAGGATTTGTGGTCTATCAAATCTGATGTAATGGTTGGGTCCGTCTAGGATATGATCACAAACTGCAGACTTCCCGGAACGTTGATGCTTCACATCAGCTATATGTTTTTTATATTGATTTTACGCGGGTCCTAATTGATCTTTTTGTTTGTCCTATATAAGAGAGACCACATTCACAATCAAGCTTGTACACTCCTGCATCTTGTAGAGGAATATGACACTTGATGGATGGTAGGAACTGACTAATCTTCTTCGGCGGCTTGTAGAATGTTCTAATAGAAGCTCGCTTCAAGATATAGCCAATCTTGTCTGTGACACCTCTGACATATGGTAGTACAGCAGGCACACGTTCGACTGTGGCCGGCTTCACTCGGTCACTGTGATGTAGGCGCGGGACCCGAAGCTTGTTGTCGTGCAGAACTTGCTTGACGTGCTGAAGCTCGGCGGCCAGGTGTTTGCTGTCACAGATCCCTCGTGCTCTCTGTAACAAAGATTTGCCCACGGTAGCTAACATGATGCAGAGATCATAATCTCATTCCTACGTGTGTCAAGATATCCACTAAAAAAGACATTCGAGGAAGCGCTAAGATCTTAAATCAGGCTAGTAAAAAGTTGTTAATAACGGTGATTCAGCAAAAACCTACCGATCTATATTTCGTAAACCAAACCATAGACAATTCGTCCAGTGAATTGAAGACAGTTTTATCGACATTTGATTATAAAAATTGCATGGAAATTTAGATAAACGAGAAACAACTAAATACAATGAATGCAAAAATAAACACATTGATAAATACCATAAATTAACAACTAAATCAAATGTCCAACATACGAAATCGTTGACCACAGACAAGAATCATAAACAACGCGCTGTCTACAACTTATCAAAATAAACACTGGACGACGCCACAATAAAAGTTTTAGAAAAAGGTATTAATTTCGCAATAACACCGCGAAAAATACCGTATGAGGACATTATCTGTAGTGTTGAGGACTGTCTATATAAAAATAATATTGGTAATGAAGATTTAGAGGCCATACGTCAAGACATCTCGTCTATGTTACGTCGAAGTTCAGCGCCGAAATTAAATCTTCCCAAAAATGAATTCAACGCGTTGAAAAACTTACGCAACAGAACAGAGCTTACGATTCTCCGCGCAGATAAAGGTAATTCTACGGTTATAATGGATACGTCAGATGACAATTTTAAAATACAACAACTTTTGTCGGATGAAACTACTTATCGAAAGGTCAAAATAGACCCTACAAATAATACGCTTAAAACAACTAGCGATCTAATTATGAAATACTCCGAAAAATTGAATCTGGACGTTAATTCGATAATACCTTCATATGCCAAATCACCGAAGTTGTATGGGTTACCAAAGATACACAAACCGAATGCTCCATTACGTCCAATAGTGAGTCAGATTGATTCGCCAACTTACAGATTGGCTCAATACTTAGCTAAAATATTATCATCACTCAGAGGACACACAAGAGCACACACTAAGGATTCATACCATTTTGTCAGTGAGATAAAAGACCTACATCTTACTGACAATGAAACCATGGTCAGTTTTGATGTTCAGTCTCTATTTACATGCCTACCTGTTGAAGACTGCATCTCAATTGTTACTAGGAAACTGGAAGAAAATAACATGCCTCAAGAATATGCAGTATTACTACGACATTGCCTTACATCTGGCTATCTATTGTGGAAGGAAGAGTTTTACAAGCAAGTAGATGGTGTTTCGATGGGCTCACCTGTATCTCGCATTGTCGCCGATATATTCATGGAAGACTTTAAGGAGAAAGCTCTCCTTACTGCATCTGTTACATCAAGGATCTACAAGCGGTACGTAGACGATACTTTCACAATTTTACCACCAGACAAAGTAACTGCATTTTTAGAACATCTTAATTCCATAAACTCTAAAATTCAATTTACTATGGAGGTAGAGGCAAATAATTCCTTTCCTAGATGTGTTAGTCATCCGAAATCCTAATAACACCATTGGTCACACTGTGTATAGGAAAAGGACCCATACAAACCGATATTTAAACGGTGAATCTCACCGCCATCCTTCACAGTTAGCTACCGTGGGCAAATCTTTGTTACAGAGAGCACGAGGGATCTGTGACAGCAAACACCTGGCCGCCGAGCTTGAGCACCTCAAGCAAGTTCTGCACGACAACAAGCTTCGGGTCCCGCGCATACGTCACAGTGACCGAGTGAAGCCGGCCACAGTCGAGCGTGTGCCTGCTGTACTACCATATGTCAGAGGTGTCACAGACAAGATTGGCTATATCTTGAAGCGAGCTTCTATTAGAACATTCTACAAGCCACAGAAGAAGATTTGTCAGTTCCTACCATCCGTCAAGTGTCATATTCCTCTACAAGATGCAGGAGTGTACAAGCTTGATTGTGAATGTGGTCTCTCTTATATAGGACAAACAAAAAGATCAATTAGGACCCGCGTAGAAGAACATATAGCTGATGTGAAGCATCAACGTTCCGGGAAGTCTGCAGTTTGTGATCATATCCTAGACGGACCCAACCATTACATCAGATTTGATGGACCACAAATCCTCGCGAAAGAACACCGTTTCCTACCAAGGATGATACGTGAGGCTATTGAAATTAAAAAACATCCTAATTTCAATAGAGAAGGAGGCTGGGTACTACCACCTGCTTGGGATCCTATAATCAATAAAATTAAAACTAAACCCAAGCATACCACTGCAAGACCTCAGGACATAGTCAGTTCATTTTGCGTAGATCGGACCATAAACAATAATTAAAAAAGCTGAAGGTACTCCGGGTTTAACAATGACATCGGGACGTCAGTCATCTCAGTCCCCCGTGACCATGGGTGCTGGGAAGCGCCCGAAACGTCGGGAATTAAAAATAAAAGTAAATAAAAAGTAAAAATAAACGCGATAAAATCCGTAAAAGTAGTTTTAATCACTTGTAATGTCATTAAAATTATTTGCGCGTTACTGTGTTTAAATGCTGGATGTATCTTGGTTTTCTTTTTTCTAATATATATGGGCTACAAACTTGATACGAAGTGTTTAAAATCTTGAAATTACGTATATTCCATTTAACATACTTACAAAAAAAGATGAGATTAGAATTGTTTTTAGTTTCAGTTCCTTATTGGGTTGAAATGCTTATGTATATTTCCAATGAAGTTGTTTTGCAGTAAATACAATGTGGAAAAAATCAATCAAGTCAATGACGGCTTTACTTTTACTTTAACATTCACAGATCACTCCTCTTATTAGTTATTGCAGATCACTATTACTCTCGCTATTACCTGGAGAGCTGGCAGCTACAGTTGCAATTAATTAATTAATCTCAAATATTGTATCTATATTAATTAATTTTTGATTTTTACCTGTTTTGTGATGTACCGGAGAGAGTATTTCTAACGATTTTAATTTCAGTTATGTGTATTATCAATTTTTGCCAAAGAGCTTAATAACCTCTTGGTAACGCGAAATTTTGTTCCGTGTTGATAACTATACTAATAAAGTATAGTTATCAACACAAACGGCAGCTAAGTCTTGATGATCGCAGGGTAAATCTGTGTGCACTTCTTACTTCATACCTTTGCCATATAATAATTACATACACACACATTATTACTCTAAGCAGTTATTAATCTATTTTTATTTTACTTAATTTATCTGAGTGAGTGCAGCAATAACCTTCCTATATGCAAAGTGTAAGTTAATTATTTCATAATTTCTTATAACTGCGTACATAAATTGAAGTAGTTATATACCTATTATGTGCATTAATAAGAAGCTATTGCACATAATAAACGATATGTACAATAAAAAGAACTATGTGCAATAAACAAGAGCTATGTGCAAAAAACTAAGCTATGTGCAATAAACTAAGCTATGTGTTAAAACAGAGCTATGTACAGCTGTTTGTAAAACACATACTAAAGTTGTGTGCAAGTTCTATATGTGCCTCGTATGTCACAAACGTTGTTTCTGCTGAATGTAGGTAATGATATGTTGTGTTGTTATTTAATTTAATTATTATATGTTGTAATTAGTAATCTTTAACCATTTAAATTGTTACTTTTTGAATTGAGATGCTACATTTATAGATTTCGGCTTTCTCTGTAATGGTACACGTTAGTAGGAAATATAAATAAATAAACGTTCATCTTTGCTAAGTCCAAGCTCTCGAAGCACAAAAAAATATATAAATATACATATATATATATATATATATATATAATATAAATATATATATATATATATGTTTACCTGGCTGTGTGCGTTTTTCTGTAGAATGGATTAAATGAAATGCGTTTTTAATCGACTTCAAAAAAAGAAGGTGCTCAAAATTCGGATGTATGTTCTGTTTTTGTCTTACCTCGGTAAAATTTTCTAGGTGAACTAATTTTGATGATTATTTTTTTTATTTGAAAGCTGGTGCTTCTCGTGTAGTCCTATATTCGATCATAGATTCGATATGACCGGTAGTTTTTGAGTCATTTTAATAATTCGTATTTAATTAACTTCGAATACTTTTATGATCTTCTCTTTTTATTTATATTGAAGTTGGTTGTATAACATTTATAATTTTACCACTTCTTATGGATAAAGATTGCTTATAAAACAATTAATTTTCGTACACATTTTTTCCATTACAGAAAGAGCTACTACAATTGACACCACAAGATGGCAGACCAGCTTCAGGGACTACTACATGGCTCAGCAAAGCAACTCCTTCAAGCTTTGTTATGAGACTTTCAACATCAAATGCTGCTAAAAAAAGACATTTAAATAGGTATTAGTAATAGACCGGACATCAGTAACAAAATTGTCGTCTGTGACTTTTGTCCTATAGGATATATCTCCGATTTTTGTCATTTAGTGACATCGTCAAAAGGTCAAGACGCATTCATTTTATAAATTTAAAAATATTTTTAAAGAAAATATGTCTCATTGTGCATTAAAGTATTGTAAGTCACGATATGGAGCAAAAAATGGACGCGATTTCGGTTTATTATCGTAACAATGATGTGTATTTACCAAATAATCTTTAAATTTTATCATTTCTAGTAGATTGTTCGAGAAGAAAGAAAAATTATTGTAATAAGTGCCCTCTGTTATCCAGTAAAGTCACTATTTATTTACAAATATGTAAGTGATTAACGATGTGCCTACAACGGATTTTTATCTTATGTTTAGTAGTGTCACCTACTGGGAAAAAGCTAAAATATTTTCTAAATAGATATTTTGTGTAGTAGTAGATTTCTGTGTAGTCACAGTTTTTTTATGTAAATGTTCCCAATATCCGCTCTATAGTGTATATATATTTAAATCGCTTTGCTGCTAAATGATAACCGAATGCATTTTGAAAATTGCCGTGGTGCACGGCTTGAATCAGGATGGCCGAATGTTATCAGTGATTTTTACATAATTTCTATTATGAATCGTTATGAATAATATTTGTATCATTATCGTTTTGTTTTTATATTTTTTTATTATCAAATATAAAATAGATTATTAGTCATTGTATTGTCATATTAATTATCATAGATAATTTTCTCAGTTTATTTTTAATTTAGAATTTGAGGTATTTACAAAGAGTATTATATACGTATTTTCATTTTCTAAACATTTGTAATTAATTCACTTATCAGTAATATTTATAACAGCTTTTTACTTATTTTTATATTATAAAAGTAATTGGATTGTATAATTCTTACACATTCAAACTGTTCCTAGGTTCCGTTTTGATAGGTAGTAGGGATATGCTACCACCTTTGTGTGATATTATTTAAACGATTGCAATAATTATTGACTGGCTATTCGAGTTGCGAACTAGTAAAGTAAACAAGTAATCAAGCGTATTATTATCCTTCCTGCGACTCCTATAATACTATATATATTTTTTTAATTTTAAACATTTGTTAAAAATATATCCCTGTAAAAAAAATTCCCTACTGACTGCCCTTCCAGCAGTCTTCCAATACTACAACAACAAAGCTATAATACGGTGTAAAGAAAGCGGTCTGTACTCTTGCAACTAAAATGCGTGAAACTTCGAGCATTTTTAATTAAAACTCAAACAAAACAAATATCCTACTGTGCTGTTGTTTTGTTTAATAAAACTGCAACAAAAAGCGAACCTTTGATTAAAGTTGCAAAAAATATATTATCTATTTTTAGCTACGTAGAAGAAATATGAATATGAAATATTTACTTTAATATAGTGATATGTTTTGGTGTACGATAGCGAGACAAGAGACATTTACATCCCAACGGAAACTAGCCATCTGCACAGAAAAGGATCATAATGTACGAGTGTGTGCACAAGCACAGGCGCACTCTCTTTTCCCTCACTCTGATAGACCGATGCACAGCAATCTGACATGACCGTAAATAGATCAGGCGCAAGACCAATAGTTTTACGTGTTTTTCGAAGTTTGGAGGTGAAACTCCGTTAATTTCCTGACTCCTAACGTCTACTGAGAATTCAATTAGTTACTCAATTTTTCCTGATCCGGGATTCAAACCCAGAATCACACTCGGTTGCGCTTACGACTACACAAATTCTGTGTCTTAAAAATATATTAAATATTGTGGTAAAAGTAAAAAATAAGTATTATTGTAATCTATATTGAATAAAAATGATTCTATTTCATTTGATGTGAGTTTATTTCTGTTCAGCATCACAAAATTTATGTCATTTTCACCAAAATTTGAAAAAATTGGTGACGGCAAAACATTATTAAAAAAATGTTGAAGCACAACAAGAAAGTTTTAAAGTATGTTAAGTCGTCCGTTAGTCAATTACCGATGGAGAAATGATGGAATGTGGTTCCTCAGAACGCTTTCCTTTGAAATTCATGTTCAAGAAATATACAGATTACAAACACTTGCAACTATGCAATAGTATATAAAGTTTTGTAACTGTTCATCAAATGAAAAGCATCGCCGAACACAAATCTAATCGACAAAGCCGGTCAATGTACCGTTTGGGATAGGTAAAGAGCCTGATAAAGGTTAAGTTAGTCAGTTTTTTTTAGAATAAGGGTGACAACGTTACACGGACATAGAGTAATGTTACGAGCTTGAGGTACGTGACAATAAAAATTGCCGATAAAATTACCTAAATTACACTTTAATTTACTGTACACAAATTAAAACTTAAAACACTAATAATTAAACACACTAATTCACTTAATTCCGCTCCGAAGCTTCGCTTGTGTCGCCGAGTTCAACTCTGCCCCGATCGCATCTTGCAGCGCCTATATATTTAAATTAGCAAAGAAATATCCAGAATGTTCAAGTAAACACGCGCAAGGTACCGAGCGTTCGAGTTTCGACTAGGCGCTGTCGGTTGAGTGATTTGTGATGTCATTTTCTCAATGCTCCCCTCGCTCTCGTTCCTGACACTAGATGGCGCTAGTGTATCGTCGACTTGAGCGCGTAACACTGCCCCCTCCTAAGACATGCTCGTCCCGAGCATTATCGGCCCCATAATAACGCGCCAAGCGATTCACATGGACGATCTTAGGAGTCCCTCTTGCGCCTTTCTGTAACGACTCCGCAATGTCAAGGGCTGTTCTATCCCGTGGTGCACCAACATTGTACAATTTCGGTGCTCCTCTACTACGTGTCTGAGGTACCCGCACGGCCGCACAACTTGTACATGTACGACACCAATCCTCGACATCGTCACGATAATGGACCCAGTAAAACTGTTCTCGGACCTTCAGTAGAGTTCGTTTAACTCCCAGATGGACTCTTGAACGACCATTATGGCACAGCTGTAGAACATTCGGCACTTTAGCTTTAGGGACAACCATTTTCAAACGACAGCTGTCCCTTTGACCATTGTCCCATTTACGGCACAGGACTCCATCCTGAATCAGCAAGCTGTCCCATTGGGCCCAATAGCTTTTCGTGGTTGAACTCATCGCTGAGACGTCCCTCCACTTAGGCTTGGTAGCACGGGCCTTCATCCATTCCAGAATCGACTTGATGTCCGGATCTTCCTGCTGTCTACTGTCCTTCCACCCGTTGCTGAGGTGGTCTGTCCTGAGCATCCTCACGGATACCACTTCCTTACTCTCTTGCCTACTACAATGGTTGCAATCTTCAGGACAAGGTCTTCTTGTCAATGCATCTGCGTTGCCGTGAGATTTCCCGCTGCAGTGTCTGATAGTAAAGTCGTATTCCTGCTGCTGCTGGGCGGTGCTATTAGCCGCACTTCCTTTCTGAGACCGTTCACCTTCCTTTCCTAGGGTGTGCTTAGGGCAGCTGGACCGAAGATGGCCCCTTTCCCCACAGCCCTAGCACCTAGGGCTGTAACTTTTATTGTGGTCGCGAACCGTAACTGCTGTAACCTCCCTAGCGTGAGGTGAACGATGATCCTGTCGCCGCCAGGCAGTGCCGTTAGCTGTACTACCCTCTCGAGATCGATCAACTCTCCTTTCCACGGTTAGTTTAGGGCAGCTGGATCGAAGATGGACCTTTCCCCACAGCCATAGCACCTTGGGCTGTATCCTTTGTTGCGGTCGCGAACTGTAGCGGCTACAACCTCCCTGACGCGGTGGAAACGATGATCCTGTCGCACGGCTTCTACCTCCAGTGCATGGGCCAAGGCGTCCTTAAGCGTCTCGTGGTGCTCGAGCCTCACAGCAGCTCTGACTTCCAGGTCGCGGATGCCGTCGATGAATGTCTGCACCAGGTTCCCTTCAATGAGCGCAGGTACAGACCGGTAAGCTTTTCGCAACAGCTTCTCCACCTCTAGAGCCCACTGCTGCAGGTTTTCGTTGATGCGCTGCACACGATCTTTAAGCTGCGCACGAAAGACGTCTTCCAGGTGAGCGTCGCCATATCTCGCCTCCAATGCCTCAAGGAGTTGCTCATAAGTCACTTCCTCAACGAGAGCTTCCAGAACTGTTAAGGCCTGGTCGCGCAGGCCTAGTGTGAGAGCAGTCATGGCCTGACTTTTATTCCAGCCGTTCGCCTTCATAACAGCCTCGAACTGGATTTTGTAGGCTGACCAGGAAGAGGTACCGTCGAACGGTGGCACCTTGAACCCACGTAGCGAAGGTGTTGTAGCTACTACGGGAGCTGTAGCTCCATCTCCAAGTTTGAGTTCGTCCAGTGATTTCTTCATGTCAGCCATTACGGTGTCAACCATATTGTTTACTTGGTCGATTCGGGTTTCAGCTTTCTCGATTCGGTTTTCAGCTTCCGACAGGCGGTTGTCATGGTGAGCAACCCTATCCTTCACCTCCTTTATTTCCTTCCCGAAGGTAGCGTGAAGGTCCTTTATGAGGAGCATCTGTTCCTCCTGTCGGCGGGCCTGTTCCTCGTGTCGGCGGGCCTGTTCCTCCTGCTGCTCTTTCAACTGACTGGCCTGTTCCTCCTGTCCGCGTTTCAGCTGCTCTTCGAACCGACGAGCCTGTTCCTCTTGTCGGCGGACCTGCTCCTGCAGCATCACCATCAGGGCGCCCAAATCAGGTGCTGCAGATGCAGGAGCTACTGACGCACCGGCCTCCGTTGCCGGCCGCTGGCCCTCCGACGTCTGCGGCGTTGCACCACCAAATCTTCGTAGGTCCGTCTCCTGCTGGCGTTGACTTCGGGTACGGACACCCTCCGTTTCCTCCTTAGGTAAAATCAGCATTATTTTATCCCACTTCTGACACCAATTGTTACGAGCTTGAGGTTCGTGACAATAAAAATTGCCGATAAAATTACCTAAATTACACTTTAATTTACTGTACACAATTTAAAACTTAAAACACTAATAATTAAACACACTAATTCACTTAATTCCGCTCCGAAGCTTCGCTTGTGTCGCCGAGTTCAACTCTGCCCCGATCGCATCTTGCAGCGCCTATATATTTAAATTAGCAAAGAAATATCCAGAATGTTCAAGTAAACACGCGCAAGGTACCGAGCGTTCGAGTTTCAACTAGGCGCTGTCGGTTGAGTGATTTGTGATGTCATTTTCTCAATGCTCCCCTCGCTCTCGTTCCTGACACTAGATGGCGCTAGTGTATCGTCGACTTGAGCGCGTAACAGTAAGTACACCTGATGTTAAGGAGATACTGTGGTCCGTAGACGTTAAGATGCGTTGTCACCCCTGAAGACTAAGAAGAATGCTTCGTTTCCATTAAAATGAGTCTCCGGTTGTCTACACTCGCCATACAAAACATAACATCATTAATCGTATTCCTTTACGCTATTGTTCTGTGAGAGCGTGGTCCTTCTCCGGCTTGGCCGACCCATTCGTACTAAAACCGTAATATAACTGCATCAAGTCCACGTATGATCCAGTTGAAAACAGATATGAATATAATTACACGGGCAAACTAGGATATAGTTCAGTCTGACAGTATTTTTATATGATCGACCGTATAATTTTTAATCTAAAATATGTGGCTATTGAGTCTGAGATCGTGTACAAAACACGTTTTTCTTAGACCTTTTCTTTATTATCCTTTCATATTGAAAAGTATGTGGTTTACTTACACTTATGTACAGCTAAGAGACAATGTTTTAAAAATTATTGTTTTACATATTTGGTTATATTTATAACTTACAGAGTAAGAACAGACCTGCCGACGCGTTGTACGAATATCTACTAACCCTGTCTCGCCAATCAATTTTGATTAAAGTAACTTTTTTTCTTGGTATCAATCTAGCTAACATGTCTGGATTATCTAATCGACATATTCCTTCTTATTATAAAAACAGTTTATAATTGATCTCATGTATAAACCAGAGTCAGTTTAAATAAAGGAGTTCAGTGGAAAATAATAATCATTACCATCGTCATCACCATTACAATCCTCACAATCCCTGTAGGCTTTCCTCCAAGGAATGCCACAGAATACTGTCCTGAAACACTTGCATCCATCGACTTCCTGCACGTTTTTTCAGGTCGTCATTCCATCCAGTGGGAGGCCACCCAACACTTGGTCTACCGGTCCGAGGCTGCCTCGAGAAACTTTCTTCCTTTCTTTCTTGCTCGTGGAAAATACGGGAATTAAAATGTAAAATATGTAATTTCACAGCAAATGTCAAATTTCGTGAAGAATGCTAAGACGGCTTTAGTTAGTAGAAGAAAAAGAAGTCATTCAGCCGCGGCGCCAGTTGCTCCCGCAGGACTTTGTACGTGAAATTTTAAGATTAAACAGGAGTCCAAGATAAACCACTTCTTGTTATTCCCAAGCTAAATTTTATAGTTTTCTTTTTACTTCAGTTCCTTAAAAACATCACTGTCAAAACTCTAAACTCACTTGACAAAAAGACACTGATTCATCAGCGTATTGAATTAGAACCATGTAGTGATCGTGTAAGAATGTCAACTATCTTCTAATATGGTCGATATTATAGGATGTGTGTCGTAAGAGTCGACAAAGGGAACTGAAGTAGGAGATGGCCAACAGCACCTGCCAAGCGTGGCAACTATGGCAAAATCTGAGGCAATCTATAAGTTGTTCAGCAGTGGACTTTTATAGGCTGTAATGGATGGATGAATGAATTGGCATATATATTTTATACATGATATATATCTAATTATAAAAAAAATTATGCCACCGCAATCATAGAACGCAATTATATTAAGTAACGTAACGATAAAATTATTCATATTCGTTCTAATTCTATTTTTATTTAAATTATCGATAAAATAGTAGACTTATAATGGTAAAATAAGTTTAACGCGAAACCTTGGTTTTATTCTACTTTAACCTTAAAGAGCGTCGTTAATGAAGTTAGTCTGATGAATACCAAGAAGTAGCCACGACATGAAGTAAACCGCAACTCGCGCAAATTATACTGGTGTGAATAAATTTGATGGGGTTAGGGGATATTTTAGACCATCTATTAAATAAATTAATTTTCTGTTTTAGTGTCCAAGTACAGTCCTTACCGCATAAGGAAATTAAATATAAGATGAGGCTTGTTGGCCCTTCGAGTCATATGGCCGAACCATTGCCCCTTTAAAGTACTAATTCCAAAAATTTCGTTAGTCACTTCAATACTTTCATACTGTGGATATCTCAGTACCGGCACAAGCATTGTGGGAAAACTGTACGCTAAGGTACGGTAGACTGGTGCAAAGCCGTGATAGTCCCAGTATATAAAGGAAAAGGGTCGCAGCAAGACTGTAAAAACTACCGTGGCATCAGCCTTCTTAGCATTGTGGGAAAACTGTACGCTAAGGTACTGATTGAAAGGGTCACGAAAGAAACTGATGGAACGGGATTTAGAAAGGGAATGGGATGTACAGATCAAGTCTTTTCCATGCGCATGATCGCGGAGAAGTTTCTGGCCAAAAACCAAAAGGTTTTTTGTGCGTTCATGGACTTGGAAAAGGCATATGACAGAGTGGATAGGGATTTGCTATGGCAAACACTGAACTCATTTGGGTTGAGCGCTGGCTTGATACAGGCATTGGAGTCTCTTTATAGGGACTCTAGTGCTTGTGTTAGGATCAACGGGGTCTACTCAGACTGGTTTGAAATCTCTTGTGGCGAAAGCAAGTGTTCGTCACAAAAAGATTCTTTTCCATACATATGGTGAGGAGACTTTCACCATTCTCATTTATACTTTCATCACCAAATGTTGCCAATATCCTTTCATAACCAAGCCTCCTCACCCCAACCCTTCCATTAAAATCTCCTAGCATAATAATATTTTCATTTCCCTTACACTTCATTAACACCATCCTTACCATTTCTCAAAACTGCTCTCGGATATAAGTGGGCTTGGACATGTCTGAGGCGTAGACCCCTAACACGAACAACTTCTTTAAGCCCACTTTCATTCGTATCCATAGCAGTCTTGGGCTTATACATTCATACTCTCACACACTGGCCCATTCTTTCTGAAAGGATAATACCTACTCCCTGGCATGCCCGCTCGATCTCGTCTACACCAGACCAGTATGCGGTATACATGCCATGTGTAGTGACATCCTTCCCCTTCCTTTTCGTCTCATTTACGCATTACACATCTATTACTCTATCATACATCATATCGTATACTTCATCCATTTTATCATTCATTGCCCCACATACATTCAACGTAGCCAGACGGGCCTCTGCAATCCACTTTTCACCTCTCCGGGAGACAGAACGTGACGGGTGGTGAACCTCGTCGCCGGTTTTCCTCCCGGAGATTCTTCGCACACACTATATATATATATATATATATATATATATATATATATATATATATATATATGTGTGTGTGTGTATACGAAAAACTTATTATACTTACCAAATCAGATGTTAAGTGTGTTTTACACTAAGTACATAAATTAATAAAAAAAATCCGTAGAAAATAAGCCGCAAAACAAGCAACGTTGTTTACTTGACATTTAATTTTTACATAATTGACAAATTTTAACCGGAATTAGCAAAATAACTTAACGTTAGTGTCTTTCCGCTTTTAAACAATTACAATTTAGTAAAATTAGTTATCATCGACAATATATTCAATCTATATTTAATTCAACAATCTAGCTAACTTTTATATACATTTTGTGATGGTACATGGTAACACTTAAATGTAATAAGCTATTATTTAAAAATATATTGAAATAGATATGGGACTTAAAACGTGAAATTTACCTTCACAATTATACTAAGATCCAAATGCGAAATTTTTAGATTTAAAATTGATATATTTTATAAAAAATACGTTACAATTTAAAGGAATAACTTTAAATGATTCTTTAAGAATGAGACAATTAGTAATTTTCTAATAACAAAACAAATTTAAACATTGGCATCGTCAGAAGCAGATGCAACAATTCAAGAGTAAAATGAAAGCCCTCTTCATCAAGTTTCGAAGCACAAAAGACAAAGTATGTCGAGACCAAATATAACAAAGCTTTTCTACTTAAACATTAAAAGAAGACATAAAATAATCAAAATTATTTTCCTTTCGCTTGAAATCGTTGATTAATTGTAGAGTTTTTCTATGGTAACTTTTGAACCTAAATACTATATTATAATTAATTAAAATAGGTAGTATTTAACATAAAACTTGCGACAGAAAATACGCAGTTTGACCAATTTTGATTTATAGAGCGATGACGACCAATCCAATTTTACCGCCTGAATTTAGATCTAAGCGCGTATGTCACATGTTTTTCCTGTATAAGGTTTCCCGCCTTTTATTTACCAGAACATGTCGATCATATACTTACAATTTATATCTATTTTGTTATATTACAATTGGCTAACCTACTTACAATATAGTAGTATGTTGCTACGATTTTATACACAGTTATTATCATCATCATCATCATTACAGCCCTTCACAAGTCCACTGCTGAACATAGGCCTCCCCCAAGTAATGCCACAAAGCACGGTCCTGATCCACCTGCATCCATCGACTTCCTGCATATCTTACCAGGTCGTCACTCCATCTAGTGGGGGTCGCCCTACACTACGCCTACCGGTACGAGGCTGCCACTCGAGAACCTTTCTTCCCCATCGGTAATCGGTTCTTCGAACTATATGGCCGGCCCATTGCCACTTCAGCTTACTAATCCCTTGGGCTATGTCGATCACTTAGGTTTTACTGCGAATATCCTCATTTCTGAGTCTATCACGCAGAGAAACTCCGAGCTTAGCCCTCTCCATAGCACGCTGAGCGACCTTGAGCGGCCTCATACGGCCAGCAGTGAAGGACCACGTCTCAGATCCGTTAGTCATCACTGGCAACACGCACTGGTTGTACAATCTAGTTTTCAGAGATTGAGGTATACCTGACGAGAAGATGTGTCGTAATTTCCCGAACCCTGCTCAGCCGAGTTGAATCCGTCGATTGACCTCTCGATCGAAGTTGGACTTACCTAGTCGGACTATTTGTCCCAGGTAAAAGTACTCGTCAACAACTTCGAGCATAGTGCTCCCAACAACTACCGGCATAGGTGTGACATGGACATTAAACATGATCTTTGTTTTGTCCATGTTCATCTTAAGACCTATCCGTTGGGAGACACTATTGAGGTCATTGAGCATAGTGCTTAAGTCCTCCAGCGATTCTGCCATAAGGACTATATCGTCGGCAAATCGAAGGTGAGTGATGTACTCGCCATTGATGTTAATACCGTATCCTTTCCAGTCCAGTAGCTGGAAAACGTCTTCCAAAGCAGCAGTGAAGAGTTTCGGGGATATAACGTCACCCTGTCCTACACCTCTCTGCAGTTGGATAGGTTTCGAGCTCCGGTTCTGTACTCGGATAGCCATCGTAGCCCTACTGTACAAACACTTCAGCACTTCAATATACCGACAGTCAACTTGGCTCCGCTGAAGTGACTGTAGCACCGCCCAAATTTTGACGGAACCAAAGGCTTTCTTATAGTCCACATACGCCAGGCAAAGTAGCAGATTGTACTCTTGGGTCTTCTGTAAAATCTGCCGCAGGGTATGTAAACTGGCTTGTTCAGGAGGCTGGAAGTCATCGAGTCTGTGTGTGAGACAATTCGTAATGACTCTCGAAAACAGCACGTAGACGCGGCTCAGAAGGGAAATCGGTCTGTAGTTCTTCAAGAGAGCGTTGTCGCCTTTCTTAAAGAACAAGACCACCGCACTTCTGCTCCATGCCTCCGGAGTAGTGCCACCATGGAGGACGGAATTGAAGAGCTACTGAAGGACTTCAAGAACCGGTGTTCCACCCGCTTTCAGAAGCTCCGCTGTAATTCCATCCTCGCCTGGGGCCCTGCCGTTTTTAATTTGCTGGAGAGCCATTCTAATCTCGCTCAGACTGACGTCCGGGATGTAATCGGTATAGTGTCAGATAAGACTTGCTCTTGGATCGTTACTCACACTTGCGTGTGGCTCCAACGATGACGTGTACAGCTGCCCATAGAACCTCTCAATCTCACTCAAAATCTCAGATGTCCCGGAAACGATGCTGCCACACTCAGTCTTCAACTTTGACGGTTGGCTCTTTCTGCAGACAGACCCGGCAGACTTTGGAACTCTGGTTCCGCTCGATCGCTTCTTTTCTACGAGCAGTATTAAAGTTGCGTAAGTCTCGCCGCATGCATTTGGAGATCTGTCTGTGCAGTTGCCTGTATGCTGTCAAATCTGATGACGATTGCAACCTAATCTCCCGTCTAACAGCTATGAGATTAAGAGTGTGATCGGAGAGTTTTTGTGTTCTTCTGCGGCGGGTCTTGCAGAACTTAGCTCCGACCGCATGGACAGTTTCCACGAGCTTGTCATTCATATCGTCCACTGCATTGCAATCTTCTAGGCACTGAAAGTACGTAACTCGAGCTGAAAAGGTTCGGGATTCTGGATTAGAGCACGACGGGGCGGAGCGTTGACTTCATAGGACGAGACCTCTCTAACTTAACGTTTAGGTTCAGTGTGCCTCATGCCGTGCCCGTTCGGTGATCGCTGCCGGTTTTCACCCTTGCGATCACTGAGACATCACTGAACAGTTGGCGTCTGGTCGTCATAATGAAGTCAATCTCGTTTTTTGTTGAACTGTCGGGGCTCGACCAGGTCCACTTTCGTGAAAGAGTTCATCATAAAAAGTCTCTCTTTCTCCAAGAAGTCGTCCAGTTGCTGGCCCCTTGGATTCCGTTGCCCTATCCCAAATTTCCCTACCTTCAGCTCACCGTTCTTTCTTGTGCCCAGTTTTGCATTGAAGTCTCCCATTAACACCGTATAGTGAGTTTTGGAGGAATGCATGGCTCTAGAAATGTCCTCATACATTTCCTCCACCACCTCATCGGGATGTTCCGACGTTAGCGCGTAAACCTGAATGACCTTCAGCGAATACCGTTTGGTGATTCTGAGTATAAGGTACGCAACTCTCGTCGATACACTCCCAATCTTTAAAACGTTGTTAACGAGAGACTTGTGGACGATAAATCCAACACCTCCTTGGGACAGATGGTCACCCTCCCGGTAAATAATAAGTTGCCGGATTCGAGAATAACCGTGTCTCCTCTCTTCGGACCTCGGATAATCCTATAATATTCCAGCGCAACTTGTCTATCTCTTCTTCCAACCCCAGGATCTTCTCGTCAGTTCTCAGGGTGCGTGCGTTAAATGTTGCCAGGTCGAGTCGACGTAGGTGGCAACCGAACCTCCACCGGAGATTCTTAGCACCCCTTGCCCCGCCGTTACCATGGTCGAAACCGTAGCCGGGAATAGCGGGGACACCGGGGACTGGGGGCCGTCTATTTGTGTAATTCTTCATGGGGGGTATATTGCCATAGTTGCCACGCTTGGCGAGCGGTTTAGCAATCGCAGTTTTTTTTGCTGTTATCAGGAAGACGCTGCTGCCCATCTCCTGCCTGTTTCCCTCTTTCGCCTTTTACGACACCCACAGAAAGATATGGTGTAGTGGATATTCACCACTACACGCCACTACAAGGCGTTATTACGAAGACTATAATACTTGACTTTGGTTATGATAATATACTAGTTATTTCTTTAAAACTGTTTTTTTTTTTAAATTAGTTGAACGGTATACGGCATCTTTGTCATCTATTATGTTAATCAATTTTGGTATTGAGATATCAATGTAGAGACGAGTGGGTACACTACGATAACATCGTGCATTAGTCTCCTTAATAATACAAAAAAAAACAAGTATAGCCAAATGTAAGGCATACGAAATCAAATAATCAGTAAAACAAAAAGCGCTGCGAAGAACACGGTGGCTGCAGCCGCGCACATAGTAAGTGTGACGGCCGCCACACTGGGAGCGAGACGCTCCCTCTCCGCGGTGTGCAAGGCGCCCCACTCAGCTATACACCGCTTGCAGGCAACAGACGAGTTTATGCATTCGCCTGCAACAATTAATCATATTGTAGCCGTTTTGTCCCAGTTCTTCGTTTGAATTATATTTTACTTAGATTTGTACGTACTTGAATTGGGTGAGAGATTCAATAGTTTCCCTCTTTAGTTTCGTAGATTTGAGAGATCCCAACTAAAAAATCTATTATAAGCCAGACTCGAAATGCTTTAAGCAGGAACGGGAGTAGAGTCCAAATTGAAATTGGTTTGAACTAATGAAATATTAGGATTACAAATATTATTTGTTTAATTGTGCATCTTATAAACAAACTTTACACTTGCAATATTTTCAATAAGTAATAAGTTTTTTTAAGTTTTTGAGTTAAGATGACGAAATAAACCTTTTATTTCAACCAAATTCATATTTTCTTGTTAACAATTACGCGTAACATTTGTATAATATAGTAAATTTGTTAAAAAAGAAGCGAAGGAACTCATCATCAATAAGATTTAACAATAAATACAAAAATTAAAGTAAATTACAATTGACTACCTTTTTATTGCATTGGTCTCATACCAGCCGGAGCTAAATTTCAGTAAAAGTATTCATGTTCTCGTATGTGTCAAACTAAATCCTTGCCTACTTCAACATTACCGAACAAGCGTCGCTCACAGTTCGATTTCTACAAGTGAATTCACAGAGGGTACCTAGCAGCAACGTGGACGAAAAAGAGGTCCTAAGGCAGCAAGTTTGCTGGCCATTTTACCACCACTCATAAACGATTCATTTGAAGGATCAATCTTACCGTTATCCGGATTACAGTGACAGCAATCGTATGCAGTTGAATTAGCGGGAACCCTTCGCTCTGCGCAGCAAGGCACACATTTCAACTGTGCAACAAAATTAATTTACGTACACTGCACTACAAAATCTATAACGTGCCAGTTTGTTTTAACAGAATGAAAAGCATCCTCTAACTTTAGAATATAATGGAAAAGAATCATTTTTATTCAATATTGATTACATATAGTTCTAACTGAAAGTTAAATAATGTCATCCAGACAGAATTTCTACAAAGAAGACTATCCATCTGCGCAGTACAGGGTTAGAGTGCCGAGTATGTGCGTAAGCACAGATACACTCTCTATTCCCTCACTCTCATAATCCGATGGAAAAGCAATCCGGTACAACAGAAGAGAGTTCAGACGTGCTTTCCAAACAGCTTTACGTACTTTCCGAGGCACGAGGGTAAAATACCACCAAATTCCTGACTGACTGGCCGCCGTGACCGAAACTTGGTCTGTAAGACATTATTAGTATGAAAAATACATACATAAAAGTATTAAATATAACAATTGATGATGAAAATTCTATAATACAAACCTGTCTATTCGAAGCGGCCTAGAGCAAGCCGTACAGCTGAACCTCCTCGGTCCGGAACACGTGCGACACGTACTATGACGACCACGACATAATCCACTGCGCGCCTCGTAGTACTGAGAGCCGAGGCATTCCATACAAAGCCCGCCATAGAGCATGAAGCGGGGCGGACACGAATTGCAGTGCAACGGGCCGGATCCGTCGCACTTCCGGCAGTAATGATAACAGTGACGGTGCTCTTTGGTAGAAACATGACTATAGAAATAGAAAAACAAATTAAGCCTATATACATTTCAAGCTTCATCATAACGAAGCTACGTCGGCTGGCATAAAAATCACCATTTCGTGGAAGAAAGGTTAGGTTCAATTGGGATAGATTGTCATAGCCATACCTTTCTATGCAAGGTACTGCAGCAGAGTGCACCGTGTGCATGTTAGGTTTATTTTTCCGTTTATCACCCCTCATCACTTACTATATCAGCCTGATTGCCTATTCTTGTTATTTATTACTTTTAATGTAATTTAATTTTTTTATAATTTAACTAGCGATGTGCCCCGGCTCCTTACGGGTGATATCTGGATTCTACAACAGCGCCAGCTACCGGGTCCAAATATGCCTATAACCTTCGCGGAAGTGCAAGCAATAAGTTGACAAAGTTTTACTGCAATCTGATGAACGATATGGCAGCGCATAAAATACGAAGAAACAAATATTATTATTTTTTTAAATTAGATTACGAAATATATAAATAGTGCTTGCGAATTGTAAATTGTTTTTATTTTCTTCTTTCGACTAGAAACTCAATGGCAATGCATACACAACCATTTTTAATTAATGTTAGGTATTGAACTATCAATGCCTGTTTAGCGTGAAATAGTAGCTTAATGCTGCTGTGTTTCGTATGGTGACTGTAGAGAACGGGAGACCCTTTTGGCTGGAAACGAGGCATTCCATCTTAGTCCTCACGGGTCGCATCTGCACTTTACATCGCATACGAAGATAGATGTAGATATCTATGGGCCACAGCAACCACTTACCATCAGGTGGACTGTGTGCTCGTTCGTCACCCTATTCTATAAAAAAAATTAAAAAACATTACGTTAATATCATCTCTTAATATTATTTTGTATGTTTATTAATTATAAAGTTATTGTATCTTATAAATAAAATTAAAAATAATAACTTAGTTAATAATAAAAATGTTTTCTTCTACCACTGTAGAGGCATAATTTTCAAATAATCCTGAAGTGGAGAAAATGGTTACCTTGCGGACATTCCGGGTGGCACTCGCCGGCGGCCAACCAACCTCCAGCCAGAAGGACACGAGGTGCACTGATCCCGACGCGGCCCGATGCACGTCCGACAAGGTAGCACACTTCGAACATGTGCCGCGGTCCGCATAGTATCTGTAGCAAAATATTTTTTTAAGCGCAGCATGGGAAGAAAAATATGAAAATTGTTGTAGCGTATCATAACTCTGTTTTTCCCATAGGTATAAAATGGTTGTAGCACAAATGGGTCGGCTCTATCGGAAGGGACCACGCTTTCACAGAATACCAGTATAAAATGACAGTTTAGTGCTGCTGTTTCTCGCATGGTGAGTGTTAAAAACCGGAGACCCTTTTTACTGGAAACGAGGCACTCCATCTTAGTCCTCAGCGGCAACAACGCATCTGCATTTTAATTCTTGATCCAGAATAAATGTAGATTCTATGGGCCACAGCCTACGCTTGGTGGAACACTTGGTGGATTGTGTGTTCGCTTATCACCCATATTCTATAAAATAAAATAAAAATAGTGAAAGTGTAATCAGAAGCTATTATTATATTTTGGTAGTTAGCAAAGTTGTAAACTTTGGCAATCAGCCCAAGAAAGTTCATTCTTCATGATTCAAAAAAAGCTAGCATAATAATTTCTTTATCTATAAAAACTTAGGGTTCATTCCAGGCATATTTATAATAACTGGTAGGAGCGCTGAATTACAACAAAAAAGTTAAGTTCTTGTTAATCCTAAAAGCGGTTTATTGATTTATGCAATTAATTCATGTTAGATTTGATATTATTAAAGTTCCTTTTGGAAAGAAAGAAAACCTGGTTATATTTTACGTCCACTTATCGCATTCAATGGGTATCATCAAAAAGGCTGAACATAATACCATAATATTATATAATAAATAATCATCACAAATATTCTTCTATTCATCATCAGCTAGTAGATGACCACTGCTGGACATAGGCCTTTCTCGTTGTAGGGTTTGTCGAATTATCACGCTTGGGTGACAAATTGACGACCGCAGTGCCAGACGCACATTTAACGCTGCTCAAATTCGCAGGTCTGGGCAGCAGCGAGTTCGTAATAACAACTTAAAATATTAGAAACGGCAGTTACCCGCTTGCCAAGTGTGGCAACGACGGCAAGTATCCCCCCCTATGTGGCAATCTATGGGGGAGGCCTATTTTCAGTAGTGGACTTTAACAAGCTATAACGGTAAGCGTGACCGTCTTTTACGATGATAATTAAGGGACGCAATGGACCTACGAGATGAAATAGGATGATGGATCTGCTAATTCAGGAGAAGATACTAGTAATCTCTTTGCTCAATATTTTAATTCTAATTTCATTCAATCTAGTAACTCAACAGTAAACCTAAATAATATAGCTGCTATAACTTCTAATGATATCTATTCAATCGAAATTAGTTTTTGTGAAGTAAAAAAGGCTGCTAAAATCACTTGACTTGAACAAATCAGCTGGTCCTGACGGGCTACCGGCTATTTTCCTAACTAAGTGTACCGAAACTATATATAAACCTTTATCAATAATTTTTAAAAGATCTATTTCTGAGGTTCAATGCCTGCAAGATGGAAATCCACATGTATAACTCCCATTCATAAAAAAAGGTGCTAAGAATCAAATTGAAAACTATCCTCCTATATCAAAATTAAGTCTAATCGCCAAAGTATTTGAGAGAATTGTATATAACCAGTTGTATCCTGCAATTAAACATACCTTTATACCTCAACAGCATGGTTTTCTTCAGAAAACCAGCGTGATCAACTATGTCTAATCTTTACTATTCACGGACCTTATTACTTATAACATGGATAAAGGAAACCAAATTGATGCCATTTTCACGGACTACAGCAAAGCATTCGATCGCATAGACCATTCTATACTTCTGCAAAAATTATCTTCTGCTGGTATCAAGGGCGATCTGTTTAGATGTTTTACATCTTACATTTCTAACAGATCACAAGCGGTAATTTTAAACGGATTTACATCTTGCTGGACGGGTGCCCCTTCTGGCTTTCCGCAAGTTTCGCTACTTGGCCCTCTGCTCTTTGTCAAATTTATCAATGGTTTTGCTGAATGCTTCCAGAACTCCGAGTTTTTGCTTTTCGCGGATGACATAAAAGTTTCAAGTTCAACAATTCTTATGATTCTAATCTCCTACAAAACGATCTTACGAACTTAGATAATTATTGTATCCGTAACAAATTAGACTTGAATGTTTCGAAGTGTAATACTATGTCTTTCGGGCGGAAGCGTGATATGCTTTATTTTTCTTACGCACTTACAGATTTGATATTTACTAGTTGTGATAAAATAAGGGATCTTGGAGTTACTATTGATACTAAGCTTTTGTTTGATCAGCATGTGGAAGATATCGTTAATAAAGCATATAAGGCTCTGGGTTTTATTTTAAGGTCTTGTTGCAAATTCCGTCAGTTAAAATCAATGAAAATATTGTTTTGTTCTCTTGTTCGTAGCCATCTCGAATATGCGTGTCAAGTATGGAATCCTCAATATAAAATATATTTTAACAAAATCGAAGCGATTAAAAAAAATTCATTCGATATGTAAGTTCTAAATTTCATATGTCCAAATGAGGCTATGAATTGCAGTGTTCTCATCTTCATCTCCTCCCGCTTCAAACTAGGCGTTATACAGCTGACCTGGTCTTACTAAGTAAAATTGCTCAAGATCGTTTAGACTGCCCTGACTTATTAAAAAGATTACATATCTCAGTTCTCTCTCGTTCACTGCGTTATTACAACCCCTTACATGTTTCTTTATGTAGATCAAATTGCAGGCGAAACTCATTCTTCTTAAGAGCATGTAACTCATTTAATAAATTTCCTAAGGACTGTGATAAGGCTGACCTCTTTTCTACTAGTGGTACTACTATCTGCAAATTGATAACATCTAGAATTCAGTAGCAATTTACTCTTGAACTCTTAAATCTAATCAACATCAATGTATAAATTATATCTACTTATACTCGTATATGTTGCATGCACCCAAACCGATTACTCATCTGTGAAAACTTCTAATAGGCTTACTTTGTAAATTACATTATATATCATATACTATTATTTAAAAGCTGTAAGTTTTCCTGTTATAAATAAATAAATTAGGGATAGAGACTGTTCAATTTTTACTTACGTACGAATGTACACACACACACACACACACACACACACACACACACACACACACACACACACACACACACACAAAACACATCCCTGAAAACAGTAGAATTGAATTCTATGGGTTTCAACATGTAGAGATATATTTAAATTTGGACTTTCGCTTGAAAATTAAAATTATTTATTATGCAATAAAGACCGTAACAAGAAAATCATTGATCAATATAAAATTGCTAAAACTTACTTCTAGTTTTCCAGAAGATTCGGCGATGGACAAGTTAAGCAATTGCTTTCGTCATCTCCATAGCAGGAATCACACGCGTCGTGGCCACGGTTACAGTTCGTGCCATCGGAGAATTCCCCTGTACTGCATCTCTCTGCACTAACGGGGACACATTAACTTTTTTATTCAGTTCCTAATTTGCATCGTATGACATGCATAACTCGCATATACAAGTTGAACAACCAACTGGACATCTTATAAAAAAAAACGAAAAGCTATAGTATCAGAATATAGCTTGAAAACCTAATAGTAAAGTTGAACCAGTACAATATTTACTTTATACACTCCTTTCTTTTCTTATCAGCATAATAGCCAGTGCGACAAGCATTAATACCTCTTCCTTCTAGCGCATAACTTGAAGGACGGCAAGAGATACATTGAGCGGCACCAGAACTCTCGCAAGAGTCACACTATGAAAGAAATTCGGCATACGCGTAGTCATCAGTTTCAAAATACGAAGCCGAACAAGACGCCAAACATTATGAAGAACTAAATGGTGTTCGCAGGACTTACAAGCGTCCGCTCTCTCCGAACACGTGGAGCAGTGAGCAGCGAAAGGTCGCCAAACTGACGACTCACTATCCTCCTAATAGTCGTCCAGGCATTGTTGAAGGCATACAGCCAATTCTGCGACTAGTAAATGCGCTGGAGCACAAGTTAAATAAGAATGCTGTCCAGGACCAATCCAGGTTTTGCAAGATTCATGACAAGGCCAACACACTGCGCCTTGGTTAGCGAAACTACGTGGGGGGCAACGAGAAACGCAGGCATCATCAAGGCGATAATGCTTGCATACTATACACTGGGTAGGTCCTTTTCATCATCAGATCTGGCATCTCATTCTAGGTCATATTCATGCTGGACGCGTTTGTCATTGCTATCAGCGAGAACATTCTCCCCATGCGGTGAAGTGACATTATGTCCGTCGAGTTGGGCTATCGCTTTGTCCAGATCTGAACTGACTGCGAATAAACTGAAAAAGTTTTGGTACTTGGAAAACACGTCAGTATTGTAAAAAGAATCTCCAGCTGAATCATAGCAGTCAACGGATGTAGGAAATGCGAAAGGAGGTGCGATAGCTGATGGTATTTTGCTTCGTAGTCTTACTGGATCAACTGAAGTACCGTAAAATAATCAACTGAAGTACCGTAAAATATTAACTGCCACTTCTTAAGAGTGCCGGATGGGTTAATATGCTCATTTCCGGCATTTACGATCTGCCTTCAGCATATTCTCTCCAAAAGTATACGCTTCAGAACGGCCAATCATCGAAATTTGAACTAACTACATCCATCCCGGGGCCTTTCAAATAAAAGTATCGAAGTTATTCCCATCGGCGGCGTAAGAAATATTTGCAGATTTCCTCTAGGGAAAATCTTAATTATATTTTACACTGAACATGTTCTAGATACCGAACTTCGTTCACAGTTCCACTGCACCCATTTACATCCATATGAACACTTAATGTGTATCCATATGAAGATTCTGTGGATTTGTCTTCGTTAATCTCTTGTGATTTACATATATGTTGTGGTAGTACCGACACCCACTGTTCTGCTAGATTTACCATCTCTGTCTCATCCATCAAACCATATCCAAATTTATGACTAATTTTCCTCTTAACTCCAAAACGAGCCATCCAGTTTCTCTTTCTAGCCATTGCGGTCGTCATGTAAGTACAACCAAGTATTGCATATCTCGCCATGTCAAATCGGGGTTTTGCCTCTAAAGCTAACGCATAAATGCGTTAGCTTTAGAGGCAGCAACCAAAGGAGCTGAAACAGATGTACCCGTATATTCCACTGTACATATATGATCGGATCTCAATCGTCCATCCATATCAACTGTAGTTACACTCTTATCATGTCCTGGTGTGCCGGAACTGTATGTAGTTGCATGAGTAGAAGAGCATTCCTCAAGGTACCAAGGTTTATATCCACCTTGCGTAGCGCTCGAAATTGACAACGTGAAAATGCTGTTTGTATAGCCATCACAGTTCCAAGAGTCAGTATGTCTTCCGCCGTTTCCTGATGCCCAAACAAATATACTGCCTTTTCCACGACGACCGCTAGTTACACCGTAAATAAACGCCCTAAAAAGAATTTTGTAAATAAATAAAAGTGTAATTAAAGCAATATTTCGTACAAATTAATGAAATCTTACCGCCGAGCTAACGGTCCAGGACCATCAACAGTCTTACCGTCGTCTTCTGGTCCCCATGAGGCACTGTATATATCAATGTGATCTGGGTTCAAACCCAAAGCTCTAGCTTCAACTGCATCGTTTACAATGCCGTCCAACATCCATACTCCACCAAAACTTGCATTGTAAGCTATACCAACAACACAATATTGATTATATGCTACTGCGGCAACCTCTCCGGCGCATCTAGTACCGTGTTTATTATCTCCGTTGTCTTGTGGCATGGAGTCGTCATCAATACCATTAACGTCCGTTGAGGCGTTAGGGTCCCATGAAGAATAATAATTAAATATTTTTTTAAATTAAATATCAATACGATGAGCAGATACTGTGTGTAAAAGATAATGTGAGAATGAAAAAAGAGAAAATACATAAGATTTAGGTTATATTTAGCAGTTGCAATAACACTTAATTATATAAAAAGTATTATTTTATTTATCTATACTTATAAAAGAGTATTTTAGTATTTGTTATAGTATTTTTATAGTTTATATTTACTATAATATAGTCATTTAGAAGTAGGTCAATGTATACGCAACCCTCATTCAAAAAACAAGCTACTACTAATAAATTATCTATTGCAAGTATATACAATATAAATTTTGAGAAAAATAAAGGCAATTCTCACGTTATTCACTTCTTGTCTTACATATAATCGGTATTAAAACAAGTAATTACTTACATATTTTTGAGCAAGATTTGGATGATTGGTTTAGATTTCATCATCGAGGATAGTATCAACAATACCCTTTCCGGTACAGCCTCTTTCTTACTGTTTGGAGTACTCTTAGCTCCTCCATTCTATAAAATACTTTCACTTTAGGAAAATAAATTGACTAATAACGTAATCACGTAGTTGTTTAAAAAATCTACGAGATTGTATGCCAAGTACATAAAAACAATAATTATGAAATGAACATAATCAAATCTATATGACGTAGTGTGGTGACAGCGTAAGAGAAAACGCAAAATCATTTTATCAGTTGAGTGCGTAAGAGAGGACTATAGATAATGCCGGAAAGATCTTATGATTACTGAGGATGGCAGTATAACCATCTGGCTCAAACTTAGGATGGGTAACAGAATGAAAGCTTCGAATCGCATGGTATACGACCGTCAATCCAATGTACATGTTCTGGCTCTTCATATCGAGACGATTGCAGATTTTACGGTCTGTTAATGCTTGAAGAAAGACGGATTCTGCTGGATATGGGGTTTTTATTCGATATATTACACGGAGGAATTGACTGCCCTGACTTATTGGCTTTCATTAAATTTAATGTCCCATTGAAACGTACCAGACATACCAGAAACTCTTTGTTTTACATCCCTTTTCACCCGACCAATTATGGGAAAAACAATGTTCTAACACGTTTAGTAGCAACTTACGACAAAAAATTTAGCGCAATTGATCCTTTTAATAATACTAAAAGTGGATTTAAAAATAAAATTAACAAGTTTTTATTCTATCCAGCTGAAGGTAATCAGTAAATTGTAATTAAAATAGTACTCAAATTAATATTTGTGCCCTCGTTTAATACTGTTATTATGTATGTATATGTATATGTATGTATGTATGTGTATATATGTGGGTATATATATGTGTATGTATGTATATATATGTGTGTGTATTTGTGTATGTATGTCCCATAAACACTCACGCCTGTCACCCAGAGGGGTAGGCAGAGACTACAGATTTCCATTTGGCACGATCCTGACACACCTCTCTCGCATCCTTCACATCCATACACCTACGCATACATGCTCGTCGGTTAAGGGTACTCCTAATTTGGCCCGTTTCCAATAAATCGCCAATTTGGCCGATAAATTTTCGCCTAGGACGTCCATTTCCAACTCTGCCATTCACTTCTGCAACATAAATTTTCTTTGTCACTCTTTCCTCATTCATTCTTTCCACATGACCAAACCACCGAAGCATTCCTTTCTTAATCCTGGTCACAACATCATCTTGCAAACCACACTCTTCTATGTATGTATGTATATATTAGTGTCTCTTTTTAATTTTTTATCTATTTTCTATAATAACAATAACACTAAAATATATTTGCATTTATAGATTCATATGTGCGTGTTTGTAAGTGTAATTATGTATGTCTTTTGTACGTATATACATCTGTATTTGTATATATATGTACGTCACGGAGGTAATATTAATACTTCAATTAATTTGTTACTGTTTAGTAATAGTTCTTACCATTTTTATTTTGTATTGTATTAGATTTACAGTGTTATGTTTGGTTATCTACTTTTGGGATAACTATAATTGGCTTTATCATGTTTAATAATTTAAGTTATATTGTTTAAGTATTAATAAGCTGTTGTTATCCTGAATAAATAAATAAATAAATAAATACAGTCACATGTACGCCAAGGCAGTTATAGCTAACGGAAATACAAGTAGGTATAAGGTAAATACAGACGATTAAGGGCTGCAACTGATGATTAAGGTGTACATATAATACCACTAGGCATTAGGACTCCTTTTCCGCGTAGGAGTCCATCTGGTAAGGAACCACTCTCTTACCTACCTCTGCTGCCTAATAGCAGTGCATGCAATGCTCTGTTCCGGTCCGAAAGGTATAGAAACAGAGTGAACATAATATCTTAGCCCTCAGTGGTGACAACGCATCTGTAGCCTTCTTTGTTTGATGATGACTGCAGGTGTCCATGGACAGTAGAAATCGCTTACCACAAGATGGACTGTGATTTCGTTCGTCACTTAAGGTTAATGTAAAAAATATGGCAAGAAACGTCCTGATGAAAATAATTGCCAATTTATACGCGGTGTTTTATGAATGACTTTAGGACAGGCCTATATTTAATTGGTGATTTTACAATGGGCTAAAATAGTTATGATATAATTCTTACTAAATATCACTTCTCCTTAAATAATAGATTAGGAAAAAAGGTGGAGGGAGAGAGTGCCCGATGTCTGGGCCGATGTGAAGGCATCCGGCCGTTGAACTGCGACCATAATGCACTTTCTCGTTGCTTGTAATCACGCTTCACTCTCCGCCGTTCGCACTGTTGTTGGAGCCATCGAACCTAACACAAGAATTAGTTTATTAATCATTATTGATTATGAAATGTAAACTTAAAAAGTAGTAGACTCGAATCCACTACTTCTAACAAGCATCTTAAACTTATTTGGAGTATTCAACGTGGATATTAGTAATATTGAGAGCTTTACTTGAAATTTTATTATGATGAAAATACATTATTATAGAACACATACACACACACACACACACACACACACACACACACACACACACACACACACACACACACACACACACACACACACACACACACACACACACACACACACACAAAACACTACACACAACACGAAACACAAAGTTGTAAGATCAAAGAAAAGTTTAGAAAAATCAAAACAACATTGATGAATTCTAAAATCGGTTCTTACATTTAAGTTAATTTCTTATTTAAATACAAAGTTACCTTTAAATGCTATTGATCTAAAATAAAAAATAAAAAAATTAACTTTAAATTTCACACATTACGCATAGATGTACAACATATAACTATAAAGTATGTTAAAAATAAGTAACATTTTAATATTTCAATTATTTTAAGTTTTTTTTAATTTGTGCATACCATGGTTATTAAGATTTGAGACTTGAATATGTGTTTTAAAACTTTTTTTATTAAATTGCTCTATGCGTACATCTTTCCGGTTATAACTTTGTAATCAATTATTTTGAAGTACTCGCTGGCATCGAATAAACTAAGATTGGGAAAAATTAATAATGTAACTTCGGTAACAATGCAATAACATGGTGTTGTAACTAACGTAATAATGAACCCGAATGCTGGCCTTAGTAGCGCCAACAATCCAAACGTCGTCAGATCAAATCTTTTAGCTTGTTTTTAAATCGTTTGTTATGTTAGTGATCCTAAAAATAAAACAATATAAAATTAAAAATATTAAAAATTGACTCATTATTTTAGGCGTATAGTCCCTTTAATAAGACAACTTCAAAAGTCACATCCAAGGAACTAAAAGTACGCACATCAGAGAAAATGCAATTCCTTATTTCCTTTATTTTAAACAAGTTGTCTCGCATACAGCGCAGCGTTCGGACAGCACAATTTCACAGTCGCTGGAGAGCAACAGACGTCCGACAGAAAAATTGCGCGCGTTTTAGACGTTTGAATTGGATGTGTATTTATTTATTTACTGGAAAGTTACACACAACGACATATTCTTTTGGTGTTGTAATATTTTACGAATGCGTATATTTTTATAATTTAGTGGTAATGATATTGATGACAGGGACTTAAAACGTTATAAATATCAGAATTTTTAACGTTATCACAACGTTATAATAGTATCGTTACTTCAGCAAGCCAAATCGTTTTCAATATTTAGTATAACGTTTTAAGAGTAACAGAACGAAACTGTGACAGGCAAGTTAACGTAATAATAACGTTAAATATGCGACGTTGCCGAACCTATTCATTTTCAAAAGCGCGCGAATCTGCCTGACTTACGAGATGGGTGGAGCCTGGGATCCATTTGGTGTGAAAGATAGCTCGGACGGATGAGGAATTTCCCACACCGCACGAACTGGCAACGTTGACATTTGCAAATAATAAATAAATATCAACCGCTTGCCAGTTGCAATTTACGACGTATTACCTAATAATAATACCCAGATAAATATCATATTAATTTTTTTTAAATTGATTCTAGCTACACTTAGTTACAAATATTGGAAATGGGTCGTAAAAAATTAATAAATCTTATAGATAGTAACCTTGACAGCCATTTTTATTAAGAAAAATATTGTATTTACATACAGGTACAGGGTCTCCTAGAAAACAGGACACCAACCTAATTTCAAGGTTGTTTGTACCTACTTTAAATATGAACAGTTTTTTCTAAGAAACCTACCTATGTCTCCGAACAAAATAAAATCACTTGTTTCATTTTATTTTTACTCTTGATGGAAACAGCTGTATTTTTTTACTCTGAGACAGTAGGTTTCTCAGTAAAATTTGTTCATTTTGATGAGTAAAATAAATTCTCAAGGCAAATCAAGCTAAATAATAAAATTATCTCTTATATCGAATACGTGAAATAAATACAGGTGTTCCATACATTTATGTTTTTTTTAACTCGGACAAATGTATGACACAGTAAATATTTTTTCACAATTTCAAGGTTGGTTCCATAGTAAAAGTTGGTCAGATTCATTTTCTGTTTTATTTGTTGTTGACAAAGTGATGTATCTACTTATACTTTAGCTATAAATAATTAGAGTTTATACCTTGTCATATTTACTTATTAGGTAGGTATTCACATCTGAACGCATTATACTTTCTTAGAGTTATGCAAATATTCGACACATTATTTAAATAAAACTATCTTTATCGGATTATCTCGCGGATTTATTTTGATTTTTGGTTCCCGACGCTTAGAGTGCTTTACAGCTATAATGGTCACGGGTAGGGTTGCCAGGTCTTAACACCGAAAAGCCGGACAGACCAGCGACCTTAGCCGGACATTTTGGCAAAAAGGCCGGACACCCTTAATTTTTTAGTCTTAACATGACAATTTTATTTAAGTAAAACCATGCTTTTTATATAATAGAAATAACAATAACATTGAATAAGTAAGACTTCTTTGTTATTAATCATTCAATATTAATTGCGATAATTTCAATATTATGTATATAAGTATGTACATGAAAAATGTAAGAAATGGTCAAATTTTAAAAGCCTAACAAAAGCCTGCCAGGCCGGACACCGTCTAATTTGTCCGGACACACAACCAAAAAGCCTGACTGTTCGACTTTATCCGGACGCCTGGCAACGCTAGTCACAGGAGAGATTAAAGTGTTATGGTCGCCACACACGGTCAGTTCAACTGATCATTCCAATTGATCAGTTAAAACTAAAATTGTTGATATTTTTAAAAATATTTATATTTCGATATATCGATTAATAAACTTATATATAAACTACCGATATGGATATATTTGTAATTATCGATATATCGAAAATTCGAGAATATAAAAAAATTAACAGTTTTAGTTTGAACTGATCAGTTAAAATGATCAGTTGAACTGACCTTGTGTGGCATCCATTAGACATCTCAAAGGCATTATGTAGTTGTTACAGATAGTGCCTACCTAAAAATAACAAAATGAATTGAAAAATCCAAAAATACCTTACAATATTTGTCAATTTTAATTCGAAACATATAAATTTTTATGTCATATAAAAACTATTAATAATATATATAGTTTGTGTTGCTATTATTTTAATATGTATAAGTAAACCATAAAGAAAATTAAAATATTAATTATTTAATTAAGCAATATTATTGTTTTTATATAATGTAAAAGTTAAAATATTAATTTTTTATTTTAATTTAGATTTTTATTATTAAATGTAACATTATTAAGTAACACTATTGCTACCATATAGATAAAAAATATTAACCGGAATTACTGGTTTTCAGATTTTTATTTCTTGTTATCTACTCGTATAAAAATTATAGTATTAGTTTTGTAGCAATTTTTTTGTAAAGTTTGTTTTATTAAAGCATTGTTAGCTGGCACCAACTTCGAAAATTCTAATCTTTAATAAATGAAATACCTCGTTCAGTTATTTTTTACTTTTTTTGAAATTGGTTTAATTTTTTAAACTACTATTATATATCGTAATTTTTAGCTTTAAGTTGTAATAACTTTATTATAAAACTATTTCAGTTATAGTTACACGTTTTAGTCAATGTCATAAAAACTAGTGAACCTATTATGATAAAATCGTTATTATTCCCTAACTTGACTACTGATAAATGTAAGCGATTAATCTCTAAGTTAAAATAAATAAAAAAAGAATGACACCTTTTTTGAAGTCGGTTAAAATTCAAACCGACTTTACGCTTGAAAACTACTGAAGCAATTTTTATGAAATTGCAATGATACGTAAGTTGAAAGATGCTTATATTAATAAAAAAGGGGTCGGCTCGACCGGGGAAGGACCCCGATCTCACAGAATACTAGCTTAAAATAGCGAATACAGCGTAAATTACTGGAAACGAAGCAGTCCATTTTAATCCTCACGGGTGACAACGCATTTGCATTTTGATTCGTAATCGAACTCGACCACTTACCACCAGGTGGGCTGTGTCGAGCACACATTTGTCACCCGATCATATATAAAAAAATTCTTCATGCGTGAAATAGAAAATATGCCATCTACCTCAAATGACATACAAGCTGCAGGTGCAAGTCAGTGCTTGGAGCATTCCTTAAATTCTAGCTATATTAAAAAACGTGTACATAACAATTTCAACTTTAGAAAGAAGGAGCGATCCAACTGGTGAAATAATACCCTTTAACTTTGAGTAATACTCAAAGCCCTTTAAGTGTCATTTAAAAAATTAAAATATTTTTAGAAGAACCGCTTCTAAAGTCGTCGGGAAGTGTTTTGAAATTTTGGGAAGAAATTTGAAGCCGCGAGATTTAACTACTCGTATTTAATTAGTTTGAAAATCTTAAAACTTAAAATCAATCGGATCAAGTTATTTAATTTACTTGTTTATCTACACAGGTAAATCGTTAACATAAAACAAAATAAAGCGTATATATATATATATATATATATATATATATATATATATATATATATATATAAGTTGATAGTATACGTTAGGGAAAAGTTTTATTTTATTATTTTAAGCGCATTTAAATAAAAACTTGTTTTTAAAAAAGTTTTTTTTTACTTTTAATTTATTTTTTACTTTTAAGTTATAGCTTTCTCACAGGTTTCTCAGTCTGTTCATCTCATTTAACGCATTATTGTGACAACGTCGTCTGCCCGGTTAATTTCGAACAGTCTAGCTTTTTTAATAAGGAGACCTTCTAATGATTTTACCCTAACTAAGATCACTTCGCATTCGTATTCTCAGCAAGTCCTTTAATTTTACACCCATATTGTAGGAGTGCATAAAAAATTGGGCCGCCATGTTAGATTCAGTGTGACGTCACTTTATTTTTCGAGTTATTCTCAACAAGTCCTTTCATTTCATACCCGTATTGCAGGAAAACATTAAAAAGAACAAGTCCGCCATATTAGGTATTCCACCATGTTGGATTTAGAATGACGTCACACAGCTAACCATGTATTGTCATCCAAGTTAAACGTGTATCCAAACTTTCAACTTAATCAGTTAAAGATATCTGCTTGAAAATTGACTTTCAAGATTCCACCCGAACAAACATAGTTACATACGTTGCAAAATAATTAAAAGCTTTTAAAATTGCACCCACGCAAACGTAGAGCGCGTCGTTAGAAACATGTAAAAAAATATATAAATATATTTGATATTACAAGTTGTATGTACTTTTGTAAAATCTGATGTCTCAGTTGATAATTTGAGTTGCTGCGCAGACGATCACAAAACCTATAGCTTTAGAGAGTAAAAGAACATAGGAGTAAAAGAGATGGCATAGAAAGTAAAGTAAGTAAAGTAAAATATACTTTATTGTACACCAAGGAACATATTACATTATTTATATATTTAAAGGGACATTGGTACAACAGGCGGCCTTATCGCTAAAACAGCGATCTCTTCCAGGCAACCTTAGGGCAGAGGATACTATTTTAAAAGATAGCGGAAGGGGGTGTACAGAATATGATAAAGAAAGATAAATAGAAGAACATAAATGATTAAAAATGAATGACGACAGGTAGTAACTTAAGAGGAAAGGTAATAAAGTTTTAATTTATTTTTAAATATAGGAAGAGATTTAGATTTTTTTGATATGTAAGGGGAGAGAATTCCATAGTCGTATAGCGGTAACCGTAAAAGAATTAGAATAGAAGGAAGAGGAATGTCTAGGGGTACTTAGAAGGAGATTATTTTGAGATCGTAAACTACTTAAATATATAATTCGGTCTTTCAAATAAGAAGGAGTGGTCGGATTGAACAGAATGCAGTAAAGAAAATGAAGAATGTGAGTATTCCTGCGAAGACGAATCGGGAGCCACTTGAGCTTATGGCGGAATTCGGATATGTGGTCGTACTTTCGTAACCCAAATATAAACCTTATGCAATAATTTTGAAGCCGCTCAAGTTAATTAAGTTGCTCGTATGTTAGGTCAAGATAACAAGTGTCCGCGTAGTCAAGGATCGGTAAAAGAAGAGACTGAGCCAGCGCAACTTTAGTAGGAATGGGGAGAACATTGCGTAATCTTCGAAGTGAACCAACTGCGGTAAACATTTTTTTACTTATTTCACTAACTTGCGGTCCCCAAGACAAAGTCTGATCGAACATAATACCTAAATTCTTAACTTTGTCACTGTATGGGATAAGTGTCACATCGAATATGATTGGCGGGAGCAGCGACAAAGTTAACCGAGAGATTAATTTCGAACTCCCAATAATAATGGCTTGAGTCTTCAATGGATTAACTTTAAGCCCAAATGAATTACACCAATGAGAAATACGAATAAGATCTTCATTAATTAATCTAATTGTATTGGGGAGATCCGCAATCTTACATTGAGAGTAGATTTGTAAATCGTCTGCATATAGGTGGTAAAGAGAAGTTATGTGGGAACAGATCGAATTGATGAAGATAGAGAACAATAGAGGAGACAACACGCCACCTTGTGGGACGCCAGCTTTGACAGCAGACCAGTCAGAAAACGTGTCTTGAATTTGTACACGTTGCTGGCGCCCTTGCAAGTAACTATGAAACCAACCAATTACTTCAGGAGATATGTTAAGAGAACTAGGACAGCGAGTAAAACATCAAAGTCTACAGTATTGAAGGCATTACTAAAGTCAAGCAATGTCAATACTGTAACCTGCTGACTATCCATGCCCAGGCGAATATCATCAGTGATTCTAACCAAAGCCGTAGTCGTACTATGACCGGGACGGAAACCAGATTGGAATGAATTCAAAAGGTTATGATTGGACAGGAATTTGCTCAGCTGTTGGTATATTAGGCGCTCGAGTACTTTAGAGAGAAAGGAAAGAATGGATATAGGACGGTAATCCTCATATGTCGGATTAGATTTTTTAGGGAGTGGAGTTACTAGGCCGTCTTTCCAGGATGAAGGAAAAACACTGGTGTCAAGGGAACGGTTTAAAATAAGTGTAAGTATAGGAGCTAAAAGATCGAGTATTGGGATAATCATCTTACGACTAATGCTGTCAAAACCAACTGCGTCGGAAGTAATGGCTAATATATTCTTCTTAACATCACTGACAGTAACTTGGCTAAAGACAAAAGAGGAAAAATTGGGAGTTGATATAGCAGAAAGTTGAGCAAGTGTATTTTTCTTCGTAGCACTGTCTATAGTGGCGCTAGAGAGGAAATGAGCATTAAGCTTATTTAAATTCAAATTAAGAGATTCTACATTACGCTTTGCTTTTCCAACCCCTAAAGATTTGAGAAAGTTCCAAACTTTAGTTGAGTTATCTTCCTCAACAACAGATTTATGGATATGGCGTCGTTGACTATCTCTACACACCATATTGCAGCGATTTCGTGCCCTGTTATATTTCTCTCGGTTAGAATCATTAGGATTCATACGATATTTAGATTTCGCTATGTTCTTTTTTTCTTGAAGTTTTTTTATATCGGCAGTGAGCCAGGGGCAGGAAGATGCTTCATTCGAACTGGACGAATTGGAGCGTGAATGTCATACAGTTGTGTAAGTATGCTGTTAAAAATAGATATCTGCTCATCAACCGAACCAGCATTCGCAACTACTGACCAGTCAACCTTAGCAGTATCTTCTCGTAACTTATCCAGGTCCATTCTACTAAAATTGCGCCGGAGAAGGATCCTTCGCTTAGCCTTAGGAGGTTTTAATTTATAGGACAGGTAAAGTAGATCATGGTAAGAAAAAGCGGAGGCATTGCATTGACCATGCTTTGCAACATGGTCAATGGAAGAAACAAGTATTAAATCAAGGAGAGAAGGTACACAATTAGGAAAAGCATGAGTTGCTGAAAGTGGGAGAATATGTAAGTTAATGCCATTAACAAGAGATTTCAGACGGGATGCTCTAGCATCATTTTTGAGAAGACAAGTATTGAAATCTCCCATGACAATAGTGTGATTATAAAGCGAGGAGTATTGTTCTAAAAGAATTTCAAATGCTGAAAAATAATCAATTGTAACATTTGGACTGTAATAGACACCGAGAAGAAGCTTTAAATGTCCAAACAATATTTCGATGAATAGGTGTTCAGGGCCGGCGCTAGACACTGGCTGCGAAGTATTTAAAACTGTGTAAGGAATGTGTGATCTTAAATAAATCGCCACGCCACCGCCAGCGCGCCCAAGGCGGTCGTTGCGAATCAAGTGGAATCCGGGAAGAGAGTAAGATATTGAAGGCAAACATGGTTTTAACCAAGATTCAGAAACTAATATCGCATGTATATTTTCATTATAAAATGAGGACAACATGTCAGGATAATGTGCGGGAATACTCTGGGCATTTATATGAACAACATTAAAGTTTTTCAGGGTATCTGAGAAATGAGAATCAAGAGTTTCACTTAAAGAAGGGATGCTATGATAACTGTCATTACTGCTCAATCCATCTGAATCACCGAGGGAAAAAAAACTGTCGTCTAAATTATCATTATTGAAAATCATAGATATCAAACTATAAATATAATATAAATAATAAATATAAGAAAAAAAAGAAAAAATGGTTTACAAACCCACCCGCCAGTTGCAAGGAAAGATTCACTTCATAGAAGAAAAATTAATAGCATTTACAGAAAAAAAGAAAAAAGAAAAATAATTGTAACTATAAACACACAAAAATACTTATTTATATACTTAAAAATGAACAAAAATAAACAAAAATAAAAAATTATAAACAACATGGTTCTACTACACAGAAACCCTTGTAGCCACGGCAGATATTTTGTCTGTGGCTAGATGTCAAACAGTACTGCTGTCATAAAGATAAACAAAACGAACTACTTATCTACTAGTTTCAATGCAAGCTTATAAAAATAAATATGAGGGTTAAATAGTTTAAACCGTTATATAAAAATAAATCGTAAAGTTTGTAAAACTATGACATATCGTTAGTATACAAATAAAGAGGAAGATGGATGAAAATTTGTGTTTACAATGTATATTCTAACTAATGTAATATAAACAAACAAAAAGTAAAATTATAGGAAAAGAATATTAAATGCATCGTTTACTTAGTCTTTACTATTCTTTTGGACCTCGAAGTAAGACTAGCAGTGCCTTGAGTCAGAGGCTTAGATGACAACTGAGTTATGCCGTCCAGATCAGCCTTACACTCAGCTCGATGACGCGAACCATCAGGGGCTATGATATGAATAAAGCCGTCCCTAGTCCAGCACTTACTGATACCGAATCGCTGCCTTGCTTCCATAAACAAGCCATGACGGCTCTTCGTTAAAAACTCTGACAGAGTAATACCGCTGCCTTTTAATCCAGTTTTAGAGAACCAAACCTTGTCATGCATTGCAGTGTCTGTAAATTTCACCAATATTGGCCTGGGTTTCTTGCCAGAGGGACGTCCCATGCGATGAGAAGTTTTAATGCAAGCTGCAGAAAAGGCAGTCACACCAAGATGTTCACCCACAATGTTACAGACCTGCGCAGCAGTATCTTCTGTTTTCTGCTCGCTGACTCCATGGAACAATAGCATTTTGCGCCTTCTACGCATCTCCTGACGATCAAGCTCAATGCTAAGGAATTCAACCTGTCTCTGTAGGGTGTTCATTGCAGAGAGCACAAAGCTCCTGAAACTGTTGAACTCTGTTCCCAGGGTTGTGTTAGTTGTTGGTGTACTTTCAAGGCCCTGTTGAAACTCACTCATTTTCTGCTGGAACATTTCTGCCAGAGCATTGAGTGATTCTTTAACTGAGTCCATAGTGATGTGTAGTGACAGTGCAAATAAACCAAAAAATAAGTTTATGAGACTATAAGATAAAGAACAATAAATAATAACATTATTATTCTGTGATAACAATATTTTAGAAACGTTTAATTACCAAATTTATTGTAACGTAATTATAACGTTATACACATGCAAAGCTTTGCATAATATCGTTTTGATATATCGTTTCTCTTAAACCTAACGTTATCTCGCATTTGCGCTGATAACGTTACTGTATTTTAAAGTTATTTAAGTCCCTGATTGATGATGATGCCTATTGTGTTGGATTTTCAAAAAATGTGATAACTACACTAATTTTCCTGACGTATCGATAATGCAATAAGATCGGAGACATCCTAGCTTACACTTGTAAGATACACTATTCACGGGCAGTCACAACACAGATACGAAAACTGACTTGTGCTTTTACGGAAGAACATCTAAGCTAACAGATGTATTAAGGCATCTGTAGCTTCCTTTCTGTTTATTTGTCGGAACGAGTTATGGATTATTATACCATACACTGGCTGCCCACCAATGGGCCGTTAGTCCGTTAACACCCTTTTAAAAAAAGTTTTAATTTATTAATTACGACACTGTCTAGTACGACCCGTATTGCTACGAGTATACAGTTAAAATGTTTGCAATTAAGGATTTGTAACTCAATTACATAGAGGTTTATTAATCTTACCTCAGGTTCAACGTTCAGCTTGCGATGGTGCTCATGACTGGGCTCCGTGGAACGCTTGTGAATCTCGTGATGCGAAAGCAAATAATAGTCCTAAAGTGACACAATCTGAAACAAATTGTAAATTATTATAAACCTTTCCAAAAACTATTAGTCTAGAAACTAAAAGTTTCTAATAATCAACAAACATTCCTTTCTTTTTTTTGTATTTTCTCTACCACCTCTCGCATTTTTTTACTATCTATATTGAATATAAACGTTATTAACACATCAATAATTTCTCCTACACGGTGGAGGTGCAGACACGAATTAATAATATACCACACAAACACTTGTTGGATTTGAACCCACGGTCCGCAGCTCTACAACCAATCGCTAAGCCACTGCGCCATAGAGCCGTTGTCACAATTTGCACACAAATTTAACTTAATGTCGAGAATTTTCAAATATTCCGCCGACAATCTGAATTGAAAATGTCATTCAATAAACCAAACAATTGACTATTGATGAACCGTTACAACGGAAATAAGTGATAATAAGATGTCACAAAAGCGTCACGTCTCAATTCATCAGTCTTTAATCAAAAGTTATAGCGGAATACTAAGGTGGGGTAGGACTTATTGCTCAAATAAATGAGAACGAATCGATCACACTTTATCAACATTCAGTATTTCCGGGCACGTAACTAAAGAGTGCTAAAGTTCGATTATTTAAATTTAATCCATAAAGCGGCGATCTTTTAAAATTTAAGCGGCAACGTAAGTTTCGCGCTGTTAAATAAAACTACTTTTAACGGATTTTATCGCCTAAAAACCGACTTTTTTATATTTACGACGTTTCAAGCACTTAACAGCGGTCACGGTCACGGACTGAGGTATTCAACGTCCAGATGTAATAGTTAACCACTGTAACCCACAGATTAAAACTATTAATTTTTGTTCCGATCTACACAGTATGAAATTATAGTATCTTGAAGTCTTGTAGTTGTATTCTTGGGTTGGGATTTAATTTTACAGCCATCTTCTCTATTAAAATTAGGAAGTTTTTTGATTTCACTAGCCTCGCGCATCATCCTTGGAAGGAATCGGTGTTCATTAGCGAGAATTTGTGGTCTATAAAATCTGATGTAATGACGGGAGCGATATACTTTTCAATGATCTTTTACGGTAAAGCATACACTATACAATATTTTTTATCATATTTAATTTGTATGTATTAAATGTTTTGAATATTAACGTTACAATCATTTCGATTTAGCGATAAGACCGCATATTGTACTTTCTCAGATTTTAATGTTGTTTGCAAGCATCGATTATAATTAGGTAGAGTAAAAAGTTGTCTATCTATCTAGGTACGTGTCCTTCAGATCAATTTGATAGGTTCGATTTGTTTAATTTTACCTTCTTTAATTGTAAGATACAATCTTATTCGAGAGATTTTATCTTCACCCTTTCGATTTTATCTTGACCCTGTCGATTGATTCAATAAAATAGCAACTTTGAAGAAAACTAAATTTACGGATTTTATCGCGTTTATTTCACTACTTTTACTTATTTTTAATTCCCGACGTTTCGGGTGCTTTACAGCAACCATGGTCACGGGGGGGATTTAGTTTTATTCAATGTGTAGTGTTCGCGTAAATTTAATAAATCAAAATAGCAACTGTCAAATAAGCTTTTTTTTAATAATTCAATAATTTTTTTAAATAAAGCATTATTTCATTAGATTCAAATTCGATATCTCATATTAATAATGTAATTGCCGTTCTTAAATAATAAAAAAATATTATTAAATTTAACCTCCGACGAAAAAGAGGAGTGTTATAAGTTTGACCATTATGTGTGTTTGTCTGTCTGTCTATGTATGTGTGGCAACGTAGCTCTTGAACGGGAGAACCGATTGGAGTGCGGTTTTTTATTATTTCAGAACTGGTTTTGTAGCGGTAGTTCTTAGACACGTTCATTAAAAGCGGTTCAGCCATTTGAAGATCATTTGCTATTTTGTTTCGGTTTTTTTAAATATTAAATTTAAGTTATTAGGCACTGTTTACAGTCGCATAAAAATCAGTTTTAATCAATCCTAAGAATTTGCGTAAATATGAGAAATCATTATGACCGAACCCGTAATATCCAAAAACTTGATGTTTTTCTTGCTCGCTCATAGCGAAAAACCAATAATTTTTGCGTTTTACAAATATTTGATTCGTCTTAAATAAAAAACGCAGACCCGCGTTCAATAGGCGTGTTGCCCTGCCATATCATGGAAGTCAAAATTAAAGTCTGAAAATAAATATGCGAACTTAAACGAACATTTTAAGAATAACTGCACGCCTTAAAACAGCTGCGACCTGTGACATGCTATTTATTGTCTATCATATCCATTCCTCCCTCACAGAATTAGTTTATTTAATTATAAAAAGAAAGTAAGTAAAAGTATCGTTACAAATTCAGATACTGAAAACCAGATATTAAGTAGACGCTGTACCACCTGTAATCTTCTTCAATATAATTTTAAGGCACTAATAAGAAACCAATCCAGGCGACTCCTATATTTGTCAGGAATTATTAAAACTGTGTCAAATTTAATAAAATTTTGGCGCAATCTCATTCTATTCTCGGGCGCTTAACGATATAACGTTTAATAATATATTATCATAAAGAAACTTGACTAAAGTTGATAGCATAATACAACATTTTTTGCTTCTTTTTTAAATGTATATATTTCTAGGTCAATTGTAGACACAAACTTTGCGCAATAAAACGCAATTTTGTAGATATTATTTGTGTAATTTATGTACCCTCTGCCCGTTTAAATGTACCTGGGAAGGGCGCACACCAAGCAATTTGAATGGTGCTTGCAACAGCTCATGCTAAGCCTATGTGCATGCGATGCTTATCTGCGTAGCGATCTCTATGTGCTGCTCTATGGCTCTAAAGAATTAAATACGAAGAAATTAAAACCAAATCAAAGTACTGCGGAAATCACAGCAATTTAACACTGACTACAGCAAATAAGTTGTATAATGTACATAGAAAAAAAAGAAGCGCGATAAATTGTTGCTTTATCAAATTCGAGTTCAAGTTCACCATATATTTTTTAGCCAATAATTGTTTCAAAATAGCCTATTTGAGTCTTTAAGATATATTTAAAAAACTGTTTTAAGCCGACTATGATGATTGCCTACCGATGACCGTATATTTTTTTATAAATTTAGGGTGACGTGCGAGCACACAGCCCACCTGATGGTAAGTGGATGCTGTGGTCTATAAACATCTTCGATTAAGGATCAAAATGTAGATAAGCTGTCACACCTGAGGACTACGATGGAATGCCTTGTATGCCGTAAAAAGGGTATCCGGTTCTCTACACTCTCTACGTCTCATCACACGAAACACAGCGGCATTTAGTTGCTATTTTGCGCTGGTATTCTGTGAGAGCGTGGTCCTTCCCCGGTCAACCTATTCGTGCTACAACCATAATATAGCTGCAGCATGGCTCTGCCACGTAAAAATGATACATCTCTTTTATCTAACCCTTCATAATGCGTAGCGTTGGACCTTGCGGATGTTGATTTAGTATGTGATCACGATAACTCCCGAAAAAGTTTCTTTATTAGCTCCAGAATTACATCAACTGATTCCCTATTTCATATCAATAGCCCAGTACGCGTAATTTGTTAATAAACCGATTTTCAACTTTTATAAGTTTTTATAGGCGCTGTCATATTTTTTTAGCCATTACAGACAAATGTAACACACAGCTTATATCGATTACCACGCTCGTGGTGATCGCTGGGCTGACGCTGAGCTGCAGTGACGGTGCAGCGACTGGCTGTAGGACAGCTGCTAACTAGCTTCATTCGCTTATTAAGCGATGGCAATCATGTATTGGATAGGTTGGAGTCAGGGCTGGTGTCAAGGCCGCGTCCGTGGCTCAGGCCACAACTGCGGCCGCGGCTTTGGCTTCAGTCGGGACTGAACGTAACAGTCGTTGCGAACACGCTTCCGCAATCAAAGTCGACCACGTACGCGTTTTAGATCCTCGTTAATAATAAAGGAGACTTTAACCCTTCCTTACGTAGTGTTTCTCCCTCTCGAAACTGAAACAGAAATAATAACCCACGAGAGAAGTTGATCTGTTTTATTCGGGACGGATAAACTACTTTGTACGCGTGCCGCCATGTAGTGTACCAATAACGTCGAAAAGAAAATACAATGTATTTAAAACAGAAATAAAGGACAAAAGGAGAGTACAAGTACACCACAACAATACATAAAAGACTAAAAACCATTTCAATATGTTATATATAGCTATTAACATTTATTTTTTTATATGTGAAGAAGGAATACTGCACATTCGTTTAAGCATACTTTGCGCACGTGTGAGATTCAGCGTAGATAAATGCTAAGTGGTAGAGCCATGCTGCAGTTATATTAGTGGTATAGTTGTAGCACGAATGGGTCAGCTCGACCGGGGAAGGACCACGCTCTCACAGAATACCAGCGTGAAATAGTAGCTTAATGCTGCTGTATTTCGTATGGTGAGTGTAGAGAACCGGAGACCCTCTTTACTGGAAACGAGGCATTCCATCTTAGTCCTCACGGGTGACAACGCATCTGCATTTTGATTCGTAATCGAGGATAGATGTAGATGTCTATGGGCCACAGCAACCACTTACCATCAGGTGGACTGTGTGCTCGTTTGTCACCCTATCCTATAAAAAAAAATAGAAGGAATGTATATTTAAGCAGAAAACTTTATAGACTCGAAATTTGTTTAAGTTCGAACACTAGTATTTATAAACATAAATTCCTCAATTTTTTCTTAATTCCTCAATTTTTGCCTGTCCTAAGCCAGGATGAAAGTATGAAGGAAAAGTTACATCACGGGTTATGTATACCTATTTTGTTTTTATTGGAATGTTCTGTAGGTAGCTAGCGCGGATGGTGATCTTTACAGTGATTACGTCACTCGGACGCATAGGGTATCCATGAATTTACGGACGGTGTCGGACGGAAACTTTTTAAATTTTATGGAAGAAAATTGAGTCTTTTTTTAATTCATTGAATTTACGTTCTATAACTGAAACGAAACCACTGGTTTCAAGGACAACGATGTTTAGACTAACACCCTGTATATATAAATATATATATATATATATATATATATATATATATATATATATATATATATATATATATATATATATATATATGTATATATGTTTGAATTTGGTTTTCAAATGTGGCGTTAAGGTTTATATATTATCCACCACATTTGTAGATTGAAATTGTCAACTTGATTTAAATGTTAGCGTACTTTAATAATTTATATTGTTGTAACTAACGTTGTAGGTAATTAATTATTTTCATACTATAAGTCTGCGGGTACATTAATGTTTTAGATTATGTCTAGTTATTTATTTTTGCTTATATTTATAACTAGAATGTAAAACTGTTTAAGATTATTATAAGAAATATAAAATAATGTTTTGTAATGTAAAATCTTACGGCTTAATATCCGATTTTATTAAAAACTTGTGACGGAAACCACACAAGCAAAGCCATCTGTAGTTTAGCACTGTGAAATTACAAGCACATAAAAGACAGATGTCGTCGGCGGATTGCGCCCTCCTTTCTGCCAAGGAGGGTCGCGGCCGTATATGGCTTAGAGATCTCTAGTTAAGTTAAGCCAGTCCCAAAAAGTTGGGGTTTAGTGGGTAAAAGTCTCCACATAACCACGCAGCCGGCTGCGTGGTATGCTATGGGCATACCCCACCTCCCTCCCCCGCTTTCCGGAGGGTTGCCCTTATTTGCTTCGGGCGCAAAAAAAAAGCTTCAGCGGCGGTCTTTCTAAAACTGTTGTGTAGATAATACGTACACGGAAGATAAATTGTGAGAAATAATAATAATTGTTATACCTTGTTATTCTGTGTGTCTAAAATGTACATTGTTATTATTGTGAATATCTATAACCTTGTTTAGATTTGTGATATTTTATGCAGTTAATAAAATACATGATATTACTAACGTACTTATTAAGTGACTTTAATCAATAAATCAGAAGTGGGATATGAACTCTCATTTATGTTTTACGATTTTTTTTTTAGAAAAAAAATACTACCCTAAGCTCAGGATATTTTGCTTACTGTCGTTATTAGTATTCCTCATTGATTTATATATATATATATATATATATATATATATATATATATATATATATATATATATATATATATATATATATATAATCATCGTTTCACGGTAAATGTTGATCCAGTGAGAAGTTAGAACAATTGTTGATCCACCTATTTGACGTGTTTGCTCAGCTCCTCGTCGCACAAACTGATATACTTTGATCCATTCTTGATGCCCGTGTGACGTCGGTGGATCTGCACTAACAGGATTTCAATATACTCGTCAGCGATTTGACCAACATTTGTTGATCTATCAACGGTCAAAAAAATCATACTGAATATAATTTTTTAGATCTAGAGTATATTTAATTTATATGCGACATTTACTTAGACTAAGTGGATCCGGAGCCATAATTGACGAATAGGTACTCGAACACGAAGCGGCAACGTCGCGTTTTGTGTGTGACAGAGAACCCAGTAGGCTACTTCGTTATAGTAATAAGGTAAGAAAATGCGTTATCTGCTGAGTTTGTGGATCAAAATTTGCCAGGTTTTATTGTGGAAAGACGTTTGTTCGAGTTTTTGTTATCGTGTGAGTGAATTTGTGTTATTTTATTCATTTGTCAAAGATCACTTAGAAGAATTAATTTGTAATAAAGTACTATCCATCATGGATAGTACTTTATTACAAATTAATTTGTCACTCGAGTGTGTGTGTGTGTGTGTATAAGGGTGGGGGGTGCCACTTAGTTCGTGTGTGCGTGTGTGTTATGCTAGTTTGTATGTGCGCGTGCGTGTGGGTGTATGTCCGTTCACGTGTGTTCGTGTGAACGCATGTGCGTGCGCGTGTGTGTGAGTGTATGTGCGCGTGTGTGCACTGTTATGTTTTTAGTACGTGTGTGTGTGTGTGTGTGTATGTGTGTGTGTGTGTGTGTGTGTGTGTGTGTGTGTGTGTGTGTGTGTGTGTGTGTGTGCGCGCGCGCGGTTGTGCGTGTGTTTGCTTTTGTGTGTGGGTACGAGTGTGTGCTGTGTGTGCGTGCGTGTATGTGTGTTCGTTTGTGCGCGCGCGTGCGTGTGTGAGTGTATGTGCGGATGTGTGTGTGTGTGTGTGTGTGTGTGTGTGTGTGTGTGTGTGTGTGTGTGTGTGTGCGAGCGCGCGCGTAAGTGTATGTGTGCTCGCGCGCGTATGGTTGTGTGTGTGTGTGTGTAAGTGTGCGTGTGTGTAAGTGTGCGTGTGTGTAGGTGTGCGTGTGTGTGTGTGTCTGTATTTATGTGAGAGCACGAGAGCGCGCGTGTGTATGCGCGTGCGTGTGCGTGCGTGCAGGTGTGTGTGCGTGCGTGTGTGTGTTCGTCTGAGTGCGTGTTCGTCTGAGTGCGTGTTTGTGTGTGTGTGTGTGTGTGTGTGTGTGTGTGTGGCGCCCAGAAAACGGACGCGGAGAATGGAGACGTGGAAGCGGAGGTGAATGCAGCGTAGTATGTGGTGAAGGCGAAGGAGATGAATTTGTGGTGAAGTCGGAGATAGTGGAAACGGAGAATTGTGTTGGAAGCGGAAAGAATAGTGATGGCGCGTGATGGTGGCGGCGGAGGGAGCGGAGTTTATTGTTGAGGCGGATGGAGTAGAGTTTATGGTGGAGGCGGAGGTAGCGGAGGTGGAGAACGAAGGCTTAGAGAGGGGTGCGGTGGTAGATGTGGAGGCGTAGGTGGCAGAGGTGGTGGTGGGTGCACTGAAGTGCAGTAAATTGGGTACCGCGTGAGAGCAAGTGAGGCTCATATAAAGGACAGTTGGTTACAGCTAAAAACAGTGTGGCTTGTAAGTGGATATCGATACTGCCCCTAAAGATGTTACTACGAGGTTATTCATTTTTCCGAATATCAGCTTGGATACCTAATGGTACTAGAGACAAAGTGAAAAGAACTTTTGTTTTGTGTTGGTTTCATCATAACTAACAAAACAAACCCAAACTCGGCATACCTAGTTCTACTAGTCCAGGTGTTACAGTGTTAGTTACCGAAGTACACCTTCAGGTCACTTCAGCAAGTGAAGAGGTAAGGACTCATCATAACTAACAAAACGAGCCCAAACTCAGCACACCCAGTTCTACTAGTCCAAGAGTTCCACTAGTAATCCCGAATTACATTTTGACGTCACTCCATCAAGACCGGAGGTAAGGTCTCATGATAATATCTCATGTAATAGTTCGATTCTATACCTATCAATTTTGTAAACGCGTCCTTAAAAATCTTGATTATGAAGATGTAGAAAACATGTTAACTGGTTTATGGTAAACACACACACACACATACACACACAAACAAGCAAGCGCGCGCGCAAACATGCACACATGCGCACACGCACAAACGCATACACACACTCACACACGCACACTGCCGCACCCACACGCACACACACAAACACAACAGTGCACACATGCAAACACGCACACCCATTACACACACACACACACACACACACACACACACACACACACACACACACACGTACACATACGCACACGCACACATATGCACACACACACACACACACACACACACACACACACACACACACACACATCACACACACACACACACACACACACACACACACACACACACACACACACACACACGAATACCTTATGTCGCCGTTGCCACCAATTCCGCTACAAGAAGGGGCGTTGTCGAGTAATTCGTTAAAAAAAGTCGTTTATTTCGACCACAAGGATCATAGATGTTAGTAATAATACAAATCTTAAAACTAATTTTCGTAAAACTTAAAACTATTTACCTAATTTTAAAACTATATATAAGACAGGCCCGATTAGTCAGCGCGTGCACCATATGATAATGGTTCAGTTATTGGAACCGGCCCGCACCCTGCGCACCAGGGATGTGCATCGTTTACGCATGGTGGTCTAGAAACAATCCACACGCGCATCCGCGAACATACCCGGCGCATTACAATAACGAGGTAGACCAAACAGCACCCTGAATGCATTACATAACACGCATTTAATCTGTAGCTTGTACCGCCAAAGATACGAAACGGCAACGTCGCGGCTGCATTCAGCCAATACGATCGTTTATCTTATCGTTTGTTGAGCTCTGATTGGCTCATTTAAATCGGATCAACATTTTCCGTAACCATCGCAAGGTGGATTTGTATATCGGATCAACTTCGGCCATTGCTAGCAAACAGTCTCGTGAGTGCAGATGTTGATCCGGTCGGAGCCACATTAGTTACCAGAGATGCATATTGGATCAATAAAAGGCGCCGGATCAACATGCGTTTTCGGATCAACAAAGTGCTCGCGTGAAGTCGCGTCTGATCAACATTTACCGTAAAGAGATCTATATATATATATATATATATATATATATATATATATATATATATATATATATATATATATATATATATATATAAAAATAAAAATAATAAATATAATAAAATTGACAACTCAAGGGTAAGCTCAAATATTATTATCCGATACTGGTTGCGCGGAAAACCATTCGTATTTATTTTATTTGACGGTAGGCTGCCAAATCGGTTATCCTTTTCCAAAATGATATCATTCGTACCCTCCTATCGACACATCGGGGGGGGGGGGGGGTAGGGGAAAGAATATGATTCTAGAACATCACGTAATCATCGGAACCGAGGATATATAAGACACGCGCGACCGACGCGTGGCCTCTTCCCGCCGCGCTCGTCGTTGAAACCACACCGATAGTAGAAACCGCTTTAGCCTGGAAGCAGTCGAGCTCCAGGAAACCCGCCTCACCTCGTGTGAGATATCGTCGCGCACCGCCTCTCTCCGGAGTGTTCCAGAAGTCGCAGTTATAGTGCTCGACCGCATAGAAGAAACATCCCGGTGAGTCAATATCCAATAGTATTTTCCTGCTTGATATAGTTGTTTTAACCCGCTCCAATTTTGTGTTTTCCTAATCAAGCAGGATTCCTTTCATCGATTTGGCAAATAGTAGTTCGTTTTTTTGGGAAGAGCGAGTGCATTGTACCGCATATACAAGTGTAGAAGCATTAGTAGATACAGTCCACTTAGATTAATATTTCGCGCAATAGGTTTAAGGTTCGACCGGGGAACTAGACTTCGGCAGCCTTAAACACGTGGCTCCACCATTTTATGGTCCTTCGAGCCGGATTTGGATTGGTGTTTGGTGGTTCTCCAACCATTTTCTGACCGAATTATTAAATTAATTATTTAGGTAATGCACTCTAGTCTATGGAATAGACTTAAATAGTGTTCGTTTAAATTTAAATTTTGATTAGGTACTCGCAAACAGAATTATTTATTTTATAGCGCTTGTATTTGGTTAAATTTAAAGCTTATTAAATAATTGAAACAGTGTGATAGCAACCGTTTGGTACGATTACCCGACAATCTTTATAAAAACATTGAGTTAGCAAGCAACGTGTCGCCTCGACTGTAGCAGGTGTTCGATTTAATTACGTAATACGGCATACCGAGCGTCCATCTTCCATCGTTTATGCGTGTGAGATTAATTGTGATTAATAACTTTGTTATAATAATTTAAAATGGCAGTTAGTGGAAGTGAATTTAAAATTAAAACGCTTTATGCCAAGAGGGACGTACTTTTTTCACGTATACAAAACATTAGCGATCATATAAAGAACATTATTGTAGAAGCGGTGCGGGAAACTTTTCTGAATGAAATTGAAACGGTGGATTCTTTGCGGACGGATTACGAAAGAATATTAGACCAAATTAATCATTTGGAATTACAAATCGACTCGAAATACATAGTGAACTACCAACCGCTGCTGGCATTCGAAGATATGTTGTGTCGTGTGAAAAGAACGGCAAAACTCCTACAATCTCAAAACGAAGCAAAGCCGGAATTGCAGGTACGTCCTCGTGACTCAATTAGGTTGCCGCCAATAGATATTCCGGTATTCAATGGTGATATTAAGACGTGGCTCTTCTTCTTCAGTAGTTTTCAAAACAATATACACAATAACTCATCGTTATCGGACGCTGAAAAATTATATTACTTAATTAGTAAACTTAGTGGCAGGGCACAGTCGATCTGCTCTGGGTTTACACCTACAGCAAACAATTACTTATTAATATTCGAAACGCTTAAAACTAAATATGAAGATAGGAGAATGTTAGCTTCCGAATATTTGAACCAGATTTTCGATCTTAAACCTATATCATCCGCGAACATCAACGGCTTAGAGCAGTTTCTAGATAAATTTGTGGCATCGGTGGCTGCACTTAAGAATTTAAAATTTAATGACCTTATAGACGTGGTGTTTCTCCATATTGCACTAAAGAAATTAGACCCCGACACCGTGCGTGCATTTGAAATGGAGCATCGTAGCTCGGAGATGCCTTCCTTTCATTCATTAGCATCGTTCGTGCGAGATCAAATAAAGGTGATGCAGCGCTCTCCGAACGTTAAACAGGAGATTAAAAGGTGCGTCGACCGTAGACAGACTCAACCATCCAAAATAGCAGGGTCGTTAACTTACATAACCGCGACGTCAACATCACTTCAGCATACTTGTATCGTATGTAAAAAGATAAACACGGTAATTTATATAATTGTGCGACTTTTCGTAAATATTCACCAAGCGAACGTTATAAATTAGTAAAGACAAACAACCTATGTCTGAATTGCTTAAGTGATAAGCATTTAGTTGCAAAATGCAATTCGAGTTCCGTATGTAGCAAGTGCGCCAGGAAACATCACACGCTATTACATTTTGAAAATAGCAACATAGCGGCGTCAAGTAAAGCGGACAAGGAATTCACCCCTACTACTACTACTACTAAGTTCAACGATTCTAGCGGTCGACCTGGTGATGTCGCTCTGTGCTCATTGACAAATATGGGAACACAACCTCCTTCAACCGTGTTACTGGGTACGGTGCGTATTTTGGTTAGGGATTCGCGTGGAAACGAACAAAGCGTCCGTGCACTGCTGGACAGTGGAGCCCAAAATAGCTTTATAACACGACAATGTTGTCAGCGCTTAGGCTTAGTAATAAATAGGCCACTTTCATGTCCCGTAGTTAAAGGCATCGGAGGTACTAGTAAAGCTACCCAGGGATATATTAATTTAAAATTTTATTCTCGGATAGATCGTAATGTTAACTTTGATATAAATGCACTAGTAGTAGATAGGGTCACTGAACGGTTGCCAACCGTTTCGGTTGACACCTCGGCAATGATTGAATTTAAAAATTTGATTCTAGCGGACGACACTTACGCCGTTCTTGGAAACATAGACATGCTCATTGGAGCATCGCTTTTGCCTCATCTTTTGTTAAACAATAAGGTCAGGGGCAACTCCTCGCATACCGCGCCTTACGCACTAGAAACCGTATTGGGCTATGTTATCATTGGCTCCGACCCCATCATAGATAGTATTTCGGCAACCTCTTACTGTGGTATGGCTGTCGAACCGCTCGAGTCGTTAGTCCGCAAATTTTGGGAGATGGAGGAGGTGAACGTCCCACCCATATCTAGCTCAGATGACAGGTTATGCGAGGAAATTTACGTCCGCACGACCGTTCGTGATCGCGACGGTAGATATAGTGTAGCGCTACCCTTTAAGGGAGATGTTTTATCACTCGGCGATTCGCGTCAAATGGCGGAAAAACGTTTCTACAGCTTGGAGCGTAGGATGCTCGCTTCACCCCAGTTAAAGGAAGCTTATGACGGCGTCATTAACGAATATATAAAAGAAGGTTACATATCACTCGTGGTTTCGTAATTAGATAACTACGAAGACACACCGTCGTATTTCATACCACACCACGGGGTCATTAGGGAGGACAAACTTACATCTAAGTTACGTGTAGTGCTCGACGCTAGAGCTAAAACTAGCACTCACCTGTCGCTTAACGATATCCTCTATAGTGGGCAAAATTTACAGGGCAGTTTATTTAATATAATAGCCAATTTTCGTTTGTTTAGTATAGCACTATCCGCCGATATTCGCCAAATGTGTCTTTGCACAGGGGTCCGTGAATGCGACCGTAGATTCCAACGCATTTTATATCGTTTCAACCCAAAGGAACCTCTAATGGTGTTTGAATTTAACCGCGTTTGTTTTGGTTTAAAGTCGAGCCCATTTCATGCGTTACGCACGGTGAAACAGCTCGCCCACGATGAAGGTCCCTCTTATCCTAAAGCTAAGAGGGCAATTGAGAGCGGATTATATATGGATGATTTTGTATACTCGGTCGATAGCGTGGAGGAGGCCACCCTAACCACCGCCGAGGTTATAAGGCTCATGAAATCGGGTCAATTCGATCTTGTGAAGTGGACTAGTAATTCGCGTCCGGTTTTAGATACAATCCCAATATCACACCGTCTTTCGGCGATAAAGGAATTCGACGATTCTGATACACACAAGGTGCTCGGTCTGTGTTGGTCACCAGAGTCCGACGTGTTTAGCCTTAAGGTAAATCCGCCCGTAGAGAAATGCAAAAAGCGCACAATACTGTCATGCGTTGCTAGATTATGGGATGTCATGGGTTTCGTAGCTCCGGTGGTATTATACGCTAAGCTTTTGATTAAACAACTTTGGTTATTTGAATGCGATTGGGATGACTCGCCGCCTGACAGCATTGTTCGTTTGTGGCAGCGCTTTAGAGAGGAACTTCCTTTACTAAGAGAAATTAAAATACCGCGTCATATAAACGTAGATAGTAATAGCGTCATAACGGTCGTTGGGTTTGCAGACGCCAGCGAGAAGGCTTACGGGGGGCGTTGTATATTTCCACGTTCAGAATAATGGTAGAAATTCGATTAGCCTCATTAGTTCTAAGTCTAGAGTCTCCCCCCGTAAGGTTGTCTCTCTGGCACGCTTAGAGCTTTGCGCAATATTAGTACTCACCAAGCTTATTACCGCAGTTATCAGCGCATGTAGGGATAGAGTTCACATAGAAAGGATATTTGCCTTTTCCGACTCCACCGTCGCCTTATGCTGGGTTTATTCTTCACCCCACCGTTGGGATACGTTTGTCGCGAACCGAGTGGCCAAGATCCAAGATGAGTTGGAAACGCGGAACTTTTATCACGTGTCCGGTACGGAAAACCCTGCCGATTGTCTATCCCGTGGACTCACCCCGATGCAAATAATGGACCACCCGCTTTGGTTCCATGGACCTTCTTGGGTTCACTTGAATCCCTCACAATGGCCGATAACCGATTTCGAACCTTCGTCAGTGTCACAACCGCCGGAAGAGAAGAGACATGCTCTAGTGGCGAACGTTTCGAGCGAGGTTTCTCCAATCATTGCTTTGGCGAACCGCTTGTCCTCTTGGTCGAAATTATTGCGTAGCGTAATTTACGTTTGTCGATTCGCGAAGCTTTTACCGCGACGTTCGTATGTCTTAGCGTCCGATTACAACTATGCCGAGTCGCTAGTATTACGTGAACTTCAACGTGCGCACTTCTCTGAGGAAATTACAAGATTACAATCGAATAGAGCTTGTAGTCGCGCCTTTCAACGCCTTAAGCCATTTTTACAGGATGGGATTGTAAGGGTAGGTGGACGCTTGTCCAATTCGAAATTGAGTTTTGACCAACGGCACCCTATAGTTTTACCGCGTAAAGACCATATCATGAACTTATTAGTCGATTACCATCATAAATTGAACTCGCACGCTGGCCCCGACTTGTTGATGTCGATTTTGCGTCATAATTATTGAATTCTTTCTGCACGTAGTTTAATACGCAATCGGGTGCACAGATGTATAGCTTGCTTTCGGGCACGCCCCAAGCCGTCATTTCTGGAAATGGCGGAACTTAGATCTTGTAGAGTAATACAATCGGTAAAGCCCTTCACGCACACCGGGTCGGATTTCGCTGGTCCGTTTAAGGTCACGCTCACTCGCGGGCGTGGTATAAGATCCACAAAGGCTTACGTCTGCATTTTCGTATGTCTAACTACTCGAGCGGTGCATATAGAACTCGTTGGTGATTTAAGCACAGCAGGCTTTATGGGTGCATTTAAAAAATTTCTATCCCGTAGAGGCCCTGTAAGTAAATTATATTCGGATAACGGTACGAACTACGTCGGTGCAAAAGTATTCTATCGGAACTACATGAGCTCTTAGCTAGCAAGTATTATAATTCGGAGTTCGCTCACATTCTAGCCGTGAACCGCATTGAGTGGTCTCTGAACGTCCCAGCCGCGAGTCATTTTGGGGGCAATTGGGAGACTAATATTAAGAGTTTAAAGAGTCACTTATACCGAGTAATAGGAGATCAAATTTTGTCCTTCGAAGAGCTAAGTACGGTGCTCGCTCAAATTGAATGCGTAATGAATAGCCGCCCACTTTGTCGGACGTTGTCTAGTGACCCCTCGGAACCGCTGGCTCTAACTCCAGCACATTTTTTGAATTTAACGCCTTTAAAGTATTTGCCCGCCGCAGATATGGATGAGAACAGACTTAGAGCATTTCTGCACGCCACAAATTATTAGACCGGTTAGTGCAATCGTTTTGGAAACGATGGAGGATGGAATACTTGCATACTTTGCAGTCTCGGCAAAAATGGAACACAGCGACCGAGCCTTTAGCTGTAGGGACTGTAGTTGTGCTCACTAAGGAGAATACGCCACCTCTCCATTGGCCGTTAGGAATTGTCGAAGAGGTCTTTTCCGGTTCCGACGGAGTAATTAGGGTAGCTCGCGTTAAGACCACGGTTGGGTCTTACTTGCGTCCTGTTGTCCGTTTGTGCCCCTTGCCTCTTCCATAATTTAAATTAGCTTTCTAGATTAAAATTGTAGTTGAATTTAGGTAATCTTAGCGTTAGTTAGTTATTTGTTAGTTGATCTTAGCTCTAGTTGTTTTAGTTATTTTTGAAGGAGATCCTTCAAGGGCGGGGAAGATGGTTGCGCGGAAGACCATTCGTATTTATTTTATTTGACGGTAGGCTGCCAAATCGGTTATCCCTTTCCAAAATGATATCATTCGTACCCTCCTATCGACACATCGGGGTGGTGGGGTGGGAGGGGAAATAATATGATTCTAGAACATCACGTAATCATCGGAACCGAGGATATATAAGACACGCGCGACCGACGCGTGGCCTCTTCCCGCCGCGCTCGTCGTTGAAACCACACCGATAGTAGAAACCGCTTTAGCCTGGAAGCAGTCGAGCTCCAGGAAACCCGCCTCACCTCGTGTGAGATATCGTCGCGCACCGCCTCTCTCCGGAGTGTTCCAGAAGTCGCAGTTATAGTGCTCGACAGCATAGAAGAAACATCCCGGTGAGTCAATATCCAATAGTATTTTCCTGCTTGATATAGTTGTTTTAACCCGCTCCAATTTTGTATTTTCCTAATCAAGCAGTATTCCTTTCATCGATTTGGCAAATAGTAGTTCGTTTTTTTTTGGGAAAAGCGAGTGCATTGTACCGCATATACAAGTGTAGAAGCATTAGTAGATACAGTCCACTTAGATTAATATTTCTCGCAATAGGTTTAAGGTTCGACCGGGTAACTAGACTTCGGCAGCCTTAAACACGTGGTTCCACCAGATACAGACAGGGTATTGCAAGTAGGTAATCATTAACTTACTAAATACTAACACAATTTTTTTATCTGTATGTTGAAAACAGAATTAATATTTAATTATTAATATTTTCATGGTCGGTTGATAAAATATAATAATAATAGTATATACCTACCAAGCATACGATGATGATTTTGGAAACTCCGTTGGTGTAGTTTTGTTTAAAACTACTTAATGTGTGTGACTAGATTTAAGCCTCTAATCATGCGTATATTATGTTCATGTAAGTAATTTTTTTACGTATCGTACGCTTTCAAAAGCACATTATTGTACGGATATATATAGATATATATACGTCCAATCTACGATACGATACGTAAAAATCTAAGTATGAATGATGAAATTCGCCATAGTTATTTCTTTTCATATAAATGTCGTGTATTCAGTATTTGGGAGCACGCCGTTTCCTTTTTCTATTCTCCTCTGCTTCTTCAAAAAGTATTTGAAATAAATCTCACATCTCTTCATATAAGCTGTCCAGGACGCAAAAATGACCTAATTTGATAAAGAGTTTGGGATGAATGAGCGATTCGATTCGATTCTTCAGAGATGGACGCACTAGGAATAAACGCGTCTCGCTTCGATTCGACGCGTTTCTATTGTAGACGCCAGGCTTTTTTATCTACATCAGTATTCTTGTTATTTATTAACTTTAATATATTTATTTTTTATAATATAATTTCCAAATTTTTTAATTTCCTTTTTTTGACTAGTATGTGTTTTTTTTATTCATATAAGAGCCCGTTCCCGTTTATCGGGTGTCGGGCCCGACAGAAAATCGGCTGCTCTAGTGGCAGAACATTTTATATCAAGCTGTTCACACTATCTGACAACGTTTTTTTATCGGCGCTGACAAGAAATATCGAGTATTTTGCCAGTCCTCTACGTCCTTCGTCGACGTCCATCGTATATAGTCGCCTCGCATCTAAGACCTATGTGTTTTTTTATACGCATAGACGGCCAAAAATGCTGTCTGCAGCTTCAATCGGGGCGACAACCGATTAGTGTGAACATAATTGATAGTTCAATGCCTAACATTACGTTAATATTATCTCTTAATACTATTTTTATGTATAAAATTGTGATGTGTACAAATAAATAAAAATAATCCTACATAATGTACGACTGTAGCGGAATAATTTTGAAATAAGCCTAAGGCGGGAAAAACGGTTACCTTGCGGGCATTCCGGATGAAACTGGCTGGCGGTCAACCTCCAGCCAGAAGGACACGAGGCACATTGATCCTGACGCGGTCCGATGCACGTCCGACATGATAAGTAGCACTTCGAATAAGTGCCGCAATCCGCGTAGTATCTGATACAAAATATTTATTAAGACTTAACATGGCAAGAAAATCAGGAAAGCTGCCGTAGCGTGTATCATCGTTTTTCCCGTAGATTTAAAGAGGTTGTAGAACGAGTGAGTTCGTTCGACTGGAAAAGGAACACGCTTTTACAGATTACCAGTGTAAAACCGCAGTTTAGTGCCGCTGTGTTTCGTGTGTTAAGTGTAGAGAACCGGAGAACCTTTTTATTGAAAACGAGGCATTCCATCTTAGTTCTCAGAGGTGACAACAGCATGTTAATTTTAATTCTTAATCGACTGTAAATGTAGATGCCTATGGGCCACAGCATCCTTTTATCATTTTATCGGTTTTATATTTGGGATCAAGAAATTTCACCGAATATCTCAGTTTCGCAAGCAACTCAAGTGGCTCCCAATTAGACTTCAAAGGAACATTCGATTGTTATGTCTCCTGTATAACATCTTGTACAACTCTTCCTCTCTCACATACCTCAGAAGCCGATTTTCCCTTCACCCATCCTCCAGATAATAAACAATGCAGATCCCTTGTTAAAACCCGTCTTAACTTTCCCGTCTATAATTCCGGTTTTTAATCCTACTCCTTTTCAGTTCACGCGGTAAGGTTATGGAACTCACTTCCGTCTAATTAAAAAAATTCCGAAACTTTATTGATATTTAAAAAACGTCTTAGAGACAACTTCTTTGCATCCTGTTAATTAATATATATTATTCTATTGTATTAATATTTCCTCAACGGTTGTCGGTTCTTCGACAACCGTTGAAGAAAGGTTCTCGAGTGGCAGTACTGGTAGGTGAAGTATAGGGCGACCCCCACTAGATGGAGTGACGACATGTAAGAAGACGATGGATGCAGGTGGCTCAGGACCGTGCTTTATAGCATACCTTGGGGGAGGCCTATGTTGAGCAGTGGACTTGTAAAGGTATTTATCTTGATGTGTGTGCACAAATAAATTAAAAAAAAATATCCGTAATGAATGATGTATTACATCATCACTAATGAATAAAGGGCTTTTCAATCCAAGTATTTGTCAGCTAGAAAGTATTATGTAAGAGATTTGTTCACACTTAATCCGCAACCAATTGTGTAGGTAATATAAAGTTTTAGTATAGTCGAACTCACCCATCAGCACATAAGGTCCTGCAAGCGCCGGACTGGAGTCGTAACGAGCCGGTACAAGCAATTTAGTTAAGTCTTGAAACGCATTCTGAACAACCGTGAATGCAACGCGTACGCGCGTATCTGCCCGCATCCAAGTAGAAACCTCGACTGTATTCTGAGACGCACCTAAAATATATTTCTTATGAGTTAGTAATTACGTGTAATTAGTATAATTAATGCACTTTTCGTATTCAATGGGTATCATCAAAATAGGCTGAAGATAATACAAGAATATTATATAATAATTGATCATCACAAATATACTTCTTTTCATCATTAGCTAGTTAATGTCCACTGCTGGGCATAGGCCCTTCTCGTTGTAGGATGTGTCTTAATTATCACGCTTGAGTGAGAAATTGACGACTGTGGTGCCAGACGTCTCGCACATTCAACGCTGCTACAAGTCTGGGATATTTTACGTATGGCGTATACGAGGTGTTATACAGTCATTTTAAGTAAGCGATCCCCCCTATGTGGCAACCTATGGGGAAGGTCTATGTTCAGTAGTGGGCTTTTAACAGCCTGTAACGGTAAGGGTAACGGATATATACTGTTCTCACTACCATATTGTCATGAACAACAATCATTACATACAATATATACAATACAAGAACTAAAATCTTGCTAAATTTACGATAGTAGATTCATGTACAGAATTAGTTCGATCCATGGCCATATTTCATGGAACGAGCAAAAAAGTATTTGCATAAAAGTAGACTTCGTACTAAAAATTAAGAAATAATATCAAAGCCATAAACTATTTTTATTAATATTGTTACGAGCTTCGGGTTCATGACAATAAAACTGCCGACTGACACACAAGCGACACACGACGCACACGTGCACGCAGACGCCCGCGCACGCACACACGCACACGCACACACACACGCATATGCACATGCACACGCATATGCACACGCACACGCGTACGCACACACACACACGCACATCCTTGAAAACAGTAGAATGGGATTCTATGGGTATCAACATGTAGAGATAATATATTAAAATGTGGACTTTCACTTGAATATTAAAATATATACACTGCGAAAAAGACCGTAACAAGATAATCATTGATCGATATAAAATTGCTGAAACTAACTTGTAGTTTTCCAGAAGATTCCGCGATGGACAAGTTAAGCAGTTTTTTACGTGGTAGAGCCATGCTGCAATTATATTAGTAGTATAGTTGTAGCACGAATGGGTCGGCTCGACCGGGGAAGGACCACGCTCTCACAGAATACCAGCGTGAAATGGTAGCTTAATGCTGCTATATTTCGTATGGTGAGTGTAGAGAACCGGAGACCCTTTTTACTGGAAATGAGGCATTCCATCTCAGTCCTCACGGGTGACAACGCATCTGCATTTTGATTTGTAATGGAGGATAGATGTAGATGTCTATGGGCCGCAGCAACCACTTACCATCAGGTGGACTGTGTGCTCGTTTGTCATCCTATCCTATAAAAAAAAAAAAAAAAAAGCAATTGCTTTCGTCATCTCCATGGCTGGAATCACACTCGTCGTGTCAGCGGTTACAGTTCGTGCCATCGGAGAATTCCCCTGTACTGCATCTCTCCGCACCAACGGGGACACATTTACCTTTTTGTTTAGTTACCAATTTGCATTGCATGACATGCATAACCCGCTTATACAAGTTGAACAACAAACTGGACATCTTGTAAAAAAACGAAAAGCTATAGTTTCAGAATATAGCTTGAAAACCTAATATTAAAGTTGAATCAGTACAATACTTACTTCATACACTCCTTTTCTTATCAGAATAACAGCCAGTGGGACAAACATTAATACATCTTCCTTCTAGCGCATAACTTAAAGGATGGCAAGTGATACATTGAGAGACACCAGAACCCTCGCAAGTGTCACACGATGAATAAAATTTGGCACACGCGTAGCTGATGGTCTTTTGCTTCGTAGTCTTACTGGATCAACTGAAGTACCGTAAAATACTGCTACTTCTTAAAAATGCCGGGTTGGTTAACATGCCCATTTTCGGCTTTTACGATATGCAAAGTTCATCTGCCTTCAGCATATTCTCCCCAGAAGTGTACGTTTAAGAACGGCCAATCATCGAAATTGGATCTAACTAAATCCCGGGGCCTTTCGGAAAAAAGTGTCAAATTTGTTCCCATTGGCGACGTTAGAAGTATTCTCAGATTTTGTCAAGGGAAAAATCTTAATGATATTTTACACTGAACATGTTCTAGATACCGAACTTCGATCACAGTTCCACTGCACCCATTTACATCCATATGAACACTAAGTCTTAATGTGTAACCATATGAATATTCTATGGATTTGTATATGCAGCCTAATAGCAGTGCATGCAATGCTGTGTTTCGCTCTGAAAGGTATAGAAATCAGTGCAATAACAGAGTGAACATTCTATCTTAGCCCTTAAAGGTGACAACACATCTGTAGCCTTATTTGTTTGATGATGACTGCAGGTGTCCATAGACAGCAGTAATCACTTACCACAAAGCTGGACTAATTTCGTACGTCACTTAAATTAAATGCAAAAAATGAGGCAAGAAATGTCCTGATGAAAATAATTGCCAATTGATATGTGGTGTTTTATGAATAACTTTAGGACAGGCATATATTTAATTGGTGATTTTACAATGGGCTAAAATAGTTATGATACAAATCTTACCAAATATCACTGCTCCTTAAACAATGGATCAGGAAAAAAGGGGGAGGGAGAGAGTGCCAGATGTCTGGTCGGATGTGAAGGCATCCGGCGGTTGAACTTTCGCGTACTTTCTCGTTGTGTGTAATCACGCTTCACTCTCCACCGTTCGCACTGTTGTTGGAACTATCGAACCTAATACAAGAATAAGTTTATTAATCATAACTTATAGCCTATAACGATTAGGGTATGAAATGTAAACTTAAAACGTAGTAGACTCGAATCCACCACTTCTAACAAGCATCTTAAACTTATTTGGAGTATCCAACATGGATATTAGTAATATTGAGAGCTTTACTTGAAATTTTATTATATGAAAATTCATAATTATAACACAAGTTGTAAGACCAAAGAAAACTTTAGAAAAATCAAAACAACATCGTTGAATTCTAAAATCGGTTCTTACATTTAAGTTAATTTCTTATTTAAATACAAAGTTACCTTTAAATGCTATTGACCTAAAATAATTTAGCTTTAAATTTCATACATTACGCATAGATGTGCAGTATTAAAAATAAAGTATGTTTAAAGTAAGTAACATTTTAACATTTCAACAATTTTCAATTATTTAAGTGATTTAATTTGTGCATACTATCGTTGAGATAATACTAGTTTTTACGGAATTTATCGCGTATATTCAACTTTTTAAATACCCGACGTTTCGAACGCTTTACAGCACTCATGGTCACAGGTGGGACTGAGATGTTCAACGTCCAGATGTCATAGTTAACCGCGGTTACCATAGCATATATACATACCATATATACAACTATACACTTTATATTTACGCGAATATACATAAAACTAGTTTTTGGGATTTTATCACGTATAATTATAACTTTTTTAATTCCCTCAATGTCTTGTTCGTTAATAAACAGCGTGCACTGCATGCATGAGAGTTTAATAGATGGAGAAAAAGTTGATATATTCTTGCTGTAAAAATTTGTTTAGTAATACAAGAAACTTTCGAGTCGCAACTTACAACGGTATGAGAATCGATGTAACTTGTTTTATTATTTTCATTCTTATTTATACGGACATTGTGCTTTATTCGCTGAGAATGTGCAGGTTTTCTTAACAAAGACCCTTAGCTCGTCTGACCCTGGCTTTTTTCACAATTTACGTAAATAGTGAGCAAACTTTTCACTTCCTATTGTTCAATTGTATCTCGTGTCTCGGTAAGACGTGACGGAGCGGAGGTCGCCTCTGCGATTGTTAAGACCTACAATGGTTGATATATTTTCCGTAATTTAAATTTATGTCACATTTTAAATAAAAATTAATAAATAAATTTATTATTATTATTAAATAAGCGTACACCTTGCGGTTTTACTATCTCTGTATAAGTGATTTAGTTGTCTTTGCATCTGGTTCGTCACATATGGTTTTCAATACTATGTAACTATGCGTCAATGGCCGCTTAAATATTTGTCATTTAATTGTATGGTAATGCAGTAGCTAAACGTTACCGCGACGCTGCAGGCCTCGGCTTTGAATGAGCACTAGAGTTACACAATTGCACAGCTGATCTTTAATAAGCTAACTGGTGGGTAAGAACAAGAGTGGTAATTGTAGCTTTTGGCACTATTATATACATTACGCAGTGCATACATTTTGTAATGAAGTGAGAGAGGCGGCGATCGTGCGCGGAATAGCTGAAACTTACAATTTTGATTTATAATGTTGTACTATTGGCTTTAAAAATGAAAAAAAGAAGATACTGGCAGAGTTCCTTTAGTCGTTTATTCTCCGGAAAGATGAGCCTAATTTTGAAACGGTAGTAAACTTAAAAAATCTGTTAACGTTTGACAAAGGAAATTTTTATTATCTTATTCTATTCTTTTTTAATAAGCACGCGGTAAATCAAGGCAGAAATACAACAAGTGCATTTTTCATCTAGTTAATCACTGCTAGGCTGTTACACCAGGCAGACAGGTTAGAACAAGTTCGTCGCATTGATAATATTCCCTCTATATCATCTGCCTGTGAAAATTTTTTGAACTTTTGAAAATGGGATTTCAAAAAGCTTATTACGCTGACATTAAGATGTCGACGAAGCCCCTTTCGTTGACTATCTTTGCGTGCGAGTACCGTTTGCGTTTCGAGTCGTTACGTCCCCTATAGTCCTTATAAATTTAAATTACTGTGTTCGCAATTTCACCTGCTGAACAAGACTATAACGACCGCCCCAACTTAGAAGCGTTGTTGATCATACTGTATTAAGTAAAGTTTCAGATTTTTTAAGTTTTCAGTATGCTATACAAAATTTACAGTACAAATTTAATAGTAGCCCGTGTTGAATATGCCATTTTTCCATTAACGGGACTCTTTTATAAGAGTACGAGTACATATATTGATTTTTTAAATCCAACTATTATTTTAAGTTTTCATTTTTCATTCCCAAAATTATGCGTTTGGGCCTGAAGGTAACCCAAACTATGATTTCAGTATGTAAGTACTCAGTCCCTGTAACTGTGGTGATTGGATCAGAAATTAATTACAAGTTGAAATTAAGTATTATTAAAACCGTAAAAATATTTTTATTTAAAGAAGAAAAAGATCATTTCAATAGCAAGGAAGGAAAGTTTCTTGGGTTCATATTTATTTTAAATAAAATTTAAAAATATGTATATCATAACCTTGTGGTCACGGGCACTGAGTTTAGTCAAGGACACGGAGTTTTTGATCATCGTGTCTCTGGCACAGCCTTAGCTTACTGTAGATGATAATAATAAGAAAGACAGGAATGTGAAGATAGGCCTACCCTATACATTACCTCATAAGGGGGGAATATTTGCCATGGTTGCCACTTGTCACTATCTTTATGGCATTACGTATAGCTGCATCCTACGACAGAAAAAGGACGTATAGAAATGATTTATTATTTCATGTCCCCGACACACGGCATATTTTCAACTATCCATACGTAATATTTTCTGTGCAGTGGCGGTGTAAGTATATATCCACTATCCCACATCGTCCTGGAAGAGGTGACAATGGGAAAGAACCCGCCTCTACCAAGCGTTACAACTATTGCAAGTCCCTCCCATGAGGCAATTAATGGAGGAGATTTATGTTCTGCAGTGGACTTTTGATAGGCTATAGAAGTAAGCTAAAGGTATACCAAATTAAAACATTTGTTAAACCAAAGGTTATAATTATAGAACATCTTTAGTATATACGTGTAGGTCAGGCTAAGCGCTCCCTCTAAATTTCACAGTACGCGAGCAACCCAGGTTCGATCCCCGCCGGCACCAATAAAATTGTTAATAGCAATTTTAAATGTTGATTTACCACGTGCTCGGCGGTGAAGGAAAACATCGTGAGAAAACCTGCATGTCTGAGAAATAAAAAAAATATATTTTGAAGACATGTGAAGTTAGCCAACAAGCGTTGGGGCAGTGCGGCGGACATTTCCTTGCCCTAAACCCCTCTGAGATGTGAGGAGGCCTGTGCCTGGCAGTGGGACGTGTAAAGGCTTTAACTTAACTTATCTTAAATATCTCCTAATGATATTATTTTAATCAAAGCAACATAGAATAAACACGTTCGAATAGCGTGTTCGTTTAATTTACGCAAACCATAATTGAATACTAGCCATTGACTTAAATATTTCACCTCATCTAAAATGGCGCCGCCCTGGTGGCAAAAAAAGTCGTGGATGCCATCATAATCACGCGTGGACTCATACTATGGATGCGTCATTACCAGATGTCTCCGGTTCTCGTTACTCACCAATATTTGTAATGTATCACCTCGAATCCAACTGCTTCCACATCATTACCGGGCTGTTCGCGACGTCCAGGTGTAGGAGGAGAGTAAGCCTCATGTGACGACGTGCGCGCGTCTTTCACTTAAACATACAAAAACCATATATATAGTCTATTCCGCACATCTTCCTCTTAAAACATGCAATAGTGTGCTTGTTAAACCATTAGAATGGAAAGCACAAACAACGCAATACAAGTGTAAATGAGACAAAGAAAGTGAGCTTTGTTCATAATATTAGCTGTTACACCAAGCATGAAAAACATAATACCTACCAGAGGTTTTAGCGGCATATAAAAACATATTATGACTGATATACTTAATATTGTCATTATCGAGCGGGTCTGACAGATCAGAGTCAGACAAATCAATACTTATCAATATATATGATCAGGTCTCTAGAAATGAATGAATGACACATTTACTATTTTATTATTTATATTTGACAATTAATAATAATTAATGTCTACATAAACCTGTCTAAAAATATTTTAAAAGAAATATATATAGTTAAAAATTTTAATATTTAAAGCGTGGTCCTTCATCGGTCGAGCCGACCTATTTGTGCTACAATTATACTACTAATATAGCTGCAGCATGGTATAACCACGTATAAAAATTTCATACAACATACTCATTAATATCATGTTATATGCGTATTTACTGTTATTTGAACTAAACTCGTGGAACTAATATGAAAAATGTTATATTTAAAACTATTTGAAAATGATATATTCTATCTAAAATATATTATTTTTTGCAATACGGGGACTGCATAGATTAAAAAAAACTATTAATCCATAAAAACTAAATTGAGAAATTAAATACTTAGACTTTGTATGCGGCATACTTGGCAATCGCACTACGACATGTCACGCACCTTTTTCTAGTTTTTCACAACATAATAATCTCTTATGTCATATATGGAATCAAAATTATCTAAGGCTGCAACCATACGGCTTATGTATTGTTGCCAGTTAAATTAACCTGAGTCAATATCAAAATGTTTATTTTATTAAGGCTTAACGTTAATTCTTTTCATAATTAACATCTACTATTTTGCAAATATCAACTTAGGTGAAAACCGGCAACAAACTCATTTGAAATATAAATAATACTATTGTACATAGTATAATGTTATTTTATTTCCTGAAGACTAGTAGTAGCTCATCGCTTATAATAGTAGTACCAGACGTTACGTCCCGCACAGGCTTCCTCACATTCCTGAGAGAGTTATAGAGCAAAAAGGAGACCTAATTGTTTTGACAGGCCTCACTTGTCCTTGATTGCTGTCCCGACATGTTTTACTTTATAGTCGAGTAAGCAATTAAATGGCAATTAACGATTCTTTATGTGAAAAAAAAGTTAATAGCCATGCAGATTTGAAACCGTTGCAAGATTGTTCATTTATTAACTCTATTTTGCAATTTAGAGGTCATCAAAATAAGGGATGACATTTATTTCTTTAAAAATGCATGAAAATATTAACATTTATTTTACTTCCATATGAGCAATAAAGTGTGCTAAATGAAGTAAGGCCGACAAAATACGCGAAAAAATACGTAAAATAGCAATCCATCTTAGTCCTCGGGGGTGACAAGGTCTGTATTTTGATTCTAAATCGAGGATAGATGTGGGTATACAAGGACCACAGCAACCACTTACCATCGGATGGATTATAAACTCGTTTGTCACTATCAATAAATCGTTATCGTCATCATTACACATGTACGATGCTGAACTTAGGCCTTCCCCGAGGAATGCCACAAACTCGCCACAGTAGCCACGAATTGCGGGGCTACTGGGGGCTGGAGACCGATGGATGTTACCATAGTTGAAATTGTTGGCGGGTAGGCAACCCCAGTTTTTTCTAGTTGTTATTAGCAAAATTCTGCGGCCCATCTCCTGGTTTGTTACCTCGCCTCTTTAGACACCCACGGGACGATATAAGGTAATAGGTATTTTTACAAGGTCACTATAGTGACGGTATGGAGGTGGATCCGCTAGTTACGTACAAATATATTATAACCAAAGCATGACATGTAACTACGATACCAAATTGTGGTGTTAGCGCGTTATTAGTCGTTGGTTGAAAATATTGGCTATTAAATTATATCAATTCTGAACTCCATGTTGTGCAACATCTGTTGCGGAACGGAGGGGATGGCGAATAGAGAGAATTGTGATGGCATCAGTTGGTCGTATAGCTTTAGTAAGTGTAGTTTTAGTGTTGGTGTCATAAACGGTATAACTGAGTCGTTAAATACCGCAACTAGTTACTGGATTATGTTTTTTTTTATATTTAATCAGATATTACAAATCGGATAAAATTTATTTTTTGGATTTTATTGCGTTTGGTTTTAATTATATTAAGTTCTCGAAGCTTCGAGTAATATTCCACGAATAGTTTAATCTAACAAATAAAGAAGACAAACGAGCACACAGACATCAGGTGGTAAATAGAGGCTGGCTCCTATAGAAACTTACTACATCTAATTCGAATTAATTATGTATAGCTTGAATTGAGGCTTTTTCACATCAAACAAACATCTCATAGTAATATTATACAGTATCCATAACTATAAGGAAACTAAAAATATCATTGTCCTACTCTTCGCGGTCTTCACATAATGCCAAGAACACTGGCTGCGTTTCCTTGTTGAAGAGCTATACGAGATACGGGTCATATGACATTTTTAGATGGTGGAGCCATGCTGCAGTTATATTAGTAGTATAGTTGTAACACAAATGGGTCGGCTCGACCGGGGAAGGACCACGCTCTCACAGAGCACCAGCGTAAAATAGTAGACGTCTATGGGCCGCAGCAACCACTTCCATCAGGTGGATTGTGTGCTCGTTTGTCACCCTATCCTATAAAAAAATATCCCTTAGGGAAGGCCTTTATTCAGCAATGGACTTGTGAATGACTGTACTGATGATAATGAAATTGAATAAAAACGCAATCTGGGGGCACGGAAGTGCCCCCGCCAAGTCGAGCAAAAAAGCAGCACGGCCGTACTATACTTTTCTCGAAGCAATTCAGGCCATATTCGACCCACTATAACTTCGTGGTGGATTAAATTAAAAGCCTGACGAATTTTCAGTAACCAAGTAGGCATTATATAAACATTTTTCAAATTTCACCCAATTTGAACCAATAGTTTAAGAATTATAATTAGTCAAAGTTTCTTAATTTTGATGATGAATTTTCAAAACTCTAAGACACTTCTAGCAGACATAGATGCTTCAAATTTAGAATGCAATTAGTGTTTATTGTATAGATCGAGGAAAAACTAAAATATTTTTTAATTTCGGTCCAGTTTTCTAGATACACTAACTGCATAAATAGCTTGGTAATCCTATATAAATATATAGAATTACAAAGTTACATTTGCAGTAAATGAATCAGTGTACTTGTATATGTATAATAGGGGTAGATAGGTACGTTGATAGTATTGTAAGTAGAAAGTACCGGAAAGGTAAAAAAGTAGGACTATCTTATCTACAAAAAGAAATTAGATGCCATCAAAACACAACTTGTAAAAAAAAACCAAGTCTCGCAACTCAGTTCTTCTACTGTAAAAAGTTGTGAGATCCATGTAATACCAAGTCGGTCAATTTATTCAGTCCCTATTTAGGGATCCTTCTGTTTTAAGTTATTACGAAATTAGCTAGCCTAACAACATTTTATAGTAGCCATATCAATGTTAAAAATCTTTTATGTTTTAAATATATAGATTGACTAGGCCAAAAATTGGCGATATACTAAAAATGGGCCAAATTAAGAGTACCCTTAACCGACGAGCATGTATGCGTAGGTATATGGATGTGGAAGAGGCGAGAAAGGTATGTCAGGATCGTGCTAAATGGAAGTCTGTAGTCTCTGCCTACCCCTCTGGGTGACAGGCGTGAGTGTTTATGTTTTTTTTATGTATGTAATGACTAGGCCATCGCATGAAAACACAATGTATCTCACAATTATTTGTGCAAGTTTAAGGAGTAATCTGTGCAATTAATACCTATTATATTATATTAGATTGCTTAGTGCGATGGCAAAGTCAATCTATATATTTAAAACATAATTTTTTTTAACATATGGTCATTATAAAATGTTAGGTTAGCTAATTACGTAATAACTTAAAACAGAAGGATCCTTAAATAGGGACTGAATAAATTCACCGACTGAAGAACTGAGTTGCGTTGGAACTTGGTTTTTTTACAAGTTATGTTTTGATGGGATTATTATTTCACAAACGATAATATTTTATAGATTAATAATTAGAACAGAAAAGCACTCCTATTCTAAAAAAGCACATCCATGGTAAGTGCTGTATATACCAGCTGATAAGTGGTGTTGCTCATATAAATTGTGTGTTACTTCTATAATATACATAAAGGGGTTGTCACAAATATTCACTTATTATCAGATGGACTGTATATTGGCTAGTCACCCTTATGTAAATGTATTAAATATACCAGTTGGTAGAACTAATTTTCTATATAAAAGTACTCATGAGCTGCATTAATTTGGCACTTTACATCATATGCCTATGTGAAAGAAACGGGGCGGTCTTTTATAACAATACATTTCTGACAACCGTTTACAATTTTCAGCTATCAGCACATACTTATTTCATTATATTATATTACCTACTGCATTCAATGTATCATGTGCTATTTACACAAAAATGAATTGATGCGCTTTTAAGTATTTACCTTTATCCCATGAAAGAAAGAATTTCGTATGAAACTAAGAGTAACAAGCCCTCTTTCAGTCTCTCTCAATTCCGAAAGCCATTAAATTTGAAATAAATCCTTCTGTACAAGTATACTCTATGGTAGCTCAGAGGTTGATATTAAATTTGTACATTCGATTTCTCATTGTTACATCACCCAAATATTTATGCTCGAATAATTGTTTTGGACTTGGATCAGTGAGTAATTTATATTTGGAAAGCGTTTCCAAATACGGAAGAAATTCCTAGTATGGCGGTTACAAAGAGATATGGAGAGGTTTAAGAGAAATAGGTACATTTTATAAATTACTTGCTTTTTACCGCGGCTTAGTCCGATTTAATTCGGAAGTAATATGTTTGTAGCTAGGTAATAATAGTACTTGCTAATAAGTAACAAACATATTATTTCCAACTTATTAATCTATATCCAAAAGAATCTAGTTACGAAATATTATATGAAAACATATTTTAATGTTGCGGCGTAGTGCTTAAGGTGTCATATTTTTTAGTCAGTTAATGCTCAACTCGATATCGTTATATTCAGCACGCGCGCCTCCTAATAAACTTACCCTCGCAATATAAAAGACCTACGTCCTCTATAAATATTATGTTTCGGCTAAGAAAAATAAAGAAACAACACTCCTCCGTAAAAACGATCGGAACATTATAAAAGTTACAGATCATACGTATTAAACTAACAGGATCCGCCCAAAAGGTGGTTAGCTTGTAAACAGTTATTACAAATATATTTAACTGTTAAAAATAAAATTCACATCCCATGTGTCGTTCTGTCATCTTATTAGATGATAATAATTTGGCGAAAACACTCTATAATCGAACTATCACAAATTCTCTAACTGGGCGTGGATTGTTTAATAGGCATCTGTATACATTAGGTGTCACTGACCAAACTAATACAGTTGCCATAGATCAGATCCACCGCTGGGATCAAGAGTGTGGAGCTTCCAAGTGTCTTTCGTTCCTGGCCCCATGGCCTCCACGCACCGGGCTCAGGGTGGCTCATCGTGCAGGTGGAGGTAGGTGCACCTAGTGTTGTGGTGTGATCCACCTGAGAATTAGAAGGGGAGGAGTTGTCATGTCCCGAGGAGGGGTTACTATGGGGCGTCCGGCGCTAGTGGGGCTGCGGGTGTATTAGTAAGCGTTCCCGTGGAAGGTGGAAACAATGGGGCTATAGTCGGTACGAGTCCAAATTATCCGTCATAAACCGTCTATGCTCCCGCGAGGCAGGTATGCGTAGTGATTTTCCATGTAAAAAAGGTGTCACAAAACGTCTCTGCAGAACCTCAATGGAGTGTGACGAGATGGCAGCTCATGTCTTACTCGTGCACTCATCAGCTCTACAAGGCTAAATGCCTCAACGTATCAGGGCCGCTCCCCAAGATCTTTGTTAACATCAGAAAGTCGTTAGGATTCTTCAGTAGCCACCCTAGTGACTCGAATATCATTAATTCTTGCCCACATAGTTTTATGAAAATGACATGTAAGACAAAGCGTGTTTTTGAAATTTGACATAGCAATAAGCTGTGATATATACCGTACAAGATCAAATTTTCTTCTTAAGTGATCGGTTTAAGTACGAGGAGAAATTGAGATTATCGTTCAGCTTATCGGGTAGCTCTAGTGACAACTGTGCATAGCATGCACTTGACCGATTTTTTGGTACTTGAATAGTAATTTGCGGAATCGTTTTTTAATCACTATCATCATTGTTATTACAGCCCTCGTTTACCGCCGTTTATAGGCCTCCCCAAGGAAAACCACAAAAGACGGTCCTACTCACTTGCATTTGTTGACTTCCCACATATCTCACAACACCGTCACTCAATTTAAAGGGGTGCTGCTCTACTCTTTGCTTACCTGAACGAGGCTGCCACTCGAAAACCGTTCTTTCACATCGGTTGTCGGTTCTTCGAGCGCTTATAGTTTGACTTTTTTAATCATTGAACAAGATTTCAAAAAAAATATTTTTCAAACATTTTTTATCAATCATTGCCTGCTCACTAAGATTTTCTCATGTATGGTGGAGACGTTTTAGATAAATAAACGACGCAAAGGCCACATACAAAATTAATAAAGGTAATTACCCATCCACCTTTGAAACAATGACCCGCGGTCTAAGGCATCGCAACTCTATGCTTAGCCACTGCGCTATCGAGCCGTCAAATCTTTAGACAGACCGCGTGCAAACACCACAACGGGATTGTTGTACGAAACCAAAGCTTTGCATCTAATACTAAGATGAACTAAACATTTTTTTATTTCATCTGAGATCTAATAATAAAGCGCCGTAAAAATAAAATAATTTCCACATCTCAGATAGATTCTTCCAAAGCAAAATATGGCTTACAAAAGTCTTGTAGCATATTTATCTTTAACAAAACTTATTGAACTTTCATTTAATTAGTACCTACTATAAACAATTTCTAGGCCAAGATTGTTGGCGAGCCGCCCGCATGCTAACGCAACTCCTGTTTCCTTTTTTTGTTAGACTTGGTAAAAGGATTTTAATCTCAGACTTTATTTACGTCGCAAGCGGATAGCGAATTGAATTGCGGATGAAAATAGTTTGTTTTAATGCGAGATCCTACACTTATTATTCATATTTAATTAATAAAACTAGTGGGTAGGATTTGTTTATGTAATTTTTGGACCATTCGTTACAAGTTTTTACTTAATCGTTTTAAGATCTTAGAGCTACCTCGAAAGTTCTTTTTGATTGATATTTTGATACACTGAGGAATGAGATTTTGGTTTTGGCATCTCAACATAAACCCCAACCCAAGCAAACAACTGCAAGATTTCAAGATGCTATAAGTTAAAACAGCGTAGATTGGAACAAAAAATAGTAATTTTAATCAGAAGGTAGCCGTAGTTAACTATGACTATGACATTGGAACGTTGAACATCTCAGTCCCCCGCCACGTGATTATGAATATAAAATAAATTATGTAATATACGCGATATAATCCGTAAAAACTAGTTTTATTTAAAAGTGCAATGCTCGCGGAAATATTAGAAATTCTTATTCATAGTTATCATCAACAGCCTCTTTTAAAAGAGGCTTTCACTTAAGTGAACGGCTGGTCATTGACCTATTTTATTTTTTATTAATATTACAATACATTTTGACGACTCGAATTCAGTTACATCGCTACTTTTGAAATAAGCATTAAATAATATTTATGATAGGTATACAACAACGTAAATATAAAGACAAGGCTAAGTACAGTACAAACAATAATCGGAGTTGTAGGCTTCACCGATTAAAGAGTCTGGATCTGAACCGGTGCCAAGTTCAATAATAGTTCTTTGATTTTAGGATAATAGTTCCTCTTCGATACGTTCTTCGATTTTTTAAATTTACAACTTTTGTAGTCTTATTTTGAAATAAAAATTGTAAGGAATGACCGTGTCATAATTTTGTAGTTAGTGAGATTATATTGGAGTTAATTAAAATTTGTTTTTCATATTATCACTTTTAAAGTGAATCAAAATATTAATTATGGATCTAATTATTAGTTTCGAAACTTTCAATAAGCCGAAATAATAACGCATAACGTAACGTAGATAAATTCATCCATTACCTATTAACATTATCTCATTCGCCCAGGGTGCAATAAGCGGTTACTATCCACTTCGGAGCCCGCATGAGGACGGCCACGGTGTTGAAACAAGTTTTAATGGCCGACGGCACTTGCGCCACGAAGTTAAGTGGACTTTAATTGTAGGGTTAGCATGTATATGTGTACCCCAAAGGTGAGACTGTCTACTAAAATAAGATTTTTGTCGTTTCTTCGGCGACATGTAATGTGAGCGTTTATAATATATCAAGCAGATTTATTATTGGTATAAATGTTCCTAGAGCGATTGCGATTCCTTTTGATGATTTTGCTTTTTAAACAATAAAATTATGCTTTTATTATAACCATCAAAAAGCCCGAACAAAGAGATGTTACGATAAAGGATTTTTAGATATATTATATTAGATATAGGAGCAAAAAAAAAATACAAAAATATTTTATACTTTCTCTACGTAAAATTTATTGTTTGAATGTTTCTGAATTCATAATTGGTATGATTTAGTAAAGTTAGGTATAATTATGCCATGTTATCAAAAGGTATAAGCGGCTTAAAAATAGTTTCCGCCGGTAGCAATGGCAGTAAAGGGAAAGAAAACAACGAGGGAAATCTTATGAAGTACACCAGGCATCAAAACAGTGCAATAGACCATGCTTGTACCTTAAACGTATGTAAGCTGTTATTTTACTCAGGCTATTTAATTATTTTAGTCATATTAATTAGTAATATAATTTTTCTGGAATAATGGATACCCTAACTTAGTATCCGCATAGCGACTTTACTCCTGAACGAGCCCATATCCCAAGGTAGCCCAAGTTATCCCAAGGTAGCCCAAGTATCGAGCATAAGCTATCGTTGAAATTTGGGCCGTTAACGTTCAAACATGGTAATGCATATAGGCACCTATCGTAAAAACTTTGGATAAAAATTTACACCACCATCAATGATAATAATATAAAACGTATACGAACTTGTGTCATAAAATGCTCGAATATCGATTGAATGGTTCAATCAACGATATTAATAATATATCGAAATCAAATATAAGAACAATTCTGTTTTATATAATTCCCAATAAATTATTCCCAAACTATTATATATACAAAATTTGAATGAAATCGCTTGTACAGTTTCGTTTTAATACACACACACACATACACACACACACACACACACACACACACACACACACACACACACACACACACACACACACACACACACACAACGCACGCGCCCACGCACACCCACGCACACCGCACACGCACCACACACATCCGTACGGACGTTCACGTGAAATTAGTCGTAATAGCTTCCTGGGATCTCAAAACGTCGAGTTCTGATAAAAACTCGATTTTCGAAAATAGGGCTGAAAACAACAACTTCCCTGTTTTTTAAAATTTTCAATTTTCATAGCGGGAAGTTAAAAAACATTAAAGTAAACCTAAGGGTGAAACAACGTGCACTTACGTCAGTCTAATGCGCGATTACTAATTTAATAAGAAACAAAGCACTCAATGGATTGAAAGACGACTGTTCAAACGCCGACTGAGGTTCCATCGTATTTATATCACGGTTAATTTATATAGCACCCGAAACAAATAAGTCCAGCACACATAATAGATATTTTCTTCCCTATATAACCTATCCTCTCCCCCACCTGAAGGTAAGTGATAATTCAGTCAGTGTAGACTTAGTAGACCTCAGTATAAACATAACAGATCCTAACATTTCAATCACAAATCTTATTTAAATCTTGTATTTTAAATTCATCAGTGCGTCCATTAGTGATCGTGTAACTTTTGAACGACTCGGCCACTATAAAGAATTCATACTATAGTAATTTTATTAGTCGGAAGATAATACATATAGCTAAAATAAGATTTGATAGATGGTGTGGTCAAGCTATTAAGAAATTGTCTTCATAATACGAGTACACTAAAAAAAAGTGCCAAAAATCCTTAAACCTAAGGCCAATAGGTGCTATAGTCGATATTTATTAATACATTTTATATTAAGAATGTATAAAAAATACGAAGAAAACTGAATGCTAGTTACAGAAGTGAATGCTAATTAAATCTAGAGTCAATTCGGAGCGGATGATTTTTTTTAAATTTAATCCCCTTGTCTCAGTCGTTTCATTTTACTTTCTATGGAATAATTATAACATATAATTATAGACAGCCATTACTACCTGTGGAATTTCGCAAATTCACTAGAGTTGTTATGTCCATAGATGAATTTTAAGGCCATACCATGATTCTGGATATTTTAACCTCGAAATCGAAAAACATAACAAAGTGTACACTGGAGATTTATGTTCCCTATTCAAACAGTTTCATAGTTAGAACTCAAATTTTTAGCGAAACTCCATTTTTAACTGTTACCTGAAAACTTCTAACTGATAAACGCTATTCGCTCCGGTCAACAACGTTGCCCCTACTTCATTCTATCTGCCGCTCATTCTTATTCTTAAAGGAGCGATGTAATTATTCAAGAGCGCAGCGGAGCGCATTACGTAAGTTTTAATGAAATAATAAACACGTCGTTACAAGTCCATTAGCAGTGGACTATTCATTCTTCGGGACCGGCGCGTTTGAATGGTAGCATCTAGAAATATACATAATCCACTTGGAAATGGGAAGAGTTGCAACAGTTTACCTTCAAAAGGCTGTAATTTTTTTCTAGCTATTACACCATAGAAAATTTCACAAAAATCTCATGGAATCCAAAAGATAACGATATCACCATCTAGTGCAAGCGAGACGTTAAATTTTGCAGACCGCAGTCGATTCGATTGCGATCTACTATTCGCCTACTGAGTATTTCGATTATTCTAATCATCATCTTAACTTTTAAATTTCTCGACGATCTAACAAGGCTTGAATACCAAGTCGGACTAAAATCCGTAAATCGGTTTTTCTGTCATGAATCTCCTAATAGCAGCCTAAAGCCATTGAGTTGGCGGTGTTTCACTGCTGTGTCTTGGAAGCATATAAAGCCGTTGGTCCTGCACCTGATCTCTCTTTGGTCGTGTCAGATCGCCGTCCTATCCGACTATAAGAGTGAAGAAATCAAGATTGCTCCTGTGTTTGGGCATCCTCATCCTGTGCCTGGCTAATCTCCGTTGAGATTGGCCGGCGTTACCACTTGATTATTTTTAGCAAACAAAAATAACAACACATTTTTTTTATTTAGGCGGTGCGCTCAATAATGCAAGAAATATAGAAAGTTTATTTAAGTGGGTGCATTCCGATGACTACATTTCAATACACCGTCGGCAATTTTAACCATAGTGCAGGTACATTTAAGATAGCGACCTGCTACCGCCCGGCTCAAAAGTATTTACGTGCAGATATTCGGTGCACTTTTCTGAAATTGGAACAACTATTACGCAACAATGTTTATATTTTTTTTTTGTATATGGCTTCGTTACAACAACTATATAAAATGTATTAAACAAAAACAATATGAAAAGGGTTATTATAATTTAATACACGGTTTCTAATAACCCCTGGGACATGTACGAGTGCATGTTCGAATTGTAAGCCACACTAAAACTTGTCGCATGCAGGATTTAAGCCCGCTCCGCAGTTTCGAAATCAAACACTCAACCACTGCTTTTACTGTTAAATTGATGAACATTCAACACTTTCGAATAAACTAAATCGAGCTATGACTTACCCGTTACCGATATATTTTGGGTTTCTGGTCTGTATTTCGTATGATAAATGGTAACACTGTCATTGTTCATTTAAAAAAAGTCACCACATTGACAATTGTAAATAGGACGATTCCAGTCAAACTTAAAAAGGCTCAGCAGCAGCAGTTCACTTATTTTATTGAAGTTATTTTGGTCCAGTGAGGCCTAAAAAGAGCAGAATAAAATCCACTCGTAGTAGGACGTAGTTTTCGAAACAAGCGAAAAATGAAGGCGTATTCTAAAAATATTTAAAAATTACTCCCGTATAAAGGAAAAGAAAATTTTTGGATGTTTTGTAAACTATATAAATTCAATATAATTTTTAAGGTATTTCCCAACGTATTAAACATTGGTTCTAAGAATGTAAGATGCTTAAAAAACTTTAAAACATAAAAAATACGTAAATCATTCACCATTATCATCATCATCACAGCCCATCACAAATCCACTGCTGAACAAAAGCATGCCCTAAGGAACTACACAAAGCACGACCCTGAGCCACCTGCATCCATCATGCATCACTTGCCACCAGGTCGTCACTCCATCCAGTAAGGTTCCGCACTATATTTCGCGTATGTGTAATGTTTAAGAAAAAAACCTAAATTAATATCAAGTAAGATTCGTGTAATGTTAGTGTGGGAACATCCACTACCCTACATCGTTCCGTGGGTGCCGTAAGGGGCTACAGAGGGAAACTGAAACAGGAAATGGACAGCAAAATTTTCCTGATAAATAATTCACTCATATGTCGTGAACCACGTCTAATACGAGCATTTAAAGGAGTGGTTAAAGGGTTACTAAAGTTATTTTTTCATAGAATAATATATTAATATTAGAAAACTAGTACACAATTCACCAGATGGTAAGTGGTTACTGTGGCTCATAGACATCTACATCTTTCCTTGATAACTAATAAAAAACAGATGACCCCTGAGGACTAAGATAAAATATCTCGATTCTAGTAAAAAGGGTCTCCGGTTCTCTACACTCACCATACTAAAGACAACGGTACTACTAACCACAATAGCCTTTAATTCTTCATTTACTACTTTGGTCTCCGGCCGTCCACTGAAGGTCGAAATTTCCAGAACGAAAACGTTTGAAACCAAAAACGTACCGTGCTTTCTTTTGCGACACCAGCGCAGTACATATCATTAATCCTTCGAGCTGTTTCTGCAGCACTGGTTCCACGGTAGAACTCGTACTCGTAAATATACAGATATTTCATGTTTTCCATTCTGCGGTGATAGGCGACGCCAAAGAAAAGAATAATGAGGGAAAAACAAATGAATTACTGTTTTCAAAGCAAAAATAGACCAGCTAAGTGAATTTATAAATTTGAATTTAGAATTCTTAACCAAAGAGGTGATATTTTGGATCCAAGTGTACGAAAGACAAAACGTTAATTTCATATGTAATGACCCAATATTTTGATTTCAATTTTGTCATCGATAAAGAAAAAACTTCGTGAAGGAATGTGTATTCCTTAGAAATCACAAAAATTTTATTCAAGCATTAGGCTTATTGATATGTTTCTTCTTAATATTGATGTATAGTAAAGTAAAGTTACAGCCTATATACGTCCCACTGCTAGGCACAGGCCTGCTCTCATTTCTGATAGGGATTTAGGGCAAGGAATAGTTCGCCACGCTGCCCCAATGCGTGTTGGCGAACATCACATGTCTTCGAATTATTTTTTTTTCTTATTTCTCAGACATGCAGGTTTCCTCACAATGTTTTCCTTCATCGTCGAGTACGTGGTGAATCAGCACTTAAAATTGCAATTAATAATTTCATTGGTGTCGGTGGGGATCAAACCCGGTTTGCTCGCGTGCTGCGAAATTTACAGCCAGCGCTAACCATCTCTGCCGTCATAAGAAGAAAGGGCACATCTAACATTTGTTGACAAAATGAGTTGAATATACCATTCGACTCAGGATAAAACGGCGCATCTACTCAATTTTTTTAATCCTCTAAAATATCAATATTTTAGAAAATACCGTAAGAGTTTTAGACGTAACTGCTGATCAAAAATGATATTTTTAAGTAGAAAAGACGTATTCAAATTCAACATAAAAGAAAAGACTTATTTAACCAGTTGCTCCGTCATCTTTAACAATATTTGCATCGATTACTTAAATGAAAAGACATAAGTTAATAGTTTTAAAATAAAAAGACGCTTTTGGTTTCTTACGTCCAATCATTTTAGTATTCACAGTGATTAACATAATAAGTTAGGCGCAAATGTCGTCGCTTTAAGCATCAATGATTAAATAACTTTGTAATTGAAAAGACGTAAATGACATTCCGACATTTTTTATAGGCTTGAGATTATATTATTTATTTAACTTCTAAGTTGAAAAGACAGAAGTGGCCACTTGGGTCTTTTCTATTAAGTATTCGGGTACATCCTGGCGGTTAGAGGGGGGAAGTGCAGGAATGTATCGTCAGTTGCGTCCAAGTCGTTCGGAGTGTGATCACGTCATGTTTCGGTACGAAAGAAGGTAAGAATGTTAAACGTATTGAACATATTATCTATGCATATAAATTGAAACTGAGTCGAATCTGTACATTAAATATTTTTTGGAAAATCCTATTGAAATAGTCATTATTATCGATACATAGGTTTAATCTATAGTTTTAAGAATTTTTGTCTGTCTGTCACTTTACCAAAAAAACTATCTACCAATTTTTAATTATTCTACATTTATTTTATTTTCAGATTTCTAAAATGAAGAAAGGCAGATCTTTAAAACTATTAAATATGGCAACTAATGTAATACAGGGTCAAATCCGCTAAATTCAGCAGAAAATGAAGTAGAAAAAATCAGATAATGAATTGATACTGTTGAGTCAGATGCAGAACGAAAATGTCAGAGATTCAGAGTTGCTTTTACCGACCAGATACATTGTTCAAGATGATTTAAATAAATTTCCAACAGCTGAAGAGACTATCGAAAATAAAGAAAATTTATTATCGCATAAAAAAGATTAGTAGAGAATTAAAGACATCTGAGCTTAATTATTATTGTGAGGAGGAATCTCCTAAACTATCCCCAATAGTTTCAGATCAATATATTTTTGACTCTGACGATTCTGTCAAAGACAAATATTATATACCGCCTACCGATTACAAAAGAAACCGCTCCGATTCCGATACAGATTCTCAGGAAGAATTTATTGATAATAGTCAAAATGTAATAATCCCAGACTCACCAGAGCAGGAAGAAAATGATTTATTATATACTAAAAAAAGGAACTATAAGAAAGAGAAAGAGATATGAGATGTCGTTAAAAACCAGAAAACAAATTAAAATATTGAAGAAGAGAACGGAAAAGTACCAATTAAAAAAAGGGATGTACTGAATCCTGCAAAAAAAATGTAGCACATATATTTCAGAAGACCGGCGCAAAGAAAATAATATTTTTTTACAAATATGACGTGGTCAGAACAAAGAATTTTTATAAGACAAAATACTTCTATGACGCGACCAAAGAGGCCCAAACTAGGTGAAAGAATACTGAACAGACAAAATACTATTTCTTACTTTTTACTGGATAGTGCCGGTACTAAATTTAATGTCTGTAAGACATTTTTTTTTAGAAACTTTGGGTTTTAATAGGAAAAATGATAAAGTTGCCAGAAATTCCTTAAAAATGAAAGAAGGAGATGTGGATAAAAGGGGCTTGAATACAAATCCCAAGAAAATTAACAATGAAAATGTAGTAGAGCATGTCGAATCATTTCATCCTACGATATCGCATTATAGACGTGAGCATGCTCCCAATGTAAGGTACTTGTCTTCAGATATTACAGTGCGAGCAATGTATAGTAATTATTGTGAGACCCACTGCACTGACCAGGAGAAACCGATCTCATACGAGTACTACCGTAAGATCGTCAAAGATCGCAATATATCTTTTGCTAAATTAAGTCACGAGGAATGTGAATTATGTCAAAAATTCTTGATTCATAATACGTCACCGAAATTGTGAGGAATGTAAAAATTATGAGATTCACCACGAAAAGTACATTTTGGCTCGATCCGAGTACCAGCGTAATGTTGACGTACAAAATAATATGAAAGGTGATTCTGATACTGCATATTTCGCCGTTGATTTACAGAAAGTTATAATGTTGCCGCGCATGGAGCAATTTAAAGCAGTGATGTTCTATCCACGCTTAATTTTTTTCAATGAAAGTTTTCGTACCAATCGGAGAAAAGAAAACAACCTTAAATTTTCAAATATTTTCAGCTCTTTGGCATGAAACTATATCTGGTCGAAAGAAAGATGACATAGTAAGTTGCTTTAGAGCATTTTTTTTTACAAAATCGTGACATGAAGCACTTAGTGCTTTGGCTGGATAATTGCGCTGCTCAGAATAAAAATTGGGCTCTATTTTCATATATGTTATACCTCATTAATTGAGCTGAAGTTTCATTTGAAACTGTTACATTCAAATATCTTCAAGTTGGTCACACATTTATGGCTGCCGATGAATTTCATCATAGAGTAGAAATGGCTATGAAAAATAAAAAAAAGAATTTATGATTTCGAAGACTTTTATCAAGCTGTTTTAAGCACTAACTATAAATCTATTACAGTAAAAAAATGAATGTGGAGGATTTTTATAAATTTGATGACTGCTCTTCTGGGTACAAGTTACAAAACTCGAATCCACGGGCATATTTAAATGATACGTGCCAAATTACTTTTCGCAGAGGTTATCAATACGAGCTTTTTATAAAACAAATTTCGATGGTGATGAACATTCACTGGATTTCTTAAGGGTAAAGAATATTAAAAATGGAATACCTGCTCCCAAACAAAATTTTACTTTCAGGGGTATTACATCTGAACGAAAAATGAAAATAATTAGGGAATTAGGGCTACTCATGCCGGAAAACAGAAGAATGTTTTGGCAAAATATGCCAGTGAATGATGATGCGGTGGATTTTACAAGGAATTATGAAGACTGAACGTACAAATCTTCTTTTTATTTTTATATTTAAGGGTATTTTGATCTCACATTTCAAAAAGGGCCAAGGGTAGCTTCGATCTGAGTTTAGCTTTAAGTGATAAATATCTTTTATACTTCTATTCCATTGTATTTATTACAAGAAAGAAGCTGACAGAATGACTAAGTGTGTGGTAGAGAGAAATAAAAAAGGCCTTTAGTCTGTTTTTAGTTATTAAGGATAAATTTCCTTTGTGTTCTTTTCATTTTTGATGTTAACAAAAGTGATTGTTGCTCAAAAATTAAATATAATAATTTAATTAAACACTGTTTAAAAGAAATTTAAGAATAATTTGAATTCACTCGTTGCACATTTAAAATGTACGAAAAAGTATAATAATGGTTTTGATGCTGTGAAAGCAAATTTTAGACTGATATAGCTTTTAGTATATTTTAATCATGTAATTGAAATTACTCAAAATTTAAGGTAATTTAGAAAAACACTGAAGGGAAACTATTAGTTTTGATTTATTTGTTGCAATGACAATAAAACTATGATATGAAAATAATTAATAAGTAAATTATTAAATTTTAGAGGTATTTATTTTGTTTAAATGTTTTGAAACTAATTTGTGTTTAAGTTTTTGGTTTTGTGATTATTAGTCATACCCTGATGTGACCTATTCGTAAATATTTAGTTTTTTAATTTTCTTAATAAACAAAATTTTAATTGTTTTTTGTCTATTATTCTTATTTAGCACGTCTTGGAACAGGTATATTTTAAAGAGTGATTTTATGAGTGTTACATAATGTAACTGAGTACGTTTAGATAATTCTAATACAATGCATTTAATAATAAAAAAACCTCACTAATGTTACCACTCTCTTAAGTTTTTCCACCTTTTATCGTAGTAAGTCTGGTATGATACCCCTTTATTGCGGGTTGTTACTTTTTTGTTTGTTACCTACTTACTAAGAAGAAAAGTAGTAAATGACCATTTGCGTCCATTCAATTTCAAATTAACTTTCCGAGATATTTAAAAATGTTAAAAGAATGGCAGTTTTTTTATTTACTAGGTTGGAAAGACGCAAATAGTTATATGCGTCTTTCCATCGAAGTTTTTGCGTTACCGGGATTATTTTTTAAGCTAAAATGAAAAGGAAAATCCGTTTTATTTAAATAAATAAACAAATTATCAAAAAAAAGTTCGTCTTTAAAATTTTCATGTCACTAACAATCAATTTCAATTTTCATATTGATACATTTTAAAGTATTTTAGACGCAGCAGGGTCTGAAAGAAAAATTCATCTATTTATTTTTTATCTCCATTTTACGTTTTTGTTAGTTACGTCCTTCTCTATTATGACGGCAGATCTGAGCTACCACGGCTTTATATTGATGTATGCAAAGATTTAAAAAAACTTGATTTTATTTGAGCAAGTCGCATTACCTTGACAGGACTACTATTTTAAGGTGTGCAATATTGTGAAAAAAGTGAAAGTGGTGTATGTATGGTATTCCGTGAGAGCGTGTTTCTATCCCGGTGAAGCTGACCTCATTGTGTTATAAAGATAATATAGCTTGAGCGTAGCTATACCACGTGAAAAAACGTTATGTGTAGGATATGCCTAAATGTAAGAAATTATTATAAGAATCAAACTTTCCCAGGCTATTTTTAAATAAAATGAATAAAAAATTGCCGAGAATAATGACACAGCTCTGACACATTTTACAAAATTACGTAGCATTAGGGCCTACGACTAACGATATTTTGGCACCGCCCAAAGAAAAATTCCGCACTTCCTTCCGGCTGTTTCGTGCTTTTGTCACGACTCACGCACGGAAAAATCGCGCTCACGTGTACACTGAATACAAAAACACGCACGCACGACCGAGCATCTGTCTACTCATCTAGGGTTGTATATTTTTTTACCAATTATAGTAAGGCAACGTCGTGAAAATAAATAAGTAAAAAGAAATAAATAAGTAATAATAGAAAAAATCATCGCCCCCGCACTAGGATTTTCTGTTTTATTATAGTGGCAGTTAACATACATAAATTGCAAAAGGACAAATATCCAGATCCAGAACAATTATTTGTAATCCATATATTTGTATGGATTACAAATAATTGTTTGTGCGGGATTCGAACCGACGTATCACAACGCCGCTAATCAATGATATGCCACTGCACCATAGAGTCGTCAAATATAAAAGTTTTATAAAATGTAATGGTACCACAAATTCTATACTCATTTTTAAATAACACACATTAAAGACCCTTTAAATTCAATGCTGGAATGTGGGATTTTCAAGGATGCGCCAGCTGGCATGCATTACTGGTAAGATTAGGAGGGAATACGTCATTTAATAACCGTAATATAATGGAAGTTTTAGTTCCCTCGGTGTATTCACTTAGATATTTTACTAAATCAAAGATATTCTTAGCCTTTAGACGTTTATACAAAAAAAAGATAGTGAATACAGTACAGTATTATTTTGTATAGTAGGATAGTGGTGAAAGCGGTATGTAAAAACATTTTTTTGTAAGCTGTGCACCACGTGCAGGCTTGATACCGAGTGTGTTTTTCAACCAACGAGGCACGATAACCTTTCGACAACGAGGTAGTATAACGGTTCGAAAATGCTGAACCAATTTCTAAGCTCGCGAACCCGCCTGCCGAAAATGTGAGTATTGGAAAAATCTTTTAAGGTGTAATTTTTGAAAAGGCATAGTAGTGGATAAACAAACTGTTGAGAAAAAAATTAAGAAAATGTAGTGCAATTGGCAACTCTAACTTCGTTATTTATTACAGAGTACGGAGATTCTCATCAATCTGACCCTAGGCTTGTTTTAAAATATATTTGGAAATATGTCACGATATTGGGGCGCTATTTCTTGCGCAGCTGGCAGAAAATACATAGATGAATTCGAAATGAAAGTCGTAGTTGCTCAATCAATCAACTTATTCTTTCTTGTAGGTACATCAATACATTTTAAGCATTATAAAAATATGCGATCTTATTGTTCTGAGAACAAATTTTTGAGAAGAAAATTTCTTTTATTATATATGCCTTTACTAGATAAATTTAAATATGAAGCACAGATTAAAGACAGTCGAGGATAGCTATTATAAACTTCAAAGTACTAGAACGCAGGGAATACCAGCTTAAAATAGCAACATAATTCTGCATGAGGACCTATTTTATTGGCAACCAGACAGTGCAAATTAATTCTAAGGTCTGGCAAACTAAAATTGATAGGCTCGACCCGGTTAATACCACGCTCTCACAAAATATCAGCGTGTAACAGCAGAATAATACTGCTGTGATTCTTGTAGTGAATGTAAAGAATCTGCGACGATACTGGTAATGAGGCATACCATCTTAGACCTCAAAGCAGACGACGCATCTATATTTAAAAAAAAATATTGAGGATATATGTTCAAAGGCTGCAGAATACACTAAATATCAGATTAACTGCGTATTTTGAATAAAAATGGCGACTTTAGAGAAAATTCAAAAGAAAATCTAAGGCATTTTTGGATATATGCATACACAGTAGCACTACCTTTTTGTATCCGACTGAATGTGTTTGGAGGTCAAAGGATTAATATGTAATTTGTTTGACAGGAAGTCGAATCCACGACTGTCTGACACACTAATACAGAAATTTTCGAAAAAATTAATTACAGGAGTATTACAATACTCAATGTCCTGTAGTTGGGGTCTTCACCCTGCTGCGTCAACGAGCGAAATACAACGCCAAGCAAAGTGACCGTTGGCTGCGGGTTACGTCTCTAATGGATATATCTTATAGGGTATGTTCCAAAATAAAAATCATTATATCATCTTATAGGGTATGTTCCAAAATAGAACCTAGTGTACTGGCCAATGCAAATGACGTCATAAATCGACGCCATACTGGTGATTCGTTTCAAAACATTGGACAGTATATGACATCATACATTTGCGCCATATTGAAAAGTGTTAGCGATTATTTTGTCATTTTGTGCTCCATTGAAGAATGGAGAAACTAGCAATTATTCTATAATTTTTTGTATTTGAATAAATAATAAGAAATTCTAACATGCTTCATTCAGCGTACACACAATTAAAAATTGTTTTAATATGGCAGGATATCCGACACAATATGGCGGTGATGCGCCAGTACAATATGTCATCAATTGATGACGTCATTTGTATTACATACCCATAATTTGCGTGACGTTAGCTGTCCTACTACAACAATATATTGAGTTAAGGAAAATCTTAAATATTTTAAAATGTTAATTTAAACATTTTTACAAACCTAATAGACACCAGCATTGTTTTAAATAAGGTTGAAAAACGAGCACACATTCCACCTGATGATAAGGTAATGTTGTGGCCAGTGCGTACACCTACATCCATCCTTGACTAAAAATCTAAAAGATGCGTTCTCAAACAAAATTTAGAGCCTCATTATTGGTTTAAAGGGTCTCTGGTTCTCTTCACTCACCACAGGAAATACAGCAGAATTATCATGTTATTTTTGTGATTAGCATATACATTTGTAATTGATTCACAACAAGTACAAATGTATAGACAAATCACAACTATATAGCTGAAGTTTCGCCAAGTGACAACAATCGCAAGTATAAATTATTTATTATACCGTTATTTTTAGTTGGTATTCTGTGCGATGTTGTTCGTGGTCATTCCCCGAGTGCTGCACTTATACCCATGCGTGCTACAGCCATAATCGCTACAGCGTATTTCTGCCACCTGCATTCTTCGACTCTGTGCGTGTCATATTAAGAGGTCATACATTACCACAGAGCACTTTGTATTTGTTCCGTGTACATTAATGTTAAACTACTATCGATGATACAGCTTGACATGTGAATTAAAAAAGTGTGAATTAGATTCCGAAGATGAAAGGGACGTGCCGGAATTACCAAATGAAGACTGCAGTGATGTACAAGATGTACCATTAGACCACGTCATTGATGGTGAGTGTCAATCAGACTCTGAAATTGATGTTGAAGAGTTAAATGAATATGACGATACAAATGATCTGACAGTTGAAGATGCATCTTCCGATGATGATTTTATTTTCTCTATATATTATTATTTCTAAACATAACATAAGTAATCTCCTTATAATATTATACTTGTTGCCAAGTAAATTCGGAGGGGGGGCTGGTGACCTGTAATACAGGTCTTTGAACCTACACGGGCACCAGTCTCCCATGAATGACAAAATATTGTTAAAATAGAGATGTAACACTAATGTATCTTCCATGTCGTTTGTGGTGAGAAATAAATAAATTATTATTATTATTATTATGTTGTTCCATTGTCAAGATACCTGTACTATATCGGAAAAAATCGGTTACGTTGGTCGTCTCAACCTCCAGTTTCGCGATCAAGGACTTTGCAACACAACATCGTTCAGCAACCTCCAGGATTGAAAAGGAACTTCAGAGATGTTTTGAACAGTAATACAACATCATCCGATTTATGGCATTTGTTTTTTACTGATGATATGTTAGAAGAAATTGTAAAGCATACTAACGAAAAAATTAGAAAGATAAGACCTAACTATCAAAACCAGACATGTGTTCAAGACCTTGACGTAATTGAGCTGAAGGCTTTTATCAGTATGTTGTACTATACCTCAATTTTCAAAGAGAACCACACACATTACACATGTTGGTACAGCACAGATGGTACAGGAAGAGAGATTTATCGTTGTATAATGAGCAAGAACAGGTTCGAAACATTGCTGAATTGCCTTCGTTTTGATGATGCGAGCACCAGAGATGAACGCCGTAGCACTGATAAAGCTGCACCTATATCTCAGCTTTTTGAAAAGCTGATACAAAACTGCAAAGAAGTTTGTTCAATTGGCAGTTACGCTTGTATTGACGAGATGTTGGTGGTTTTCCGTGGGAGGTGCAGCTTCAAAATGTACATGCCGAAAAAACCCACCAAATATGGATTAAAAATTATGTGCATGACCGATGCCAAAAACGGATACCTTGTGGATGCCTACATATACTTGGGAAAAGACTCAGATAGCCAAGGCTTGCCCATTGAACACCAAAGACTGAACAAACCCACGCAAGCGGTTTTGCGATTGGTTGCGTCGATTGAAGGAACCCACAGAAATGTAACGACTGATAACTGAACATCCTAAAGCAAAAACAGCTGACACTTGAGGGTACCCTTAAAATAAAATAAAAGGGAAGTACCTCTCAATTTCTGCCTAGCCGTCATCGAGACGTTGGCTCTTTGATTTTTGGATTCACGTAAGATGCAACAATGCTATCTTTTGTACCAAAGCAAAACAAATCCGTGCTTGTTCTTTCCAGCATGCATCACTCACCAACCATCGATCCACAAAAGAAAAAGCCAGAAATTATTATTTTTTATAATAGCACCAAAGGTGGCATCGATCCAATTAGATCAGAAATGTGCCATTTACTCAACTTCTCGACGCACACAGCGATGGCCAATGGCGGTCTTCTACAGAATGCTGGATGTTTCTGCAGCAAATGCGTACATCATCAGCAGCATGAACCAATCTCAGAGAAAGGTGCCCAGACTGAATTTCATGAAACAACTGGCTGAAGACCTTATTACACCCCATTTACGACGTCGAGCGAACCGCTTTGGATTGCAAAGGGAACTTCAGAAAGCTATTCGCCGAGTTCTCAAAATAGATGAAGAACCCAAAACATCTTCGGCAGTCAGCTCTGACAAATTAGAAACACGCAAAACTTGTTCAACGTGTTACCCAAAGAAGAAACGTAAAACATTCCATTTGTGTTTTCAGTGCAAAAATCCAATTTGCGTTGAGTGTTCTCAAAAAATGTGTGTACGCTGCCGCGAGAAATTGTGAGTGTTATAGTGTTGTAATTTTGTAACGATTGTGATTTAATTGTGCCAATGATAGTTTTATATAAGAGGTTACATATTTAAGTTACTAAAATATTTAAAAACTAAGAATTCTCATTGATTTTTATTGCTTAGAACTCAGCTTAATCGGAAAACCTATAATTTCTTAAAATATTCGTTAGTCAATTTTTATTAATAGTAATAAGAAGTAAGAAGTATTAATTTGAAGATTTTATTGAAATAAATTGAAATAAACACAACTGAATTTTTTTGTGGTTACGATTTTTGCCAATTTATGATTTTTTCACCTTTATAATAGTACTTATATGCAAGCGGTCACCATGACCGACGTTAGGTGGAAGTGTTACTAGAATACACGTTAGGTGGCTAAGGGTTAAAGGTCTTAATAGATGTCATATAATATACTGACCATTTGCCCCGGCTTCGCACTGGCATACCCGGATTCTACAACAGCGCCACATACCGAGTTCAACCGTGCCTATAACCTTCACGGAAGTGCAAGCAATATATTGACAAAGTTTTACCGCAATCTGACGAATGGTATGGCAGCGCATAATAAAATACGAACAAACAATATTTTTATAGTAGATTACATGTATAAAGTATACAGACAGGTGAATGTTGTATGTAAAATTATTATGATTTGATATGTAGCATATATAATATTAATATTTTAAATGTTGAATAAAATTAATATTTTTCTATTTCAAATCAAATTATTAATAAGTTATATTACCTTAGAAGTTGATCACATTTAATCATAAGGACTTTTTTGTAACGTCATCGCCTTGAACTGTAATTATCGTGCAATCGCTGTTACAAAAGCACCGGTGCTGTTTCTTTATTGCCTTTTAATAGGCAGTTCTAGGCTTCGAGTAGGTATAATAGAATTTTCAAACCAAAAATATAAAAACTTAGATAAGTTTGTACTGCCTTCTACTCATCGCGGCAACTAGTTTTCTCTTATATTTAAGAAAATACTAGACACGAAATAAAACAAATTTAGATTTTATCGCGTTTAATTAACTTATTTTTAATCATTTTAATTTACGACATTTCAGGTGCTTCACTCACCCTGTGATCGTGAGTGCTACGTTAGCAATAAAAATAAGTTAAATTAAACGCGATAGAATCCAAAAAATTGTTTTATTCTGCAGCCAAGTCAAAAAGCTAATTAACCAAGTTTCTATCAGTACATCTTCAACGCCAAATTAATGTTAAATTATATCAAGTAATAACTACTAAATTTTAAAGAAATAAATAATTTTTAATTTAAAAAAAAAAAAACATTACAATTTCCTCAAACACGGGCTCAGACATTCGACATATTCTTACAACTGAGCTGAAAATTGAATAAGAGATCGATAATGTACCGGTATAATGCAGTAAGCCGTGTGAAAACGAATACGCGCCACTTGCAATCCCCAGCTGGGAATATCCGAATCGAATTGCAGATTTCAATGCGGTATGTTTTCTGCCACATTATCAGTCGCTCGCACGCTCCAAGTGAAACAAATGAACTGAACAAACAAATAAAAATAATAAGTACTACTACAAACTCAATACTGAAGTGTTTATTTATAAACTTGCAGCTAAAAGTGACGTGAGTGGATTTAAGTGATCGAGTGACCGCAGTGTGTCTGTGGCGTAAGCGAATCTAACACCTCATTTTATCCCATAGGTGTCGTGGGAACTAGAGGATTTCAAGGAGCATGTTCCATGCTGGAGGCGGGAGGAGAGGTTTATTAGCCGTTGCTTGGCCACCCATGGTGAACAAAAAGGAATCCACATGGTTGGTCTGAGGTTAAGGGCCGACTCGAGTTGGCTACTCTGAGTGGAGCTAACGAGCCCACTTTGAATGTACGTTTGTGGGTTGTGGCGAAAGGATTGTCCTCTCCCTTTAACACCGCAGCCGAAAAAGAATTGTGGGGGTAAAGGAATGTTTCCGCAACTCTGGCAGGGCCGCAATGCTGATGCTATAGTGGTCGGGCTGTGCCTTTTCTCGCACAGCCCGACCGAGTGTCGGTATTACGATGCACCGCTTTCCTCGTCCTCCACGGCCAAAAATTGGTTGGTTGCGGAGCCATAGACCAGATCCGCCGCTGGGGTCGGAGTGGCACGGTAAACCCAAATAGAATATGAGTGGCATCATGAATCATGACTTGAAATGGAATGTTTAATAGCTAAAGAAGAATTCGTTTTTTTAATGCGAACAACATAAGAATTGGAATAACATGTCGTGGTTCTATAAAAGGTTCTAGTTTTATAAAAGTTACGAAATGGATAATTCTAAATTCGTTTGTTCGATTTATTTTTCAAGTTAGTACACTCAACTGCTATAACACAATGACGCCTGACTCCAACTTTATTCTAAATGTAAATAGCATAGGGCTCCGGAAATTAATCAGTTACAAAAACGTCAACCGCTACCGATAGCAGACAGAAAACGCTATAAAACACACGACTTTTAAATTAAGTCTATGATCCCATCTGTTGTAAAATATCTTAGTATTGACGATGTTGATCGCAAATATCGCGTTTCCCCTCTCGATCTGTTGTACTGTTATTTTGTAATTTTCGGTATCCTCTACAACGAGAAACAAAATGGAACAAATAACATAATGGTAAATAGTAGTTTAATACTGCTGTGTATCGTATGGTGAGTGTAGAGAACCGGAGACCCTTTTTACTGGGAACGAGGCATTCCACCTAAGTCCTCACGGATAACAACGCATCTGCATTTTGATTCGTAATCGAGGATAGATGTAGATGTCCATGGCCACAGCAACCACTTACCATCAGGTGGGCTGTGTGCTATATATTATTTTCGACTGCCTCGTAAGTCTAGTGGTGGTAGACGCAACTGATCATCTTGGAGTCGCAGGTTCGGGTAAAAAAATCGTTCATTGAGTTTTTCTATCAAATTCTCAGTAGCAGCCTAGAGACAAGAAGTTGGCGGTGTTTCATTTCCGTGTTTCGGAAAGCACGTAAAATCGTTGATCGTGCGCCTCTGATCTCTCAATGGTCGAGTCGGTTTGCCGTGCCATTGGACTTTGAAAGTGAGGGCATAGAGAGTGCACCTGTTCTAACGCATATATTGAACGTTAACGCACTAGAATCCCATCCGACGGCTAGAAAACTTCGTGATCGAAGAGGAGAACATGTTTTAATATTTTTATTATTTCAGTGTGTGCTTGCGGTGTGAAAAAACACATTTTCAATTTTTTCACGAAAGTATAGAAAGTGACATATAAGGGAAATGCCAGTAATAGCTTCCGATATATGGTGGTATACCCGTTAACCGTTAACCGTTGCAGCCTACTAAAATCTACTACCGAACTCAGGCTACCCCTATAGATTGCCTCATAGAAAGGATATTTGTCATGGTTGTTGTGTGCACGCTTGTTGACCACACAGGTTGTCAACCGCAGTTTTTATTTTTAGTCGTCATTAGGGAGACACTGCTACCCAACTCCTGATTTGTTTCCCTCTGTCGCATTTGTCACCTATGAGAGGATATGGTGTAGTGGATTTTCTTACACCGCCACTAAACGGTAAATGGTGGTATAAGCATCACGCAAAATATTGGTTGAAAGGCAGTTACATCAAAATTTGCTACAGCAACACCAGACTAGATGTCTAGCAATTATGAAAAACCCTCTCTCCAGCTGTAGCGCCACATGTCCAGCAATGAAACAAAATTTTACAGGTCGTTGAAGATGAAGAAGATTAGCTTAACAGTTCATTGCTTGAAAATGCCATTGACCTTTTATCCAACGGTGACGTGAGGTTTTGTGGTTCGCTCAAAGTTTCAACGGTGTCACTTCAAGTGCGAGTAAAAGCATAAGTAAAAACTACTTCCGTTTCTTTCCTTTTATTGTTCTTCTTCATAATGAGCCCATTGTACCAACTTGATCAGCCCACTGCTGAACATAGGCCTCCCCAAGGAATACCACCAAGCACTTGAGCCCTAGAGGACTGTAAGGATGATTTATTATTATCGCCACGAACGGCAATCGTAAGTAAGTACCAGACATATTGCAGCTTGACAACGTCAGACAGTCATGAGATTTTTCTGAATTATGTGGAGTAACGGATTTAATTTCGCAACCTTCACACAGCAATTCATTTTATTAAATGAAATAATTGTGAGAAAACATGGGGAGCTGTTATAGTTTTTAATTTTAGACACATTTCGGGGTCTATCCAAAGAATTAGTTATTTCCAACTTCTGTGTCATGTTATCCCACACTGTAATTAAAGGAAACATACCGAAAATATTCATAGTATTTTTGTAAGCAGTGGTCAAAACAAACAAAACTTCTTTTAGAAAATAGTTAATTGGTCATAAATACGTATGGTACTTTATGAAAGTGAGGTCTTGCAATCGATCGCCTTTTTTTGATGTTTTCTCAGCCGCTCGACTGGATACTACTTGCAATATTATCGAAAAGCTACCTTGAATTATTAATAGAATTTATAAATCAATTTTTTTTTAATTTCGAATTCGATTATTTTGTGTGTACCTACGTGTGTGTGCGTACGGTGTGTGTGTGTGTGTGTGTGTGTGTGTGTGTGTGTGTGTGTGTGTGTGTGTGTGTGTGTACCTGTGTGTGCGTACGTTTGTGTGCGTACGTTTGTGTGCGTACGTGTGTGTACGTACACACGTACACACACGTGTGTACATCCGCAATTGCTTTGTGTCATATTCTTTATCAGCGTAATATATCAGCAAAAAGCCGCTGCGTTTTATCGTCATCATCGGGACTGCAAACAAGATCATCATGATTCTTCACTAGATCACTCACCATATTCTCATCATAGTCATCTCATATTAAAAATTTCTACTACTAGATCGCTACTGAAGTAGGGGGTTAATTATGGCGTAAGTTGTAATGGATACAATACGCAAGCAGATAACTAATCGCAATTCCAGGTCACCTGGGTATGAGCCTGTATATTTAATAATTTCATACTTTTTCCGTCCATAAGCGCTTGACACTATACCGTGGCCGTCAGTGCGTCTCCTGATCATGAGATCCTGAGTTCAAATCTCGGTTTTTCTGTCAAAAAATTTTCATTAGCAGCCCGAAGTCATAAAATTACCGGTGTATCACCCTCTTGCCTCAGAAAGAACGTAAAGCTATGTCTTGCGCCTGATATCTCTTCGGTCCACTCCGACTATGTTTATCATACTTTTTATTATATAATTATGTTAAATAATATCAGCCCTATTAATAAACACAGATTTGAGCAAGATTACCTTTACTCCTAGTTTAAAGCTTAAAATATCTAATTTCAGTATTATGAATTAATAAACATAGAGTAAGGAGGGAGTAAACTAATCCGCTCTATACTAATCTACTCTCGGAATAAAAGTTAATCATTGGCGGTACCTAGTTTAACGACTGAGTAAGCATAGACTAGTCGCGTATTTTGACATTTTATAAAACTTTACGTTTACGCGCATTGTTACCCATGTTAAATTCATAAGTAAGTAAGTAGTCGTAAGTAAGCACTAGTAACGAAAACAGCATAAAGGATTAAAATGCCAAAGTGATTGCAGGTTTTTATTCATTATGTGGATTTAGACAAGTGATTGGGGCTATAGATTGCTACATATTCTAATCCCGAAAGTCGCTGGAAAGATCGTACAATACTACATAAACAGGAAAGGATACAGTTCAATAAATGTACAAGTAAGTTTTTTAGCACCTAGCTAGCCCATCTTTGCCTAGGTATAGGTTATTTTCTCAGATTCAATACAATCACTTCAATCTATTACTTCATATTAAAGAAGTTATGAGTGCTTTGTTCCAGATTGTGTCCAATGCAAATTTAGAGGTCATGGATACAGTGGCACATTGGCAAAGCAGCACACGTGACTCAAGAATATTTAATTATCGTCGCATTAAAACAAATGTTTGATCAGTCAGAATTTAAAGGCAGACTTCTCCGAGATTCTGGTTATGCTTGTACTTCTTATTTATACACTCCTATCCTGCGTCCTAATAAACAAAAGGAAGAATGTACAACCGGTCGCACATCTGGTGGCCCCGTTACACTGTAGAACAATGCTTTGGAGGGAAGCAAAGGTTTCGGTGTTTACTGCGAGGACTAAATACTAAATAAGAGCATACAAAACAATATGTACATTGCAATGCAAAAGCAAGATCTGCTTGAGGATGTAGTATAAGGAGATGATGAAAATAAATCAGTCACACAATTAGTTAATCACTCCGTTAGAGGAAATTCTGTTCGGGCAGCATTTATTAACGATTTTTTTAAATAAATATACAATAATTGCATGTACAAAAGATTTTATTTATCCCCAAAAAACAAAACTAAAACGGTTATTTAATTAATTTTGCCCTTCACGCTCTTTTCTTAATTCTAAAATTTCGTTACAAATATTATTAAAAATTATTATATTTAGAACTTAGTTTTTCTACCGATTCGAAAACAACACGAGGAACAAGGAACAACCCGTAACATTTATCTCTTGTCAAACTCAAAATATTGCCTGCCACTGTCATTAATGTCATCATCAAGCATTGAATTCATTCACTAATCATTCACTGACTCACTATTTTTACTTTTAAAATAAGTGGGTTGCCATAGCGCAAGCCTTAATCCCGGCGTAAGAATATATAGTTAGTCCGAGGTTACTCCATGCTTATTAATAACATTGTAATAACGAAGTAGTCAGTTACTCTGAGATTAGCTAGTCCAAGTGTAACTTCGAATAAAGCTTGGAACAAGCAATTTTTATTAATAAGGCAGTGAATGTTTATTGTTTAACATAATTGTACATATTAGATGATTGTGCTGCCATCTATCGGAAAATTTAAGTTCTTGAAAGATCTTCAATGCTTTAGTCGAACTTACGACATCAACGAGATAGGATAATTAATTTTCTTATGCTGTCATCACCCCAGACGCTGATTAACTTTAAATAAACATTTTTAAAAAATATATTGTTCAGATAAGCAAAGCGTCATACATAAACAAAAACCGGTGAATTGCATGCTATGCACAATTAGTAATCCGTGTAATGGAGAATAACTGGAATGCGGTTTTGCCGTTGCTATTCCCACGGGACGTAAACAAAAGCAAAATACATTTGTTTAAATCCACGTAGAATATTATCAATCAAACGAACGATAAATGGTTCAAAAACCACCATCGTTATTATGATTGAATAAATTATTCAATCAAACTTGCAAATTACCCCGAAACATATTTACATATGCAAATAAATTAAACCGATTCCGTTTAAAGATATAATTGACACCAAAATATATTTTATATAACTATTAGGTCTTTATCTATGAAATTTCCGTTTTTATGAAATAAGTTTTAATACGTGATAGGGTCATGTTGCAGTTATATTTGTAGTATAGTTGTAGCGCGAATGAGTTGGCTCGACCGGGGAAAGACCACGCTCTCACAAAATATCAGCGTTAGATAGTAGCTTAATGCTGCTGTTTTTCTTATGGTGAGTGTAGAAAACCGTAGACTCTTTTTACTGGAAACGAGGCATTCTATCTTAGTACTCACAGATGACAACGCATCTGCATTTCGATTCGTAATCAACGAAGTGGCTTAATTCTGCTATATTTCGTATGGTCTTATGGTAGTCGCTCACTTTAAGACGAAAATTTCTTACGTTTAAAAACTTTTGGCGCAGTCTTCACCACTGCATGCATATTTCTCCAGCACGAAGTAAGCGTTCGGTAGACAAAAAGTTAATACTCTATTTGCAACGAATTTGCTTATTAATAGGAAATTATTAAGTATAAGGATTTAAATAAAAAAGAAGTCGATTAAGAATCTAATACAAATTATTGTATATGCCTTTCAAATATTGAAAAATATTACATTACTATCTCTTAAAAACCGAGAAGTTTTTGTCGGCGAATAATCATGATTTTTAACACGATTAGTATTCAATATCCTAAAAATAACTGCCTAATTGGTCTAGTGGTTGTAGTAGTGCGACTGCTGTACATGAGGTCCTGGGTTCGAATCCCAGGTCGGGTCAAAAAATTAATTATTGAGTTTTTCCGTCAAGAAATGCTCAGTAGTTGCCCGGAGTCAGGAAGTTGGCGGTGTCTCACCCCCGTGCCACGGAAAGCACGTAAAGCCGTTGGTCCTGCGCCTGATCTCTCTCCGGTCGTGTCGGTTTACCGTCCCATCGGATTCGTACTCTTGGGCACTAAAATCCTGTCCTGCGCCGATGGCTAGCCTACGTTGAGGCAGGCCGCCGTGGCCGGAATTCGGTCTGGAGGACATTATTTTATCCTAAAAACCTATTCAATATAGATTTTAATAAATTATTTAACGTATGCGCATATTTTTTCGAGTATATAATATTTCAAGAAGTTTATATTCTCGAGTATCAAAATCGTGTCTAACATACAATATTTTGATTAAAAAAATGTTTTTTATCATAATGGATTTTCGCAAAGTAACGCTTGATTCTATCAATTACAATATTTTGTCTAAATGGCCCCTAAACTAAGTAAGACAAACAGTTTTATTTCTTTATGCAGTTAATTACTCGTAATTTCAAATCTTTAAATTAAAAAAGCCAAAGCTTCTATGCAGCGGAACATTAGCAGTTTCGATGTAAAAAAGTTTTCACGCGCTATGCAATATTCAAACCAAGCCGTTTGGTGTTATTTTTCAGTACGGTATGACAAATAGAATGTGACGTTTTCATGTTGCAAACGCTGAAATTTTGGTTTTTCAAGAATCAAAATAGATTCAGTTCAAAGCGAAAAAAAAGGATCATGGCCCAGTGTTACTTCGGCAAATGCCCATTGTAGAAGAGGGTTTTGATTCATTATTCATGGTGTTTTCATTTTATATTTATAATAACAACTCATTTGTTAAATGAACACAAACAATATAACTAAAGCGAAGTCCACATGAACAAAGTCTCAGAAAAATGCTAGTACGACAATAATAAGACAAAAGAAAAAGGAAGGAAGAAAGGACCTCATACCGGTAAGTGACATGTACGGCAGCTTCCCACTAGATGGAATGACGACCTGGTATGAGATGCAAGAAGTCGATGGTAGCACAGTTGTATGCCGCTTAGGAATGTGCTCTGTGACATTTCTTGCGGGAGGCCTACAGTTAGCAACGGACTTATGGATGGGCTCTGATGATGCTGTTGGAGACGATGGAATAATAAAATACGTTAAAGATGTGAATAAACTAACAAAGCAATTTAAATGATAAAGAACACAAAAGCGAAAATTTTCAAATTAATTTCTCACGACAGTTACATTTATTTTACGTAGATCTTTTCAACGCGAACAGGAAGTAGCTTCTTTCCGCTAACAAGACAAACCAAGAAAAAACTTCTCGCTCGTTAAAAGGCCTATGCAGACAAAGAAAAACATTCAGAGCCGTTAGCGGTACAACCGCACGGCAACGAAGTCGATCCATTGTTCTAGAACCGGCCTATTACAACACCGGCGATTATTACCAATCATTCGTCAGTACAGCTACTTATAGTTATATATATATGCAATATGTAACGTAATTAATGCACACCCTCAGACACCCCAATTAGTATATTATGTTATAATCATACATACACTGAATTTTTAATTAAACATTTTTATGCACTGATTATTTATCAAATTAGTTATACTAATTCCGGAAGAATGTTGTGGTCGCAGTACAAATCCACGAACGGAAAGACTTTAACGTGCTTGAAATAAAGTTCATTTTTCTTTATTTTTATAGAATGACAGAATTAGTAATAATACAAATAAAACTGCACTCTTAAAAGTCTTATTGCCTTAAGTTACCGTCCATTTCAGTTTGTTTTGACTGTACAGATTTAGTGTGACTTTAATTTACGTAGTTTTAACTTATTTTTGGGATAAAAAATTACCTATATTAAAAATGATAGGAATAGATTCAGTAAACGATTCTGAACAAACTACTTTCTCAAAGTTCGTATATATATATATATATATATATATATATATATATATATATATATATATATATATATTATATATATATATATATATATTGTATTTTTGTACTGTGCAGCTAAGTTTATCTTGCTATTACTTTCGATTATTGAGTTTATTTTTGTTATTTGTTGAGTAACATACTCAACGAATAACAAAAATATTATACAACCAAAAGAATGTTTCTGGGAGTTAAGCGAGGGAATTAGTCATTCGCCTCCGAGATTACTTTAAGCAAGAACAACAAGATGGCAACATATAAAATCATTTAATTTCTCTTTGTTAATTTTACCACCTTTTTCATTTATTTATTTATTTGTTTATTGCTGTATTACATAAATTGTAAGTTAGTATACATTTATATCACGGTATAGCACCATATACATACTAAAACAGAATTATCTGACTTATTTTTTGTCAAATTCAATCAAAAATTGTATTGGCTTAACAGTTATAACGTCCGATAACGATTCACATCACTAGTTATTAAAAAAAAAGACCTAGTAAGAATAGTAGGTAGCTGCGCACGCAAGTAAAATAAATAAAACTTTTTATAATTTTACTAGCAAAAAATAAACTGTATTAGGTGAGATTTTGAAGCTAATGTTAATCTAATAATCATAATAGAATAGAAAAATTTGTAAAAAGAAATTCAGTGTCACTTTTTCACAAATAAATTTCTCTATTTTCTTAATAAAATTCTCTATATCAGAGAAATAGACATACATAATTTGTATTTATGTATGTCTATTTCTCTGTAGAAATTTTTACGCAGTCGGGTTTTTTTAAAACGCATATTTAGTAATACATCGAAGAATAATCCCAAACAATGTTTTATTAGTGGCTAAGTAGCGAAATTCACTACGCGGAATTTTTTTCGACCTCGTTCCAGTAACAGCTACGCATATTTACACGGGAGAAGCAAAGAACGATTGACTTGCACGTCAATATTTAAACAAAAGTTCGGAAAGGAAAAATTGATGTTTGAAGATACATAAAAAGAAATTGTACATACATATTCGGTATGACGTAACGTTACATAGAATGCTTTACGTTTCTTTTATTGTTTTATTATTATACGTGGTAGAGCCACGCTGCAGTATTGTGGTTGCAACACGGATGGGTCGGCTCGACCGGAGAAGGACCACGCTCTTACAGAATATCAGTTTCAAATATTACATATGACGTAACGTTACATAGAATGCTTTACGTTTCTTTTATTGTTTTATTATTATACGTGGTAGAGCCACGCTGCAGTATTGTGGTTGCAACACGGATGGGTCGGCTCGACCGGAGAAGGACCACGCTCTTACGGAATATCAGTTTCAAATATTACGTATGACGTAACGTTACATAGAATGCTTTACGTTTCTTTTATTGTTTTATTATTATACGTGGTAGAACCACGCTGCAGTATTATGGTTGCAACACGAATAGTTCGGCTCGACCGGAGAAGGACCACGCTCTTACAGAATACCAGCTTCAAATAGCAGCTTAATGCTGCTGTTTTTCGTAAGGTGAGTGTAGAGACTCTCTTTACTGGAAATGAGGCATTCCGTCTTAGCCCTCAGGGGTGACAATAAATCTGAATTTTGATTCTAAATCGAGAATAAATCTAGGTTTCTATGGGCCACAGTAACCAATTATCTCAGGTGCACTATGTGCTCTTTTTTACCCTTATTCTATAAAAACCACTTAAAAGCTTTAGATTGTGGCCGTGAAAGGAAAATGGGAGATCTCCCGCCGAGCAAGGTGTTCCGCCCGGGGAGCGGCCAACACTCCGTGTGATAGTTTGGAGATATTCTATATATACTCTTTATGATTCGGAATGTTGATAGCGTGATTTAGGCTTAGGTGTATTTCGCTTGTGGCGCGACGACAGCGCCGCCACATCACCCCCCTGCTCAGACCGGAGGTCGATAGTACAGTCTCGTTATCGACGAATGTGCAAATGCCAGGAGATTGCCTTGTAGTCTGCGGTGAGTCAAGAAGAAGGCAAGTAATCCGCGAGAGTGCCGTGAAGCAGAGAAGAGCAGTAAGGCTCAAAGCCGTGTCGAACACTGTATGGCGCAGAGAGTAGCTTGAAGGAACAGGAAGCATTATTATTCCAGTGCTGCAATGAACCTTGTGAAGCTAGATGGCTTGCAGGATATAAAGACTGCAGACGATTTCTGCTCGGGAACGAATGGGTGGGGTATTCTATGACGATGATGAAGCCTGAAGTTTCCGAAGGTTGTTTGGTTGCGTGTTCAGATCACGTCAGATGGTCACCACTGTGGCCGTGGAAGGAAAAGGGGAGATCTCCCGCCGGGCAAGGTGTTCTGCCCGGGGAGCGGCCAACACTCCGAGTTAGAGAGAAGAGAGAGAGGGAGAGACGTTCTATATGTACTGTTTATGATTCGGAATGTTGATAGCGTGATTTAGGCTTCGGTGTATTTCGCTTGTGGCGCGACGACAGCGCCGCCACAAGATAAAGTTTTATATCCATTCACATACAATCCTTACTTAATATTGAGATTATCTTATAATTGTAATAGAGCTAAGAGGGGGAGTTAGAAGACCTATATCACAGCGTAACCTGTTTTGGTTCCTGTAAAAAAAAACCAAAAAAAAAAAAAAAAAAAAAAAAAAAAAAAAAAAAAAAAATTACGATACCGACAACACAATGAATTAATAGACTGCCGCAGCGGCTGTTTGGACTGTACGGTGCGCGCCATCCCGACGTTTTAGACTGTTGAAGGGATAAGTCAACTGCTGAACATTGATCTCCACCAAGGAATACGAAAAACAGCCCTGAGCCATCTGCATCCATTGAATTCTCGCATCTCCTACAAGTTCGTCACTACATCTTATGAGAAGCCGCCCTACATTTCGCCATAGATTCCACTTACCAGTGGGATCAAATCTGGCTAGATTTATTCGTCTCATTTAAGTAAATTTTATTCATTTATTTTGCCGCATATCAACGTCTTATCTAACAACTTTAAACCAATCTCGATGTATCACTCGGTCGGCATGGCATGCAATTATCTCGCTCGATCTGTCTCGATCGAACCAAGTCTGTGATTACAGTTGAATATGTGTAGAAATGCATAGGTGACCTACATCTGCGCTCGAAATCGTGCCGATTCAGAGCTGTAATTGCAATGTATGTGTGCTCGGATTATTTTACGTTGCTAACGTGACGTGAAGTATAATTGATGTGATTTAGTCCCGATTTGAAATTATAGTTGGAAGACGAGAGACTTAAGGAAGGTGGTGCATCCAAATCCATTTAGATTTTCAAAAAGTGCGAAAAAAAAAAAGCAAAAAAAAGAAAAAAAAAACCCCCCCTCAAGGAACGCCACAAAACACGGTCCTGAGCCACCTGCATCCACCGATTTTCTGAATGTCTTACCAGGTCGTCACTCCATTTAGTGGCGGGCCACCCAATACTTCGCTTACCAGTACGAGGCTGCCACTCGAGAATCTATCTCTCCCATCGGTTGTCGACTCTTCGAGCTCTATGGCCGGTCCATTGCCACTTCAGCTTACAAATCCGTTGGGCTATGTCGGTTACTCTGGTTCTACTACGGATATCCTCATTTCTAAGTTTATATTAGGATAGATTAGTTTTAAGATTCATCGTGGATATGTGTACTAAACCCAACGGACGTACGAGTATATTAAATGCTCCGTGGAGTTTGATCGACTTTGATCGACACTACAATAAAGAATTAAAAATATATTTGGATGGCATGTGAAGACTATCAAATTCAATAATAAACATACTGAGCGATGAAAATATTTTATAAAAGGTGTCTAGCGTAAAATCGTGATATGGTTACTTTAATTCTTACTTTCATAGAGTAGTAGCTAAGGCGCGCCCGCTCGTACTCTAGCAACGCGGGATCGATCCCCACCGGTACTCCTTGTGAAATAGTTATTTGCAATTTTAAGTGTTGATTTACCACGTGCTTGTCGGTGAACGAAGACAACGTGAGGAAACCTTCTTGTCTGAGGAAGGAATAAAACGCACTGGTGTAACGCGGCGGACTAATTGATATATGACATGTAAACTTAAAGGTTACATTGGGACGTATTAGGATATAACCAACGTATAACTTTACTTAAACTTAATATTATTACAATATAGTATTCTTCTTTATTATACATCACATCAATAGTATTTTTAAGTCTATTGCATAACAAAGGCCTAGCCAAAACTGCTGCTACTGAAAAGTTGTTACTTTCAATAACAACCCGAAAAATCACGCATGCCAGGCAGGATGGTGAACGAAGAGAGAGTATCTACCGACGATTGGTCTTCAGAGTCCCATCTGTCAGCCACTAACGGAAGCAGGTAAGATAATACATATTGAGAAAAAGGTTCACAAAAATGTTATAGGTATATATATATACATATATATATATATATATATATATATATATATAATATATATAAAAAAATAATTATATAACTATTATAAAAATGAAAAGCTACTGAACACAAGCCTCCCCATAAATTTCCATGAGGCAATTTATGGGGAGGCTTGTGAAGGTACGCGCATGGCAGGCGGGTTGGCAAACACAGTTTTATCAGGGAGATGCTGCTGCCCATCTTCTGTTTCATTATCCCTATGTCGGCTCCTACGACACACACGGAACATACAAATAGATGTTCTCTCGGAACTAAAATAATCCAATCGATATCAGACAGAAACCACCTACGTGTGGTTGAACTGAACTTAATATAAATTTATAAATCTCTCAATAAAAAAGAGCGTGAGGATCCTAACTCAGTTACGTTAGCAGTCTTAGAATAGTTTCGTTTAAATAGTACATGGACGAGATAGGAACACTCTCAGAATAAGAAAGGATCAGTTTGCAAAACTTGTAAGAAAGACGAAGAGATTTATTTTGTACTTCTGCGATAATTTTACAAAAAAAAACACATTATGTAAGTATTTATAAAAGTAAATGAATTTCTAAATACTTTACTATGGTATAATGTTATTTATCTGCGTAAGTATTTTTAAATTTGAGGGTTCATTTAACAAAATCTTATCAATAGCCAGAAAGCTTTTGAAAAGTACTGGCCTTTGCAATGTATTACAGACTATTAAAGGAATGTTGAAAAACGCACTTATGTTGCTTGCTGTGTAACTGGAAACGGGTGTATCACAATAGCCGCCACATGCTATGCAAGAGAAGCCACTGGTAGTTAGCAGCAAATGCTACTCGGCTTACAAACATATAATATATTAGCGTCATAAACTACCATGTGCATAACATCTATTTTTTCCAAATATAGAAACCATTTGATTAAGATGAGTAGGCGTATAATGTTGCCAACTAATTCTAGCCGAAAATAAAACCTGCTAACGATGAACTTTCTACAATAATTTCAACGAGTATAATTCACTTTTTTCAGGTAACTTCAGTAGAATTTACATAGCACCTATTTTCAAAGCCGTCTTAGATCATGCAAGAGCCTTGTGCACCTAAAGTTTGGGAAACTTAAAGAAAAAAGAAAAACATTTAAATGTACTTTTATTAATGATAAATGTTTTTACTAGCTTGGATCGCGTGCACTTCTATTTTTATATTTGCATGTTTGTTTGAAATGTTTGATCGTCACTGAAAATACAGCCTTTATTTTTAAAGTTTTAAGTAGATTCGAATCCCAGCAGTGACAAGCCACTTTTAAGAATTCCATAAATATATTATACGGTGTTACTTTTCTACAAAATTAAAATGAACTTGCCTTTCAGCAATATTCTCCCCTTCTAACGTTAACGATTTTTTTCAGTCTTTCCGTTTGCGTTTTTTTTTACGTTACCTCCACACTAGGATTTTCTCCTGTATCGTGAGGGCAGTTTAGAAACATAAATTGCACAAGGACAAACATCCAGACCCGGAATAATAACTTGTAGGCCATACAAATACTTGTTCCTTGCGGGATTCGAACCCGCGGCCCTAAGCGCTGTAACTCATTACTAAGCCACTGCGCCACGTAGCCTGTCAAGAATTTCTCGAATTACAAGAAATACAAGAATTTACTCGTGTGTGCGATGGCGATGGCAGCGGGAAGAGTACAAAAATCTGAAATCAACATAGTCATAATATTTGCAACATAATCTCCTTTAGAAACAAAGTTAAAGTGTATACAAATGTATGGTTTCTGATATTGTATCACAAATTATTTGGCAAAGCTAGCGCAATACTAACGATATTATAATATTATAGAAACAAATTAATTTATGTAACTAATTTATATGAACTTATATACCTTTATTTGTGAATTTACATCTATCTAAGTTGATCATCGGTTTGGGTATTTTAATTCTGACATTTTTGACTATGATTTCATTTGATATTGGTAAATGCCGACCAAATAACTAATCACTAGCATTCTATTTTATTCAAACCTCAAGACTGTAGTTGAAACTGTGATTTTAATCTCAATTATCTGCGTTACCTCTATCAGTCAAAATATTTACAATTTTTTTTCTTACGTTATGTTGTCAAAACAATATTACGTGTGTTTTAAAAATGGGTAATTAGTATTAAAAGGAAAACTATATAAAGGGACTTAATTATATAATTTTTTGGTACTTCGTATGACCAATCTAAATAACAAAAAACAAAATTATTGTAAATTTTTACATAATATAAAAGAATCTTTGAAATTATAAGGATATTAAGTATTTGGCTATAATCGCAAGCAGATAAATTTAATTATATAATTTATTTTTAGATTTGTAACTCAAAATCTTTAATTTCGCATTTTAAATTGATAACAGGTTTGAAATAATGTAGTAGGTAATTCAAATTTTTAAAGCAATTAATAAATACAAAAAGCATCTATTAATTTATCAAGCATGTATATATTTAGCTATTTAAATTAGCTAATTATATTATTAATGTAAGTGAAAAAAACATATAACCTTTTGCATTTTACAACGTAGCTTAAAATTCATTAAAGCTTTTTCTGAACATAATTTAAAAATTGTATGTTAACTCTACATTTGGAAATAAATAAATTTTGTATTTACAAAATAAGTGTTTTACATTATCGTTAGCAACATTAAAAATAATTCATATTTAAAAAAACGACATTATTTAAATTTTACTTCTAAAGCAAGAAAAAATATAACCCTCCGTTTTAAACATACAGACTATTGTCCGTTTTGTAATCAGACAGTAGCCTGTATGTTGCCCAGGGTGATTAACCTATGTACCAGTTTCAAAATGTATATATCAATGTATCAAAATTTACCTAAATTGACATCCCAGAAGACAATGAAGAAAAGTTACTGATGGCTCTCCAAGTCTCAGCACCGCTATACAAATTTCAAAGGCATTGAGATTGTGTTCTTTCCGCGATCGAAATTATTTAGTCACTAAACTACTTACTACTAATAATTATTTTAGAATAAAATAATTATGCCGGTCATAATATCCTTAATTAATTATATCTATGCTTATTGTTTTATATAAATTACCTTACTAATATATTAACTTTTGCTTTATTGTGAAGTATCATCCACCAGATAGAAGAAGTATTCCTATTTATGGGTTTAAAACTGCAATATAATTATATCCTAAATTTTATGTTAAGATAACAAAAGCAACGCAACACTTTAAATAACAATATTTGGTAATGAACACGTCAGGAAATGAACACGTCAAATATCGAAATTGATTAATAAACCGTAAAATTAGTAAGAAAAGAAAAACACTTGTAAGGCAATATATACTATGCTAAAATTATATTTGTTAAATTGAAGAGCTGTTAGGGCAAACGATCAAAGAAAATTGAATTGAGAAAGAAACGTTTGAAGAGTTTAAACACATAAATTGAGTGAAAATTCCATACAATGGCGCTCTTGAAAAAGAATAAGTCCTAATTGAATTGACGTCCAGTTTGATTGAACAGTACTGTAAACGAAACTGTTGTAGTTCAAACAAAAAAAAAAACGAAATAAACGAAACGAACATAGTAAACCGTCTGAAACACACAGAGCTCATAACCTGTGACTGATTGAATGACAAATTTGGCCAGAGGGAGAAGTGGAGCATCATGATTCAAGTTGCATTGCAATTTTATCCGTTGATTGAACATCCAATTTCTTCATGCGATTGTATCCCATTGGAAATGCAATTAGTAGAGTACATAAACATACACAACATGCAACTCGAGTGTTTATTATAAAAGTGTAATTATCACGGAGGAGACGTTTATGGGTTATGAAAGTCCACAGCTGGATGTAGATTTTTCCAATTGCAGTAAAAATTTGCCTTATTCGTCACAATATACAGGTGAATTAAAGATCACAATACCAGACAGAAATGGGACGATAGATTAATATACGCCGACACTTCGCGGTTAGAACTCAACATTTTTTACAGTCTATTAAAGTACGGTGTAGGCTTAGGCCTGCCTACATATTGCCTCATTAGTGCGATATTAGCCACAGTTGCCTTACTTTGCAGGCGGGTTGATAACCGCAGTTTTTATTTTACTGGCAGAATCTTCCTAATAATAAATAAGGAAGACTCTGCTGCTCATATTCTAGTTTTTCCTTCAGTCGCCTTTCACGATACCCATGGGACGATATGGTTTAGAGGATATTCATGCTCTGCCATCACTTAGGAAATATAATTCCTAAACATTTCTATAATGTTTTATCTTCCAGACATCAACTGTTTTATTGGACATTTTTGACAACCCTGATCATCGCTGAAGACACTAATTGAAAACGTGATCCAAACAACCTGAATAAACAGCGTTAGTCTGAAATACGAGATATTGATTTCAGTGTAATATCCGAACGCCCCTTTGAAATAAAACGTTACTTATTCGAGCGTTTTGTATTTAACGTTAATGTTGACGTGACCGCTTCCCTCGCTCAATATTCGACTTATGGCGTGTTCACATTTAAGCAAATATAGTGGGACAAGTTCGGTCAACTGAGTTAAAAATGAGCAAATCTTAATTTCAGGACTGAGGATTCTTACGCTTGATCTAACTCCGGTCGTGTATTCCCTTTCTTCGTCTGGTCTATATTCTGTCGTGTCAGATCACCTTCCCATCGGACTATAAGTATGAGTAAAAATAAAAGGGAGTGCATCTAGCGAGCACACTCGCGTGCACTATAATCCGGTCCTGCGCAAATAGCTAGTTACCGTTAAGACTTGACGCCATTTCTCTAGAGGGTGTTTAAAGCTAAGTTTATTCTTAAAAATAAACAGGCACGCCGAGTTTGGACTTATACATGGAAATCATTCGACTGAAAACTGAGTTAAGGAATAAATAAAGAAATAAAGTAGCATAATATTTTTACTTATAGAAAAAGCTGTAACAATGTAATATATAATATATATAGCTGTTTATAGCATATATTTTAGTCAAAGGACTCACTCAAAATAGTGTTCACACGGTAGATTTGTTGTAGAAAGATTAGTATTTCGAGCAAGTCGCGGACATGTGAACGCGCCATTACATACGCCACACGTACAGCTCCACTGATGGAGTAGAGTCAAATGAAATATCCTATTTAATAACTGAGATACTGTTGTTCACAGTCCATGGAATACAATACTATAGACGGAAAATGATAAATCTATTTTCATTATTAATGACTTGCGACTCATCACGGCTTCGCCTGGTAAGATCTAAGAATGTCGTGTTTTTTAGATTTAAGATAATCATTAAAAAAAATTCCCAAGTCTTTCAAATAAAGTATAGTTTTATTAAGAAAAGAATAGGGAAACATTCAAATCGCTTTGTCATTGTTAAATACAACGATCTTACATACAGAAAATATATAGTCGATTTGAGAACCTGAGTCAAGTAGACTTTTTTACCAAAGTCATTCCTAGTCAAATCATTTATATAGGGTATTTCGCTATCTGTCAAATAAGATAAGCTTTTCTTGGCTATTTTAACGAAAGAAAAGAGATGACATATTAAAAATAAAGTTAATTTAATTTTATAACCGCACAATACTTAAGTGCAACCTATGAATACGCAGATATTTAGGCGTCCATAGTTACTTTCGTCCCAAGCAGCTGGTAAGCGACAATATGGAACATTAGTATGTGATGTTGGAGACAGACACTACATTGTGCATGGCGATATTCATAAAACCAGAAAATACTTAATATTAGTTTTACGGATTTTATCGCGTATATTAACTTTTTTATATACCCGACGGTTCGAGCACTTTACAGCACTCATGGTCACGGGGGGGGGGACTGAGATGTTCAACGTCCAGATATCATAGTTAACGGCGGTTACCACAAATTAAAATTATTAATTTTTGTTCTGATCTATGCAGTATGAACTTATAATATCTTGAAGTCTTGCAGTTGTTCGACGCTCCGTCCCGTCACAACATCAGATTTTATAGACCACAAATCCTCGCCAAAGAACCTTCCGATTCTTTCCAAGGACGATTTGCAAGGCTACTGAAATTAAAAAAAAACAACCTAATTTCAATAGAGAATATAGCCGGGTGCTACCATCTGCTTGGGACTTTATAACTAATAAAATTAAATCCAATCCCAAGCATACAACTGCAAGACTTCAAGATACTATAAGTTCATACTGTATAGATCGGAACAAAAATTATTAATTTTAATCTGTGGTAACCGCCGTTCTGTACGTTGAACATCTCAATCCCCCCTGTGAACGTGGGTGCTGTAAAGTGCTTGAAACGTCGGGTATATAAAAAAGTAAATATGCGCGATATAATCCGTGAAAACCAGTATTATTTAAAATGTGTAGTGTTCACGAACATATAAGAAATCATTAGGAAAACCAGAAAACTTGTAGTTACTTTCAAATTAGAAATTTAAACCTAAGCCCAACTCGGAAAAAGAACTCTCGCCACTGAACTACGTTTTCGTAAAATCCTAAAAACATATAATATTACTACTTAATTCGCTTATTCCACTTAGAATGAGTGAAAAGAAAATCTGGAACTTTTAAGGCTTCAAAACCGGACGCTAATAAATCCCGCCTAATGTAACGAACCCAAGAGGCGTCTTTGTCCTCAATACAGTCTCTCCTTACAGTTTACGTGAGCATTAGCGGAATGTTCGTTTTGCTCCGTGCCACCGTTTTACTTACGGAACGCTTCCGAAAGGCTTCACTTTGGCAAAGGATTCATTAAAATACGACATCCGGGCTAATTCCTCCCATCTCTTTTCATCTCCAGCATAATTTTGTAGAGACGCTCCAGGCTTAGAACGAAGGGCGTCCCATATAATGCCCGATTACAAAATATGATATCGTACAGATTAGGGACATCTAAATTATAGAACCGTATATTATAGGTAATAAATACTCTGGTATAAGTTTATTTACTTTAAAGTCTAAGTCAAAGTTTTTGTCGTAGAGTTGCAACGTAAAAAAGACTCGGCATCCCGTGGTATCTAAAATTGCAATCAACAATCTCATTGGTGCCGGCGGGGATCTAATCCGGATTGCTCGCATACTGTGAAATTTACAGCGAACGCTAACCAAGGCTCAAGAGATGGTTATATTTATAAATATCTCTTTAACGGCAAATATAAAATAATGATTAAAGAGAAGCGTCAAAACGCGAGAGGTCTGGTACTACGATCGCCGATCCGGGTATTTTTCGGGTACAAAGCGTGGCGATTACGGCAAATCTCCCAATGGTAATTCTATGTGCAGCAATAGATAATGATGATATAGAAAAATGCTCTAACATAAAAAAAATTATCATATTTTGTATAATTTATTTTAAAACACAATATTATGATTGCTAAGAATTATTAAAAGAATGTTAATAACTTAAGTCTCACCTAAAATATATCGTAAAATTTAGCTGTCTTTTGAACAGATAAATCTAGTTTAGCCGGTATTTGAATCGACAACTGACTAATTCAAGTAGGCTGATATTTAATGGTCGTTTTGCCGGCAGACAAAAACTCGCTAATGAGTCTATCCTGAGCAAGAGCTCCATTGATCTCAAGTCTTTTGTCTGACAATTTTTTTTCTTTCCGCAGTTCTCAAGCAGTCATCGATCGATCCACGAATGTTGATAAAATGACGAATGCTCATTCATTAAAGAAATGAAATAAAATAAATTACGAGTTAATGTTAATCTCAATTGAAGTTAGGAGGTGTCGTTTGAAATTAGTTAATGTAATGAATGAATTTGAAATACATACATTTTACTAGAGATCTCGCCCCGACTTTTACATCGGTGATTTCTGATTATGGTGGTATAATTAACTATACAATAAAGTATATAATATGTAAAAAAAATTATGGAACATTGAACTACTACCACCAAAGCTTTTAATAGTTTGTGATGTTCCTTTACTACCAAGGAGTACGTCTGAGATGGTAGTACCCATAAACCAATTACTTTCATAAAGCGTAGGCACACTGCTATTTCATCCTATAACGGATATGTTAAAAATGCTGTTTCATATGCCTCATGAGGATTAAGGACACATTCAAATAAATAGCTATTAATTTTTTATTTACCACGCTTGAATAAGCATGGTTAATAAGGAATCAGAAAAGAAATCGTATTAGGAATTAATTGGACATTTACAGCGTTAAATCTAGCGATACTCATTCTCAATTTTTTTAATCAGCTATTATACCTTCGGTTCTATTTGTCCGGATTCGACGCGTGTTTCCTTTCTTTCCAAACAGAATACAAAATAATGTGCTCGAGTAGCACTCGGCAGCCGCCCACAAGAGTCTGAACAAAAACACCGTCCTGATTAAACATGCTGAAAGGGCCACAAGAATTTACCACCACTGTACCACTAACGATGCCAAAGCGGCGCGCTCGCATTTTTCATATTTCGTGTTTTATAGTCGCGCTAGATAAGTTTTTTTCGGGCGTTTGGCATATACGGGCGCCCGATATATCGTCTCTGACTGAGTGCTTTCTAATTGTGTCCCGTACTGGTGCATAAAACGTCAATGTATTTGAAAGATATTATAGTATCCCCTTTTATATTCAAGAGCAGACTCTTCAGAAAATCAAAAACAATTACTCCTTTCAAGCCTCTACTGGATTTCTTAATCACTGCAGTACCAGAAATCTCGTACAATCGAAGCTAACCTTTCGATTCGCGTTTCCTCATCGTGAATTCCATTTATTCCTTCTCTTATGTAACCTACCAAATTCAGAATTATATTTAAATTTAAATACAAATAAAATTGAACCACAAATTAATCCGACCGAATATTTTGGAGAGAATGCCATCCCTTATAATGTATATAATAAAGATTAAATAAATAAAATAAATCTTTATTACCTATTTGTTTGTGTTTCGTAATTTGATCATGGTTTCGATACTCGACAGTTTGTGTTAGTATAATGAGATTATGAATTAGCCATTTAATTGTTATCAATTTAAAGTTTAAGGTAGGTTAGGTTTCATGGACTAGAATTCATTGGATTTTCGGTATGGAGGCCTTAGCAAAGCATCGTCTAATGCAAGGGATAGAATGGTCTGTATAAAGAATTTAAGAGGAACTGATTTATTATTTAATAGTGATGGTAGACCTTAGATTTATCAACACGCTATTTACATAAAAATTGAACACTTTAATGGAAAATGTCATATCTATCCTTAAATTGCCTGTCATCGGGATGTAATAACGGCCTAAAATATGCACAAGCTCTTGCTTCAACACTGGCGTTATAATAGCAGTCATATATAATTATTAGTTATTGATGCCTTAGCGGCCGCTAACATCCTCCAAGAGAAAAAAACCCACCCTGCCATAATTATACACAAAATACCTAATGAGGTTGGCGGAATAAATGTTGCAACACTAGGAAGGTACGGACTACGTCGGATTAATTAAAACCGGCGTCGCCGTAGAGGGCCGCGGTCAGAGGAAAATGCTACTTAAATAATGAAACAAGAACCAACTGAAAGCAAAATATATTAAAATATAAAAAGCAGCGTCCAAAACTTTCGGGTTCCCCTTTCACAACTTTTTCGAGGAACCCTTTTTTTCACCCGACATTATTTCATTCGGCCTCATTTGTCTGAAAGAAAGTTCGTGTAGAGGAGCGTATTGTGCCGTCTTCATTTAAAATGTGTATGGAGTTATTACCTACCTTTCCCGGGGATACGGTTATGAATAATACAATGCTGAAGTTAATTTTCCAACTTTTAACACATTTATACCGGTGCACACTTTGTTTCAGAACTTTGATCTGAAGATTGTTTAATATGAACTGACTCTAAATAATAGGATAAGAAATGTATGATAACTGAAAAGTGTGATTTGTAAATTGTTGTGACTAGGATTTGAAAAAAAAAACTGTTTCAATGGTTTGGACCTGTAGTAAGAAGAAAAGAGGTTGCACAAGTAAATGGCAGAATCGGCAAGGGAAGACCTAGGCAGAACTTTATCGCCCAAATTAGCTATCGGTATCGCCCAATTGGCCATGTTTATCGAAGATTAAGTGAATTAAGTATACACAATGAAAAATCTAAAAAAAAAAAAAAAAATATATGGAGTTAAAAGAAGTGAGATAGGTGTGTCAGGGTAGTGCCAAATTGAAGACCATAGTCTTCGTCTACCCCCTAGGTGACAGGTGTGAGGTATACATATGTATGTACGTATCTCATGTTTGTATCCAGAAGACAGTCTGTATTTAAAAGGTTATATTATTAAAAATTATAAGAAAACCCTTTACAGTACCTGCATAAAGAAGGTTGCAGCAGCTGGCTTTTTTATTAATCCAAAACTTGAACCGTACAAACGTACTTTGACGTACTTAACAACGTGCAGCCAAAATCTTTACACAAAATATCAACCTCGATTAAACATGACTTTTAAACAGTTCCGTCTTAACTCTAAAGGTACATGTGTATATACTCAGGGGTGTGGGTATACAAGTGGCCTAGAAATGTTTAATTGCATGCATATAAATATTTCATTATCATCATCATAATCATCATTAACAGGTCTGCTGAACATGGGCCAGTTCCAATTTATAGTGTATTTGCAGGTATAAAAATCAACACGCATGGCATATTTTATATTCGTCTACAAATAAAACTCATTTGATTTTGCACTAGTATATTATATATAAAACTGACAATAATATCACTATGCCTGTAAAAAGCTGTTCTATTATGCAAGTTAATGGCTCATAGACATGTACATCATACATCCATCATCGATTAAAAATTAAATAATCGATGCATTATCACCCATAAAGAACGCCGCGTTTCCAGTACAAAGAGTAGAGTAGAGTGTACTCTACACTCACCATTCGAAACACAGCAGCATGAGCAAGGTTCTTTTTCAAGGAACCATTCGTACTAAAACTAGCTGCTATATGGCTTTTACCCGGAAAAATGTATATTGCGATGTTGTTTTCTTTTTTCTTTAAAATGATCCTCAAAGTTTGTGTCTCGTAGGGCCTCTGCTCTTAGATGGCCGAACCTTTAAACACAGGACCATCACAGTTTCACATATTGTATTCGTGGAGCACACAGGTGAGAGTTCCTAAATTTCGAGCAATTCGTAGAAAGCATGAACGATAAACATAGATTTCTTCAAACAAATCTGCCATAACTTTGACATTTTCTTAGCAATCAAATTCACATTAATCGTAGCTGTCGCTCCACTTCACCAATTCTTTTAGTTGTTTCAAGAGTAACTACAGTTGCCCTGAGAAGCGCAGAGGGCGAATCTATCAAATTTAGTCTCGCATTACGGTAATGAGCGGAGGGCAGACGGTTTTACACGAACCTCCTGTGCTAAATAGGCGCATTATTAGGGAAAATGAGAGGCCTCCAGATACTTTACATACTCAAGATCTTAGCTGTCAGCGGTGTAGCAATAACCTGTCGCATCATCCATCCCTGTCGACATTCTTTTATTTACTCGTAGGATGCTTAGGAACTTAGATATAAATATTTATTCCTTGTTTAAAAGTCAAACCCTAATTTCGTAATTTATTTTCTTAGTTGAAAAACGATTGATCTCCTTCTAGAAATATCCACTGCATCTTGAAGGTATTTTACTTGCATACTTTTATTTTTCTTATAACCACCACATCTATAGTACCACAGTTGACAAAAGAGTACGCAGTCTTAACTGATAGTAAGAGCATGTTAAGACCCATAAAAACCTATCTATGGTATGTTGTCTTTATACTATGATTTTTAGCATTTTACGCATAGCTCCTATATCGTATAAGTGTACATGAAAATAAACTTTAATTTCATGATTTACTTAAAATCAAATGTTCCAAAATAGTCCCTGTATATAAAACGGACGAAGTGAGTCGAATGAGTTATATATAGCTTCCTGCCAATTGATCCTATGGTTCCTGGATAGCTGACGTATAGAAGGCGTTGCGACCGCTAAGCGATTTTCTTATTTTCGTAAAGCTCTTTATAGGCTTCGCTACTAAACATATTAGCTATTGAACTCAAGCACCGGTAATTAAATCTGTAGTCTGATAAGTGATCTTAAAAATATGTTTCTCATTACGCTTTATAAAACTCTATGCGATTGCCTCGTTGGTCTATTAGTTGTAAATGCGACAGCTGATCATCAGATCCCTGGTTCGAATCCCTGCTCGGGCCCAAGAACATCAGTTATTTAGTTTTTCCGTCAGTAAATTCTCAGTAGCAGCCCAGATACAGGAAGTATTCGGTGTTTCACCCCGATACCTCGGAAAACATGTAAAGCCGTTGTTCTTGCGCCTGATCCCTCTCCGATCGTATCGGTTTGCCGTCCCACCGGACTATCAAGGTATTTATAGAGAGTGCACGTATGCTTCCACATAAACTATGGCACTATAATTATGTCCTGCGTAAATGGCTAGCCTCAATTGAGGCTAAATTTTGGTCTGGAGGACATTATAATTCTATGAAGCTGTGTATATTCTATGTGCAAAGAGTTTTATAAATACATTTTTAAAGTCTTTATAATTCAAAGTCATCATCTAAATCTCATAAACTGGCCATGGGACCTTTCCCAAAGTCGAAAGGTAGTTGTGCAAAATATTCAAACCCAAAGAGATTATACCTATTCTCATATATCGAGATTATACCTATTTATATTACCATAAAAGATTGCACGAACAAATCAATCGAGTCTTTCTATACTAACAAAGTGAGGCAGGCGACGAATCGCTCAATCTACTCAGAAATCAAAAATAAAAACTAGCAAATTGTGGGGCTTTGTGATTCGTTATGACTTTTTATCCAGAACTTTTTATCCAGAAAATGCTAGTTTCTTTTAGTCACATCTTACATACTACATTATGAATTGATGTTTTCAATATTGATTGTTTAAAACAGTTTTATTGTGATACAAAATACAAGTACACAGAAATTTCAAATTACTAATTGATATATTTGAAATTGATATATTCACGCTGTCATCCCGTGCTTCCCCGGTTAAACCAAACCATTGCACTGTCACGTTATGTGTGATTACATTTCACGTCTTAAATTTGTTAAACGTGGAAATACTGTAAAAATGTAAACAGACTTTAAAACTTTTCATTATGTAGAATGTCCGTGTTTTGTCTCGCGTATTAATTTTGTTAGAAAGCAAGAAAAGTTATCTTTCAAAGCTTCTTTGGTTTTCAGGAATTTAAGGTACCTAAGGTTGTTCCAGTTAGATGTGTCTTTTGCGTAACAGTCGGTTTAAAGAGCGTTTGAAACGGAAAACGCTTCGGACCCGGCTCAACAATGACGTCGAGCAAAAGGACCCTTAACAAGGTGTAAGTTACCTGAAGTTATTGTGATACGGGACGATATATTCACATCCGAATAAACCGAACGTATTACCCCGAAGATTCAAAGGGTCCAAATTATCTGAAGGTATCTAATTCGAAGCCCCTTGTCGGTATTATGTAAGTTGTGTTGCAAGGAATGGTGGTTTGGTTTTCCAACGAAGTGGATTAATTTAAGACTAATATCTCTGTATTAAAGACAGCAGAGTGATCGATATTTATGTGAAATTTTAGTCGTTTCTGCTCATATTTAACTATATATCTTTTCGGATTCAAAGACATTTACTTGGTCAGTCACAAGGAAATGCAATTTTGTTTATTGTTTCTTTGAGTAAACGAATAACTTGCTACATAGCATTACTCTCTCTTATTTTATAAAGCAAAATCGCTCATCTGCATCTGTCTGTGTATTCTCTTAAAATTTTAAGACTACTTGAATATTTTTGCGGTTTACGTTATCACGTTAAATAAACTTTTTTCTAAGTTTTTTGTAATTTCAGAGAAGAAAACAGACCATCAAAAGGTGTTCGTAAAGCATATTTTATACAATTTTAGAGAAGGTTATTATTGTTACGAGCTTGAGGTTCGTGACCATAAAAACTACCGATTGAATTACCATAATTTACACTTTTATTACTTAACACCAATTTAAACTTAAAACAATAATAATTAACCACACTGATTCACTTTATTTCGCTCCGAATCTTCGCTTGTCTCGCCAAATTCAATACTGCCTCGATCGCGTCTTGCAGCGCCTTTAAATACACATTTTTCACCGAAACATCCAGAATATTCAACTAATACGGGCGCCAAACGATCAGGCGCAGAAAGTTCGAGTGTGGGGCTTCTAGAAAGCTTAATTCTTCTGTTCGATACTAGATGGCGATGTTGGTCGAAAGTCAAGATTGACATTTTCTAGGAAGCCCTCTTCACTCTGGCCCCCGACACTAGATGGCGCTAGTGCCAGTTACCTGACGTCAACTTAGGCGCGCAATACTGTGCCCCTCTTAAAACATGCTCGTCCCGAGCATTATCGGCCCCATAATAACGCGTCAGGCGATCCACATGGACGATCTTAGGAGTCCCTCTTGCGCCTTTCTGTATCCGGTAGGTTACATCGTTGATCCTGGTCACAATCCGGTACGGGCCGTCCCATTTAGCTTGAAGCTTAGGAGATTTCCCTTTGCTGCGGACCGGATTGTGCAACCACACTAGTGAACCTTCGTCGAACCCTTTGTTCATTTTGCGGTCATACCGGGTTTTTATCTTTTCGGACATTTGCTGGCCCGTTTGTCTGACGTGCACATAAATGTCATTCATTTTGTTTCGCAAGTCATTTGCATAATCGGTTATACTATGTGGGGCATCAGGTGGTATCCCGGTGATCAGGTCTGCAGGCAGCCGTAACTCTCTTCCAATGTTTGCGAAAGCTGGTGTCACTGCTGTACTTTCGTGAACAGCGTTTCGATATGACAACAAAAACGGTTGTATGTGCTTGTCTCAATCTCGTTGCCGATTGTCTACAACTTTTGCTAGATACCTCTCCAATGTCTGATCAAATCGTTCGACCATTCCATCAGAGTGCGGGTGATAAGAAGTCGTTCTTATTTTATGAGTACCCATAACTCTGCAAGTTTCTTGGAATATTTGAGACTCAAAATTCCTTCCTTGATCGCTGTGAATCTCTAAAGGTACTCCAAAACGACAGAAGACTTCATGAACTAGTTTATCTACAACTGTTGAAGCTCCTTGATTTGGAATTACGAAGATTTCTGGCCACTTAGTAAAGTAATTCATCACAAACATGTAACATTATCTTAATCTATTATATAACAATACCGTGCCATTTATCAGTCGACTCGTAAATATATTGGCTCTAAAATACAAAAGCTGGTCGCAAATAAGTTTTTCATTGTCAACTTATCATCTTTTTATTTTGAAATAATCCTTTTACATGATGTAAATACTGGAGTCACTTAGTATTATGCTACTACCATTAGCATAACAGCCCTTAACAAATTCATAGCTGACCATGCCTCTCTTATGGTTAACTACTATGTATTCCGGAGTCACATGCATCTAATAAGTTTAACTACACTCTACTGCCGGTACTAGGTTGCCATTAGAATACGTTACATTTTTTATATAATAAGGGTGACAAACGAGCGTACAGTCTACTAGTCCAGACTACCCGATGGTAAGTGATACATACACATCTACCCATACCTAATACACAATAGAACGGCTGTCAAATTTATTTTGTACGAGGCTTGGCGTCGCCAAACCCGATTCGCTGTGTTGACAGACTGAATCAATTTAGACATTTTAGAATTTTGATTAATGTTCAAGATCATCATTAAAAAATCGTTTAAATTTTAATACATATTTATTTGTAAAAAGGGTGCAATTTGGCATTTTCTAAATAATTTGCATGTGATATTTGGAAAAGATTGTAACGTTAAAACATATCTCGAGTTGACATTTATATGATGTATGTATATATGATAGTTGTCGTCAAGTTTGTGAAATTCGTAGATTTCAAGTAGTCGAAAGGCACAAAGACTTTATTGAAAATTATCGATTGTCTGAAGAATTGATAAAGTGTTCGAAGACATTAGACATCTAACGAAAAATCCACGCCAGCGAGGTCGCGGATTGTCTATCAAATAAAGGTAAGTAAATATTTTTTTACGTGCACAAATAGTTTTTATACGTGGTAGGGCTAGGGTTTTATACATGTTGCAGTTATATTAGTAGTATAATTGTATCACGAATGGGCGGCTTGACCGGACAAGGACCACGCTCTCACAGAATACCAGCGTAAAATAGTAGCTTAATGCTGATGTGTTTCTTAAGGAGAGTGTAGAGAACCGGAGACCCTTTTTACTGGAAACGAGATATTCCATCTTAGTCCTTACGGGTGACCACGCATCTGCATTTTGATTCGTAATCAAGGATATATGTTTTTGGGCCACAGCAACCACTTTCCATCAGGTGGACTGTGTGCTTGTTTGCTACCCTATCCTATAGAGAATTTGTGGAAAGAATGTGCACACTTATGTATCACAACCATTTGTCTCCCAAAGTGTTCGCTAGGTAGGTAGTTGATGCCCTAAATCACCCTAGTGTTGTAAGGAAATATATACGGTTTCCACAGAATTCAACGGAGAGGCTTCAACTAAAGGAAAGGTCAGTATATGTATTATAATTAGGTTGTAGTACCTATATTTCTAATGTTAAACCTACCTACAAATAAGTTTGAAATATTTGCCTAGTAATAGGTACATAACATTACAGATTTTTCGAGAAATACAAAATTCCTGGGGTTGATAGAATGTGTTGATGGTACCTACGTTACCATAGTTAGGCCATCAGAAAATGAAGAGCGATATTACTGTCGCAAAGGAAATCATGCAAGAAATATCCAAATGGTAAGATTTGTAATAATGTCTAAGAACATTTCTTTTGTATATACAGAAACAAATGGTAGGTAACTCAAATCAATATTATTTTATTTTTGTTTTGTAGATTAAGTACTGATGTGGACTTAAATATATTGCATGTTGATGCTACCTAATGGGGAAGCTACACATGTTAGCTTCATTTTTAATCATAGCATCAAACTGTAATTTGCTAGGTGAGTTACCCCGTGTCTTAATCGGTATTTTATTTATTCCTTAGTTAATGGCCTACCTTCACTCGACAAATTATATATTTAAAATGTATTTTTTGTCATTGCAGGGGATTCTGGGTATGCACAACGTGCGTATTTGATGGTACCGGTACCTACTTAGAAGAGGGTACACCTGCTGCTGAGCTGTTGTCATCTGCATGGGCTTTCTGCCCAGCAGGTATCGGGCCTCGGGGTATACCCCTTTACCCGGATTTTGTCTGTGTTGGCCTATCTGCGGCATTGTGGAATTTACTCGACTCCCTAATCTATATACGGAGGAGTTCTCTTGGATAGGGTCGCCCGTCTGGGGGCCGTGTGTGCAACGGCGCAAAGCCGTTGAGGTGTTCATGTGGCCCGTTGTCGGCGCGGTCGAACATACCGCGCGCCAGCCGGACCACGAATTCTTCTAGGCTCTCTATCATTAGGTTGGCCGCTATGACGTCATTCCGGACGTAGCGACCCGCACCGACTATGGTTCGTAATGACAAATTCTGCTGGGCCTGTAGTCGCCGCTTCTGTCGATCGCTCAGGAGCGCTTACCAAGGCCGGAGCAGCGTATGTTAGCAGGGGTCTTATGTACATTTTGTATATTGTTAACTTCGACTTTGTCGGTAACTTGGATACCAGGACTGGACGGAGTATCGCCCGCGCACATCAAGCTTTGCGGACGACGAAGTCGCCGTGCGCAGTCGTTCGCAACATCCTGTCAATCCGGCATCCAAGTTAGGTCACGGCCTTCTCATATGCGATGTCCTGGCCTCTGAGGGTTAGCGGTGGTGGAAGTCTTCTGAAGCGGCGAGTGAGCAGAACGGTCGTCTTGCTAACATTGACGGCCATCCTCCACTCATCCAGCCATGGTGGCAGCAAGTCCAGCAGACGTTGCATCCTGGCAGTGGCGATGTGGGCTCTTCTGGACGAGGTGAAGTAGGCGCTATCATCCGCAAATAGCGCCAGCTCTACGTCGTTCTCTGATTCGCGCAGATCACCTGCCAGGGTGGGGATGTCGTTGGTGTAAACCGCGTACAGGACTGGAGACAGACAGCTGCCCTGTGGCACACCAGCTGATATGGGTTTTATAGCGGACTCGGCATCCTCTACACAGACGTAGAACCTCCTGTCTACGATGTAAGACGCCACTAGCCGCAATATAGCAGGAGGGATACTAGCCTGGTCTTCTAACTTGTAAAGTAATCCAGGGTGCCACACCCTGTCTAACGCCTTTTCGATATCGGGAAAAACGCCCAACGATGTGCGGCCGTGGTTGTGCTCGTCCGCAAGCAGGTGCAGCACTCTGGTCAGCTGTGTTGCTGTTGAGTGGTCCCTCCTGAACCTTGGATGCACGGGCGGAGACGTCTTAGCAATACTCTTTCGAACAGTTTAACTACATGCGGTAGCAGTGCGATCGGCCTCTAGCTGGCAGCTCTACGCCTGTCCTTCCCGGGTTTCGGCAAGACGATGATTTTGCCTTTCTTCCAGTCCTCCGGGAAGTGGGATGTCCGCAATATGCCATTGTAGTGCCCGACCTATCTCTACAAGGACTCTATTGGGCAGCTGTCGAAGTGCTGCGTTAGTAATCCCATCGTGCCCGGGCGCCTTCCTCGGTTGCAGGCGGGTTACTGACCTCCGCAATTCAGCGGGGGAGATGAACCACTCTCCTGCAAGCGGTGGCACGGGCGATGACAGGAACTCCTGCACGTGGCTTTTCTTTCAGGTATGGATTTCCATGAACTCCGCACTTGCTGGGTTCGACATAAACTACTCCTCGAAGTGCTCTGCTAGGATATCTGCTCTGCCCTTGGCATCGTAACGCTGCTCGCCCGCATTGCTGGTCAGCGGGCAAACGGGTGGTCGATTTTTCATTAACTGCCGGTTCAATGTATAGAGCGACGCTTGATGTTCGTCAACCTTCCAAATGCGCCGCTCCCAGGTCTCTCCACTGTGGGCCTGTATTGCAACCGACGGTTCGTCCGTTAAGGTGTTCAATTTAGTTTTGATTCTAGGGCAGCGAGTGCGCGCCCAGAGCTTTCTCAGCGATCTTTTATGCTTCAGCTGCACCCGTATCTCTCGCGGCAGCTCTTCCTTTCTACCAGAGAGAGGGACGATCGTAGAGGCCGCGTTAAGGGCCTCCTGGATGCTCATGGATATTCTGGTTGCAGCGGCCACTACGTCGTCCGCTGAGTGGATCGGTGCGTGGACTGGAGGTCTCTCCTGCAGATGTTGGTGGTAGAGCCTCCGGTCGATCTTGGTCATAACGACTCTGGGCGGCGAAGTCACTGCCTTGATGCCAAGGGTAATCAGAATCGGGAGGTGCTATGTATTTAGGTCGTACAGCACCTCTACAACTACCGGGTAGTTAACGTTTCTAGAGAGTACGATGTCCAATACATCCGGACTCTTCCTAAGGTCTGTAGGGATGTGCGTTGGTTCCTCGGGACCTAGAACGTCGTAATTATGGTTTTCTGCGTCTTCGTAAAGCTCACGACCCATCGGGTTGATCAATCTTGACCCCCACGCTGGGTGTTTGGCGTTTAGGTCCCCGGCGATGATGGTGGGTGTCGTTCCGTCCTTAACCGTCCGGATGTCTGAGCAGTAGAATGGAGTACCTGGCGGGCGAAATGCTGCAAATATCCTTAGTTCCTCGCCCGCCGCCTCTATTTTTATGCCGATTGAACGCATCGTCTGGAAATCTGGTAAGTCCAGTTCTTGGTGGACGATGTCCCTCCTCACCAGAATCACTGTCCCTCTATAAGCGATCCCTTGAGGGTTGACCTCGTCCCTCCTGTAGATGGTATAGTTTGGCAGTTTTAGATGCGTTGATGGTCTTATTTTGGTCTCTCCCAGCAAGATCACCTGGATGTCCTGCTGCTGGGAGACCGTGCAGAGTTCATGGATCCTTTGTTGAATCCCGCCCGGGTTTCAGTAAAGCAGACGCAGGTTACCGTCCTCCGTAGTGCCTAGCCAGTAGTGTTGTCAGCGCCTTCATCGCGGCGGTTACTGGGTCTGTTCCGGCCCTTATGTCGGCCAGGACTTGTGTACCGACCTCGATAGCTATGCGTACCAATCTGTGGATGGTATCAGCTGTCTCGAGGCCGGACGTTGGTGATGGTCTGCATTGGTATGAAGGCATTGTTCTCGGGGCATTAACGGTGGTCTCTCTTTGTGTAGAGCGCGCTCTCTGTGTATAGCGTGCTCTATGTGTAGAGCGGGCTCAACTTTCTGGTAGAGCCCTTTCTGGCGCTCTACTCGTCGTGCTCTTCGGTGGTGGTCTTTCAGTAACCTGCGCCTGTGAGTCTATCGGTCCTGATATTGTAGGGGTAGAGGTGACGACAGCCTGAGGAGGAGGCTGCTCCGACTTCCTGCTGCTATTCCTCCGCTTCTTCTTTTTAGAAGGTTGCCGCTCTGTGGCGTTGTTAGCGGGAGGTTGGCGAGTCGCCCCGGTGGTTGCCCTTAGCTCTGCGACCACCTCCACCGTTTCCATTGGTGTTGTAGGAGGAGGGGGGCTGGTTGCCTACCCTTTCCTCTGGTGATTGTAGCCCACCCATCCTCCTGGATGGTAACAGCCTTTGGGCGACTCTGGGGGATCCTCTTGGGGTTCTCCGGGTACTCCCGGGATCGTTCTGCCATCCTAGCAATCATCAGCATCCTGCTTCCTAGCAATCCTCCTCAGGACTGGGCAGCGGCGATCGTTGGCCGTGTGGTTTTTTGCGCAGTTTGCGCACTTCGGCTTTTGCTCTTTACCCCTTGAGCAAAGGCTAGCTATATGCTCCCCAGTACAGCGAACACATTTCACTGGACTGAAGCAGTTTGCGGAGGAGTGTCCGAAAGCCTGGCAACGGTGGCATTGTCCGGTCCCGTCTTCCTCTGCCAGGCTTCGATGACGACTCCTCTCATGTAGAGGAGTTCGTCGATCCGGTACAGTTCTTGTAGCCGCTCCAGGCTCAGATGGTCCAGCTGTGCATAGTAGAGGCAACCAGGTCTGCCTCCACGTGGTGGAATGGCCTTCACATAGGTAATGGGGAAGCCTTTTGCCCGGATAGCCTCCTTGAGCCTTTGAGTATCGATGCCCACTGGCTGACCCCGGATGATGACACCTACTATACGTAAAAAAGGTTCTTTTACAAAATGCAACCTCAACGCAAAAAAACTCCTAGCTCTGCCGCAGATGCTGAGAGCTCCCAAAGGGCCATGACTGAAACATCCAGGTCCAACTATCCACATAATTTACATTGTACTATAATTGCGAAGGAACCTGTAGAGCAGGAAAATATCACAGCCAGAAATCCACATCAACATGACACTGCCTCTGAAAACAACACCTCTATTACGATGGATATGGAGGCGGAGCTTGACATGCTAGGAATTTGCAAGCCTGCACTCCGTACCGATGATGACTGGTCAGATACTGATAGTGTGGCAAGTGATGGAAGCAGGAGGTCAAGCATTTTATCGCTCGCATATAAGCGGGCTGGAATTTCAATGGACCTTGCAACACAGCGCGCCAATGAGTTCTTGCTTTCAGGCAAAGTAGCATTAGAGAAGGCGGGAAATATGAAGCGCGAGTGTAAACAGGTTATCGCTCTCGGACTCACGCTCTCGACACCAGCTCGCATTAGAACAAGAGCGTAGTCGAGCAGTAAAAGGACTAGAAAGAGTCGAGAGAGCACATAACAAACAAATCTCAGACCTGCAATCCTTACAGCTACAAAAGTTCAGGGACATCCAACAAGTCATCCAAGAAACTCAAAAATCCGAGGAGTCAATAAGGGGATGGCTAAACTATGAAATGGATGACCCTATTAAGGCTATCTTCCAAATTCGTCAGGAAATTAGTAGAATATCCACTAAAATTACCAATGAAACCTCCGATTATACCACTGTTAATCGAGAAACTTTACCCATCGAGAACACAATGGTATTCACGAATCAGATAAGGGAGGTGATCGAACAAATAAAAGGGCGTAGCCGTAATATTGGTGACCTTAGGGATAAAATGGCAGATAAGGAAAGTATTAAGAGCATTACTTTGGCAATGGATGAGTTGAAAGAGCCACAAATAGACCCTAATGTCAGCAATATAAAAAATATTAAAAACATGAATAAAGAGTTGCAAACAAGACCTTATTGCTCTAAATTTTCACAGGTAATATCTGCAGATGACATATTAACAGCTGTCGAACCTTTGACGTTAAAAGTTGATAAACTGTCGAATGAAATAAGGGAGTTAAAAGAAAGTGGAACTAGTCAGTGGGCATACCAAAACAACTTTGGTCTAGGAACAGAGCTTGCAGTAGCAGAAATCAAGGAAAAGCTAGAGCACTTACAAGCATTTAATAATAGATCTATGATGATGAACAAAAACACTGATAACCTAAACTACCATCTTTATAAAGAGCAGCAAGCGGCCGGTCCAAAAAAATCTTATGCTGAAGTTCTCACTAACCCTACCTTTTCTCTCGTAAAATCTTACAAGTGAGGACTAAATCTTCCGACCCACGTCATACAAGTGAGGATCACTTGTATGACGTGGGTCGGAAGATTTAGTTGTTAGTGCTATTAAGACTAATGTCGATGTGGTGCAATTGGGAGTGGGAGTCAATAAAGTTAGAAGAGCCAGAAACCAGAAGGTGGTTATTACGTGTGATACAGACGTAGACCGTAACACGTTACAAAATGCGATAAAAAATTCAGATAAAAAGCTTACAGTGTCTAAGTTAAACACAAAAAAACCCTATTAATATTAATAGGAGTAACAAATGACTTAAGTAATGCAAAGTTAGAAGAAGCACTATTTAAGCAAAATGCTAAGTTATTAAAAGACGTGGAAAAAGAAAAAAACTAAAATGAAAGTCTAAAGACGAATTAAGGGCCGCACATCAGCAGTTAACAATGTCATAATGGAGGTAAGCCCTAATGTCTGGAAAGCATTTATAGGTCAAAAAGTGCACGTTGGCTATCAAATAGTTCCAGCTATTGACCAGTCACCTATGATCCAATGCTACCGATGCATGGGATTCGGTCACAGAGCAAAAGAATGCGTGGCAGACAAACAAACTTGTGGTTACGATCATGAGAGTAGGGAATGTTTACGCAGCAGCGGAGCACCATCTTGCGTAAACTGTGTCAGAAATAAAATTAAGGGGGACTATTGCCATACAGCGTAGAGTGCTGATTGCCCAATATGGCAGAAATGGGATAGAATAGCAAGATCCTCAGTAGCATAGTGCTAAAGTTGAACAGGCAATTAATATCGATTAACCACAGTTGATTCTGACCACACCACATAATATACCTATCACTCAAAGCACAATCCCAAGTGAAACACAAGCCATCAAATTCGTACAAGTTAATCTTGGACGGGGGTGGCGGCCTACGAAGAATCACTAAAAATGGCGGTTAAGCAACGTATTGCATATCTTTTACTTCAAGAACCATACGTTGGTTCTAAAGCTCATGTTACATGTAATCGTCGCGTAATACAAAATGTCTCTAATAGCGTTGGAAAGCCCGTTAAATCAGCAGTCATTGTTGTTAATCCCACTTACACAATTGTATAAAATTCGGAACATATAACCGAGAATATTGTAGGTTTTATAGCTAAAGTAGGAAAGCATAGCATAGGCATAATCAATGTATATTTGGAAAAAAATGGCAACCTGGAAGAAGACATTAGGAAGATCACGAAGATCGATCAAGACATGAAAATGGAAAATATCATCCTGGCGGGCAACTTCAACGCAAACAGTCCTTGGTGGGGAAGCAGAGGGGAGGACAGTAGGGGCATGCTCTTGTCACAAATGATGGCAGAATTAGATCTGAATGTATTAAATCAAGGCAATAAACCAACATTTTATCAACACCGAGCGGGGAAACTGCATAGTAGTTTAGTAGATGTGACTTGTTGCTCTTCAGCCCTCCTACACAAGCTGGAACAATGGAGAGTAGATCCGAATTTTTCTACACTCTCTTACCACCGAGCTATCCAGTTTCAGATAAACGTTGAAATAGATAAAAAAGTGTTGCTTTCAGAAATTCTACACGTCGGTATAATACAGCTAAAGCAAAATGGCCACTGTTTAGGGTCACACTAAAAGAAGAGCTACAGAAACAACAAATTACGGAAGAAAAAATCAACTCCATAAAAACAACAGAGGAATTAGAAGAAATTGTAAATAGATATATTGAACAGGTTCACATTGCATGCCAAACAGCAATTCCACTTATCTTAAAGAAGGTGTATACAACTAGTACCCCTTCGTGGACTAAAGAATTAGATATTGAGAGGAAAGAAGTTATTCGACTTAGAAGAAAAATAAAATATGCAAATGAAAAGCGAAAGCCCTACATTGTTCAAGAATTTATTACAGCTAAAGAAAAATACGTTCATAGCATAATAACAACGATAAATACGAGCTGGAAAGAACTGTGCTCGATATTGGAAAAAGAAACAATATGGCAGAGTATCTATAGAGTTATTAGGAGATGCAGCACTACAAACGAGGACAAGCTCTTGCGTTTTGGCGAACGGACTCTGAGCCCAAATAAGTCGGCCTCTTTGTTAGCAAAAACGTTTTACCCTGATGATGATTGTAATAAATATACTGAAGAACAAAGAAACATGCGAGCAGAAGTTGATATAATAATTAGAAGCCTCAAAAATTACACAGATACTACTTGCATAAAATTCACTGAAGTAGAAATAGAGATGGTATTTCAAAAAATGAATCCCAAAAAGGCTCCTGGGGAGGATGGTATGACGTCAGATACCTGTTATGAGAGCTATAAAACAACACCATCGACGCTTTTGGCTATTTATAATAAATGTCTTGAAATAGGCTATTTCCCAAATACATGGAAAAAAAAACAATTATAAAAATTATTCCAAAACCTGGAAAAGTAGACTACACTGTACCTAAAGCATAACGTCCAATTGGCTTGTTGCCATTATTTGGAAAAATTTTAGAAAAGCTCTTTGTAGGCAGATTACTCTGGCAGCTTGGAAGGGAAGGGAAATTCAGCAATCGACAATACGGTTTTATGCCACAACGTAGTACAGAGGACGCACTATATGACATAATGACAGTTATAAAACAAGGCATAAAAGAAAACAAGATAGTTGTTATGGTATCCCTCGACATAGAAGGGGCTTTTGACAATGCTTGGTGGCCCCAAATAATAAAAGAAATCCAAAGGAAAAATGTGAACATACACAACCTGAGGCTCATTACCAGCTATCTGTCATCAAGGAGTGTTATAGTGAAATATTCAGGAGCAATATCCACCAAACCTACAACTAAAGGATGCATGCAAGGATCTACTTGTGGAGCTCATACTCTGGAACATCCTTCTCGACCCCCTTCTTGAATTAAGTTCAGATATGAATGTACATATTCAGGCATTTGCTGACGATATTCTTATCATCGCAAAAGGAAACTCAGCAATAGATGTAGAAGACAAACGTAATCCGGCTTTAGAGAAAATAGTAACATGGGGTAAAAAGCACAAATTAACAACTTTTGCATCGCATGAGACCCAATACTATCGGAATAACCAAAAAGTTATCTTACGAATTACCATACGATTAAAAACAAAAACAGCCATCTACAAGTCTAAAAGTAATCTGGCGTTACAATCGATAAAAATTTAAACTTTGTAGAACATCTAGATGAAGTCCTCGGGAAGGCAATTAAAATTTACAAAATGATAGCAAAAACAGCTAAAGTTCATTGGAGACTTAATTCTGATATAGTAAAAACAATATATATGTAGCAGTAGTTGAACCAACCATCCTTTATGTAGCAAATGTATGAGCTATGACGATGAAAAAAGAATACATAAAAAAAAGACTGGAGCGCATAACAAGAATGTTTGCAATCAAAATATCTAAAGACCACAAAACAGTCTCGTTCACGTCTAGTGTTATACTGGCAGGCATTCGACATATGCCATGTTTGATAAAAATTACTTAAATCACTAACACTACCTAATACCTATAAAATCATACAATATTATTGAAGTTTATGTTCGATTTTCTTGACGATGATACACGCATCCGTACGGTCGGTGTAGCACTGAACGCGTCAATATGTTTCCATAGCGCGTCGGTCGACCGACGGTACGCATGCGGACGCGCTGGACCGACGGTCCTCGTACGCAGTGCGTAGCAATATACGCGTGCGTTCGGTCGGTCGAGCACTGTAACGACTTGTGAATTTTCATACAAATGGCAAGCGCGACCGACGTACGCACCGACGGTCGGTCGAGCTCTAAAACTGGCCTTAGGCTTTCGAAAGGGAAAGCTGTGTCGCTTACTATCAGAATACATATTACGTAACAGGACGACGTAAAATTAAAATGGGAAATAACCGTAATAAAAATAAGAAGCGACTGGGTTGGCGTAAAGAAATAGGCATAAATATGATAAAAATATTGAAATAAGTATCTTAAGACCTATCTACTTACAGTATTAGTGATTACAAACATGTCGGTAGATAGTATACGACGCGCGGTGAAGTGGGGGCGAAATTAGAATTTGAGCTGACGTACGATAAACAAAAACGAAGATTCCCCGATGTAAGTTATGTACCTTAGTCCGTTCTTTGTCAAACTAGAATTTGTCTTTCGCTGACGCTTCGGTCATCCTTTGTTGCACATGACATTGCAATGCATCGTAACTAATGGATGTGGTATAAAAATTGACCAAATTAAGTATTTCGGGGGATACACAGTTCGATCGTCGGATGAGAAGTATAAGAAGAGTAGTGCCTATCATTCTATGTATTTATCGAGTTTTTTTGACGCTTTTCTAATTCGTCAGTGTTAACGCGAGATTTAGGCACAAAGACGCAAATAAATAAAATTTATGGTGACCTAGATGTTAAGATTCATGGTAAACATATAATGCGCATGGATGAAGTCAAAAACCTTGGCATTACCTTCGACACTAATCTCAGATTTAAAAATCATGTCCTTAATATGGTAAAAAACAGTTTTTATCGCCTAAAGGTTTTATACCAAATACGTGACCAACTTTCTGTACTATCACGCATTACTCTTTGCGAGTCATTGGTTTTGCCTAGGCTCAACTACGGGGATATTGTTTATGGACCCCGGATTTTCAGAAAAACAAAGCGACTAATACAACGCGTGCAAAATGCATGTTGTCTGTTCTGTTTTAATGTACCTCTCAGAAATCACATTACACCCTTTCTGAACAATGCTTCCATGCTCAATATGGACTCACGTAGAGAGCTACATTTAGGGGGACTAGACTTTAGTGTTAATAAGTTTAAAAAAACCAGAGTACTTGCATGTAAAGATAAAGTTTGCTAAGCAAAATTTTGGAAAACAATTGAGGTCTACAAGATCAGCACTTCTATATTACAGCCATAAAACAGCGGCATTTACTGGCAGTTTCCGATATATGGCAACGAAGTGTTGGAATAACATCCCACCGCCAATAAGAAATATTAACACCAACTTCAAGTTTAAAAATAAATTCAAAAGGTATCTTCTAGATAAACAAAAACAAGATATTCACAAATACTTCGTTTGCCAGCTATAAACCATAGCATTTTCTTTTTTCTTTTTACTTTTACTAACTCACGCAGTACGAAGTCTTAGACATCTTTTCCGTAACTTTTTACTAAATTCAACCCAAGATATAAATCATAGAGCTGAAAGGACACATCTTTCAGACACAATTACACTACAATAATATTAACGTGCAAAAAATAGTTTTTTCTTTCTTTCTTTCTGATTGTACTGTTGTACCTACTCATTTCTTCTCGCCACCTCGAGGGTAATAGCTGAAAATCAGTGTTTGCTCTCTAAGCAATATTAATCGCTTAGCTATGACCCATTTATTGAACTGCAACACACATGTACATTTAGATCTTAAGTTTATGTATTTTTTTATAATACTTTGATTTGTATATCTAGTTTAATCACTGAATTTACGTGTGTGATTGGAGAAACAAAAAAAAAACGCTTTTATCTATCTATCTATCTAACCTTGAGTAAAGACGAAAGAGTACTTATTAAGGAGAGCAAATAGTTGATTTATCTTAAATTCATCAATTAAATCAGGATTAAACTTTTCAAAAATAGGTCTATGTGATCGTATATGCATGACGCGAGGTTTAAGAAATTAGGGTAGCACTATTTCGGGTAATAATTACACTTAGACCCGTTTCATGTAGTAAGTTTGCACCAATTAAAACGTCTGAAGTTATTTCGAAGTCGGGTAGTACGTGAAACAAAATCTCTATAGGAATATTATTAATCACGCATAATAGCTATTAATGTGCTGGTAGATATAACAGGGAACAGACTATTCTACATAAATAGTTCACAACTTGATTCTTATGCCCTGGAAATTAATTCGCAATGGATTTACGCGTAATGGAACACTCGGCGCCGCTATCGAAAACAATTTATAAGCAAATTATCTACTCGAAGACGCACGATGTTTAAGATAGAACTGCGGGTACAATCACTCAATTAATTTATATTAGAAGTTATTAGTTTTTCTCGGCGAAAAAACGACTCGAATGTGTGACCAGACTTTGAACAAAAGGAACAAAATTTACTACCACTAGTTGTAGCTAAAGGCGTCGACCGATTTTTATCGAATGAAAGGACATTAGAATTAATTTTATTACGGCAATTATCAGAAGTATGACCGATCTTTTCGCAAATATTACAAGAAGAACTTCTGTTATCAAAAAATATTTAAAACGTTTTTGGGGCGGTAGATTTGAATTATTTTGGGATGCAACGGGACGCTTAACACGAATGAATGAAGCAACGGATTTAAATTCTGGCACCAAGGTGGCCCTAACATTCATTAAATCTATTCTAAGGCGTTCGTCACCCACGGTTCCGATAACGGCCTCTACAGCATTACTGTTCAAATTTGTATTTCGTCACGCGTCTCCATAGAAGCCATGCCCGAGATAAGAATTCTGCGATATCTTTATAAGAGTCGTAAACCTGTTCTCTAAATCTCAGTACGTCACGCGAGTACCGGCTTTCAGGTTCGAAGAAGTAGTCACTAGCTAGTTATCGGCCTACATTTTTAGCACGTCAAGTTAGTGACTTTCATTCGAATGTCATAATCACTGAGTTGATAGGTGTTCTTCGCCGAAGAAATGTGATTGCACCACTCACGAACACCCACATTACCATCAGGGTTGCTAGAAGGTAGAAAGATTTCAGTTATCTTCATCTTTTCTGGTGACTGCGCGCTGAGTCGCTCGCTCATAGAACACATCATATTGACCATTTCCATAAAAATTCTTGTGGAATACCTTCGGGAGCTGCGGGCGGGCAACCTTCACGTGATGCAAGTCGTTGAGGATTGCCAGCACATATGAATCGCACGTGCGATCCCACTTCTGATGTCGGAGCGGAAACCTCGGGGTTGTTTTTATGGTGAGGCAGCACCACTGTCCCCATTTGACAAGGGTTCAGTCGTGCTATCATATATTGTTTCCATTGCAATGAAAAAGATCTAAGACCACACACTTTTAATTTTGCACTACAGTAACTTTATTCTACACTTCTTATTATGAAAACTCACAAATGATACTCACAAAGTTTTAACAGGAAAATAGAACTACACCGACGAGCGCAGGAACTGAAGTGAGTCTGTTCCCGCGTTCGTACAATAAGGAATTATATATTACACTTGAACAGTAATAACTGCGCCAAAGCGTTGCCACTACACATATGGCCACAGCCATATGTCTAGCTAACGTCAGTTCAGTGTATGTGACGCCGACATAGTTGAGCCGCGACAAAAAATAGGTAAGTGCGTAGTGAAAGAATTCTATTCAAGGTCACAAAAACGTAAGAAATCAAGCGGAATCACTTTCAACACATAATTTTTAGTTCTTGTTTTCTTAAAAACGTTAAAAACCTCAAATAATTAAATAAAATTATCGAATATTGCCATTTAGGTTCAATGTTGCCACTTTTTCGCATTTGTGATTACCCTACATTAATGGGAGACTATATAATTAATGGAGTAAGTTAATATGTTAACTCTGATTTTAAATATATTGGAAATTATAATAAAAACTACGTTTTAACTTTCATACAAAATAATTAATTATTCTTATTTTAGTTTATTCATGAATTATCTATTAAATATATTTTATTACCCACTTATTTTATATTAATAATTTTATATTATTAAAATTTCATATAAATTTTACATTAATTATATTTTATTACCAATTTTATATTGTTTGATTTATTAGTACAATAAAAATACTTATAAAAATATGTTTTATTTCATCATTATGTCTACTTCCATTCATCTGATAAGCTTTGTATCCCTTTTTTCTAAGGGGACGCAATAAAGATTTTAAAATAAAATATACATTTTGAATATAAAAATAATTAACTACAGCTTAAAAAAACTCATATAGCTAAAATTTCATATAGTAAGCGACACCAACCCGCCATTGCATGTTTGTGTGTCTATCTTTATCTAATCTCAGCGACGATATTGTTTTCGCAACTTGTGTAAGTGAGATAAATAAATGTTTATTTAAATTTTTTATTAGTTTCAAAGCTACGTCGTCCCGTTTGGATGGTGGTTACACTTTTTTCGACGCGCGGTAATGTGGTTTGCTCCTCTAGTGTTGTATAACTCAATGGGAAAACGTAATAACGTCTTGGTCGACGATTTGATTGGACAATACTTCACAAAACAATAACTTTTATTAAATTCATTAGGTTACTTACGGTTACTTAAGTAATTTCAATTACCAGTATTAATAATCAAATCGACAATTATTTATTCTACGATTTAAAACAATATTTGAGTTAAAAGTTGATAATCGATTAAATAGTTGTTTTAATAGGAACTAGTTATCAATAAAGAGATTTGTAAACCAAAAGAGTTTTAAAGAACTAGCTAGTTACATGTTATGTTTCTGATAAATTGCTGTTATTAAATTGTGATATTAATAACTATACACTGTTGATTATTATAATTTATAACAATTAAAAGACAATGCAATATATAACTTTTCAAGCTGCAGTTAATTATTTTTATATTAAAAAAGTATATTTTATTTTAAAATCTTTGTTGCGTCCCCTTAGAAATAAGGGATACAAAGCTTCAGAAATAGAAGTAAACAATATAATAAAACATATTTTTATACTATATTGTAACGGGATAAATACCAATATATATATATTATTCGGTTGCCACCTACGACGACTCGACCTGGCAACGTATAACGCACGCACCCTGAGGACTGACGAGAAGATACTGGAGCTGGAAGAAGAGGTAGACAAGTTGCGCTGGCATATTATTGGATTATCTGAGATCCGAAGAGAGGGGGAGGACACGGTAATCCTCGAGTCCGGCAACTTGTTCTATCACCGGGAGGGCGACCATCTGTCCCCAAGGAGGTGTCGGATTTATCGTCCACAAGTCTCTCGTCAACAACGTTGTAAAGATTGGGAGTGTGTCGACGAGGGTCGCGTACCTGATACTCAGAATCACCAAACAGTATTCGCTGAAGGTCATACAGGTCTACGCACCAACCTCGGCACATCCCAATGAGGAGGTGGAGGAAAGGTATGAGGATATTTCTAGAGCCATGCATTCCTCCAAAACCCACTACACGGTGTTGATGGGAGACTTCACGCAAAACTAAAAGAAGGCGGTGAGCTGAAGTTAGGGAAATTTGGAGTAGGGCAACGGAACCGTAGGGGCCAGCAGCTGGCTGACTTTATGGAGAAAGAGGGACTCTTTATGATGAACTTTTTCTTCCAGAAGCGGCCCCACAGGAATTGGACCTGGTCGAGCCCCGACGGTTCGACAAATAATGAGATTGACTTCATTATGACGACCAGATGCCAACTGTTCAGTGATGTCTAAGTGATCGCAAGGGTGAAAACCGGCAGCGATTTTTCAGATTGAGAGGTTCTATGGGCAGCTGTACACATCATCGTTGGAGCCACACGCAAGTGTGAGTAACGATACAAGAGCAAGTCTTACCCGACACTATTCCGATGATATCCCGGACGTCAGTCTGAGCGAGATTAGAATGGCTCTCCAGCACCTTATAAACGGCAGGGCTCCAGGCGAGGATGGAATTACAGCGGAGTTTCTGAAAGCGGGTGGAACACCAGTACTTGAAGTCCTTCAGAGGTTCTCAATTCCGTCCTCCATGGTGGCACTACTCCGGAGGCGTGGAGCAGAAGTGCGGTGGTCTTGTTCTTTAAGAAAGGCGACAACGCTCACTTGAAGAACTACAGACCGATTTCCCTTCTGAGCCGCGTCTACGTGCTGTTTCGACGACTTCAAGCCTACCGAACAAGCCGGTTTCCGAAAAGGCTTCAGTACCATAGACCACATACATACCCTGGGGCAGATTGTACAGAAGACCGAAGAGTACAATCTGCTACTTTGCCTGGCGTATGTGGACTATGAGAAAGCCTTTGATTCCGTTGAAATTTGGGCGGTGCTACAGTCCCTTCAGCAGTGCCAAGTTGACTGTCGGTATATCGAGGTGCTGAAGTGTTTGTACAGTAGGGCTACGATGGCTATCCGAGTACAGAACCAGAGTTCGAAACCTATCCAACTGCAGAGAGGTGTAAGACAGGGTGAAGTTATATCCCCGAAACACTTCACCGCTGCGTTGGAAGACGTTTTCAAGCTACTGGACTGGAAAGGATACGGTATTAACATCAATGGCGAGTACATCACTCACCTTCGACTTGCCGACGATACAGTCCTTATGGCAGAATCGCTGGAGGACCTTAGCACTATGCTCAATGACCTCAATGGTGTCTCCCAACGGATAGGTCTTAAGATGAACATGGACAAAACAAAGATTATGTTCAATGTCCATATCACACCTATGCTGGTAGTTGTGGGGAGCACTATGCTTGAAGTTGTTGACGAGTACGTTTACCTGGGACAAATAGTCCAACTAGGTAACTCCAACTTCGACCGAGAGGTCAATCGACGGATTCAACTCGGCTGGGCAGCGTTTGGGAAATTACGACACATCTTCTCGTCAGGTATACCTCAATCTCTGAAAACTAAAGTGTACAACCAGTGCATGTTGCCAGTGATGACTTACGGATCAGAGACGTGGTCCCTCACTGCTGGCCGTATGAGGACGCTCAAGGTCGCTCAGCGAGCTATGAAGAGGGCTATGCTCGGAGTTTCTCTGCGTGATAGACCAGAAATTAGGATATCCGCAGTAAAACCAGAGTGACCGACATAGCCCAACGGATTAGTAAGCTGAAGTGGCAATGGGCCGGCCATATAGCTCGAAGAACCGATAACCGATGGGGAAGAAAGGTTCTCGAGTGGCAGCCTCGTACCAGTAGGCGTAGTGTAGGGCGACCCCCCACTAGATAGAGTGACGACCTGGTAAGACTTGCAGGAATTCGATGGATGCAGGTGGCTCAGGACCGTGCTTTTTGGCATTACTTGGGGGAGGCCTATGTTCAGCAGTGGACTTGTGAAGGGCTGTAATGATGATGATGGTGATATATATATATATATATATATATATATATATATATATATATATATATATATATATCACGAAACTAGACCTTTACATGCTTTGTTCTGAAGAAAAATGATTGTAGACAAAAGTAACATCAGTACGTTTCAGTCCACATTTGAATACGGGCCTCTCCCATTTGCCAAAATTGACACGATTGTTAGTTGGACTGTCGATCGTAGTATGACTATAGTAGATAGGTAGTACTACTTCTGGCTCACTGAGTCAGAAGTGGTACAACGTTCGTCGACTCACGAGCCTAAAAAAAAGGCATACCATCATAAATTTTGGCATGCTCTGATCAAAAATCTGCGGTCCGTTTTTGCGTAGGATGCACGGTTCCGGAGATGTGCAGATCAATTAACTCTTATCTAATTGATATCCGATGAGGGGCCTCGACCGTCATTAGCGCCCCATTGTTATTTGTCTGTTGTTCATTGAATACCGTCATTATCTATTTTTCCTCGGCGTATGCGTCGGCTTATCAGTGCTATTGTATTATACTTCTTTGTTCCTATCTACAACGCTAATCTTAATCATCAATAAAACACATTACCTAATTTTGTTACAATTTTTATTTACAAAATACAAAATCTTTTTACTTATTGTCTATAAAATAGGAGCGAAATATCTCATCCACTAAAATATCATTGTACAATGTGTTCCCTGTAAATATACTCGTAAAACTATGCATTGAACATCCCTGAAACTTATATAGCAAATACATTAAGCAATATTCGCCACAAACTGAAGTCCACTCATTCTGAATCCTATCAACATTCCAGTTCCATCTTTTACAATTCCTTTTTAAAAATTCTAGATGATATCGTACAGGTGATCGTCCATATGAATCAAAATATTGACCGACGTCATTCGTATCGCTATATAAAGCTACCCAATGTGCCTCAGGTTTATCATCTGTATCCAAATTGCATGTTATATACGTTGGTACGTGGGTATACATGGGCTGTCTATTAGCAGCATAAACATTATTTTTTAGACTGGGGTGAATCTTTTTCAGATGTTGTTGTACATCTAGTGTATCCATGATATTACTGCTATTAGTAGATTATTACAGTACCAATCTACTCAATGAATGATCAATTATAGTGATTTCTAAATATTAAATTGCATTATTTTGTGTTATACAAATCGTATTTGAGTCATAAATACACGGAAAAAGACGCAACAAGAAGGAATGTTGAGATAAGCAACAGAATGTGAGATAAGCTTGTTGATGCATAAAGTTACTCGTACTATCAGTTTCATTGCAGAAATTCTTTAGATTAGAATTATTACCTACTGGTACTATATAAGACCGATCAGCTGCAGTCATGGAGTTAGTTTGTGATCGTTTGACCGCAGTGGATCTATCAATACTACATTTGTGTTACTTCAACGCCTCAAAAGCCATGGATATAAATGTTTATTCTATTGACAAACTTACTTTTCTTTCTGTTATTTTCTTACGTGTGTATGATTTAGTGTTAACAAATTATATTTAAATATTATGTGTATATATGATTAAGCCGTGGTAGATTAAGGATGATTAGCGCAAGCTGTAAATTTCACAGTACGCGACCCGTGTTCGATCCCCGCCGGCACCAATTAAATTGCTAATTGCAATTTTAAGTGCCGATTTACCACGTGCTTAGCGGTGAAGGAAAACATCCTGAGAAAACCTGCATGTCTGAGAAAATTTCGAAGGCGTGTGAAGTTTGCCAACACGCATTGAGGCAGCGCGGTGGACATTTCCTAGCCCTGAATACAAAGACAATAGCAGAAAGTGAAAAAGTAAAAAAATACTTTTTTTAGCAATGACAGTCATTAGTTGATCATTAGTGAAAGTGATTCTGTTTACTTAAATTACAGGAAGACAAATGCAAAAGGAAGAAATGGGATGATGGGAAGTAATGAAGCATTGTTATGTGAAGTTTGTTGGAACAAACATATTTTTAGTCACGTGTAAATACTTTTAACTTTTTGGTTCAAAATAACACAAAATCTAAAAAGTATTGGATACATCATCGACATGGACGGATTTTACATTACATATCCTCATAAACATTTTCAATGTAGAGAAATGGCTATTCTAGACGTAAAACTATCTAAAAAAATTATGCGTTTATCGATCATTATTTGTTTCGGCCAAGTTATCATTTCAATTATTTGTTGCCAAAAGACAAAAAAACTGTTCGTTATTGCGAAACACACGTGCACGGAATTCCATATTTTGACGTGACCGAAGAATTAAAATGTGCTTACAAACAAGAGAACATAATTCCCATATTAAATTGGTACATTATAAATATGTGTAAAGACGAAGTTATGGCATACAAAGGTGGTTCAGCAGAAAAACAATTTTTAAAAATGTTGACGACGAATGATAGAATCTTTAATATTGAAGAATACAAATGTCCAAAATACAATGATTTGGTAAATGTCATAAATTTAAATAAACGTTATGTGTGTAATAATCATATATTTGCAAAAAAATAATCACAAAATTTCACATTGTTCTTGTGATGAAGTGTGGGTTTTTTACAAGTTGTTATTGCTCGACACTCAAATTTATTTTTTAAAATAAAATTTTAAATTAATCATAAATTTTGTTTCATTTCCCAAAAACATTAGTTATAGTACACAATATATAATAATTGTTACCTACACCCACACTTTCATTTTTTATTTCACCCCTTAGAACTTTAGACGTGTGTAATGTTTCACTTTATACATCCGTTTTCTGCCATTGTGGCAGGACCAAGTGGATGTGGGAAGTCAAATTTTGTAACAAATTTCATAAAATCAGTTACAGAAATATGTAATTGTGATTTTAATCAGATCACATGGTGCTTTGATGAAATGCAACCTTTATATAATTTACCAAATGTTAACTATCATCAAGGAATTCCAAATCTTAATATGTTTGATGTCAAAAACCTACATCTTGTTATTATTGATGATCTAATGAGAGAGTCCGGTGTAACTTTAAACTCGAACAGTGTTTTGTATTAGATTAAATAGAAGATTTATAAAGAAATAAAAAATAATATATTGCATACAATTTTTTTTATTTAATTTTATAACGTTTCACATAGTTACACACACACAAAATGCATTACACATAACGCTTAAAATCTAACACACAATACATATTATAACCTTAACAACTATAGTCTACAGTAACATTTCTGTTTTTATCTATCTCAATAATATTATCAAACTCAGCATAAACTATACAGTAAATTGTTTATTAGTGAGGATTCAAATCGTACTTCTAATCTTACACTACCATGCTATATGAGATTCCAATGAGCTGATGAGTTTGATGATCAGGAGTTAAGTCAAATGCTAATAGACAGTAACCTTTGGCATACTGTTCACAAGAGATTCCATTTCCTTCATTAAGAAAGTAAATACCAGTTCCCGAGAATAGAGTATGATATGCTGATGTAAATATACTATTATTAAAAGATGGTTGCAAAGCTTTTGAAGATATTTGTTGACCATCAATATATAAGCTAAAAGAATTAGTACCACAGTTTTCAAAGTTAAATGGATTTTTAGTAAGGGAACCATTAAATGCAGAATTGGTCACAAATCCAATTATACATCTTTTGGGTACCTGTCCTAAAAATATATTATCAAGAGTTTTTCCTTGAACACCCAATGACATTGTTAAAACTTTTACTTCAGCTCGAATAATAGGATATTTAGCAGTGGTAGCAGCTAAAACTTTTTTGATGTGCGAGTAATACAGCTAGGATTAATTCGTGCTCGTATGCACGATAAGAGTTGCGTCTGTAATGCAAACTATAAACTTTACATCGTTTGACCCAGCAATTAAATTAAAACTCTCTCTTGATCGAACCAATTTAACACTCATTTCAACACCATTAATTAAAAATTTATCTTGGTTGAAAATGTCACCGTGAAGATGACCAATCATTTCTATTTCCTTACTTTCACTAATCAATTCCTGTCTTTTAACAAATGCTATGTTTTTACCATCTGTAGAATCCATTTTTCCTGCTGTGTCCTCATACCAAAGACCTCATGCTAAGATGAGATTGTTTAGCAGCGGGAGCATAGTTTAAAAGGGTTTTCATGTATGCTCGATATGCATAGGTATTATTAGGTGGTGATACAAGTTCTTTGTTTAAATAAACATCAAGTTGACTAAAAAAGTGAATGCAGCCAATTATTTATAGGTGCTACTGTTGTAGTAGATATCAAGTTAGTTGAATCTTGTTTTAATACTTTTGCTTTCATGTGGAGTAATGTGTGAGACAAATCTATGTAGTCATCGCCTGTCCCAGATGAAATTGGTTTATTATGAATCCACAATCCATTTTCAATGCTAGTTTGTGTAGACGGTAGTGCAAACAAATTCAATTCTGACTTAACGCACTCGCAAGAATGATTATGAAGGAAAGACATATTTAATTTGAAAATATATCTTTGATATTTTTTGGTTTTAGACCAAGTTTTTTCGCAGCTTTCACTTTAGCAGTTAATGGTGGAATGAATGAGGTCAATCGTTTTCTTTAAGTTTTATTTATACCCAGATCCAGTCATGTTAAATTGATCAATTTTCTCATCAGCCTTTCGTTTTAAATTCGTACTAACTTGCCTTAAACGATCTTTTATTGAGGCTTTCATAGGACTCGCTTGAACCATATCCGATAAAAGTCCTACTTCAGCGCTTAATGCCTCCTTACCAATCACTCGAGCACCACTTGAAAGTAAAGGTAAAACTGATCTAAATAACCCCCTAAGGATCTCCCAATACCATGAACGCGTTGGTATGGTGAACCCTTATAAATTACTCCAACTCCTGACCCAGCTTGATGTGTATAATAATTTTCATATGGACAATTATGATGATCACGAAGAGAATTCATTATTATAATTTTCAGAAATGTAGTTTAATACACACGGTTCCAATCTGGAATGGTATTTTTGTCGTGTGCTCGATCTTATAACTATTTCCAGCGTATCGAACTCTCTTCGCATAACAGGTAAGTAGTGAGGTTGAGAGAAAATGTGCATTTTATTTGCACCATAAATGTATTTTGTGGGATCTAATGAAATGACTCTTAGTAAAGGAGTCATAACCCACAATCTGAGGATCGATAATGTCGCAATATAGAAATAGTTGAAATGATAACCCTAAGTGTAAATTAGCAGGACACTTTCCAAAATTTCTCTCTAGGAGATTTTCATTTGGTTCATAACCTATTTGTAAACTTAATTTGGGTGATAATATTACGGATGTTATATTTTTATCCAAAACAAAAATTGACACAAATTTTTTTATTTCATCATAGCGAAATTTCAAGTTCTCTCCGACACCATTTAATACTCTTAAAATATGCTCAACGTTACCATAGTTGGTAGCTGGAATATGTTTATTGTAGTACACTATGGATGGTTTATTTTCATTAGGCATTAACATAGATTTTATAACGTATATAACATTTTCATGTTCTTGAACAGTAAACATGGTACATCGATATTGAAACTCGACAACTCCAACCGACCATTCACCTTCTAATTTAATAGCTTTTGGTAATTTCGTTGAAAAATTTGTGGTCTTGTTATCAGGAAAGTATTCCATTGAACTATTGCTGAGCAAAGTTAAATAAAAACTTTCTTTATTCATATTTCTTTTAAACTAGAAGCTAAAATCAAACTGTTAAATTTATCTGGATAACCTTTCCACTTCACTAATACTTATTTTCTGTTACCTGAATAACGAGTGTCAATTATTTTATCTATTTTATATTGTGAGGTGGGGTTGTAAGCGATTTTCTGTAATTCTCTTCCATAAAAAGTACCAACTATTGGTTCATTTTGTAAATCTGTTATTGTATAAACAACCCGTGGAGATCTATCAATTATTGAAGATATAGTAAATATTTCATTACTCCAATTTGATTCATATCCTTTTTGGAAAACATGTTTATATTTAGTTATTCGAACATAATCACCCACATTGAAATTTGTTTGACCGTCTATCATAAAGATTAGACCAAACTGTCATAATATTGTTGGAATTTACATCACATTGGCACATCTTAATACTAGAGTGAAAGCTGTGATTATAAGAGTATATTAAATATTGTAAAACATTTATATATCTATAAGTATTATTATGAGTGAAATAACGCCACATTTACATTTTTAATGTTCTTTGAAATCGTTCAACAATACTGGCCTTAATGTCAGGATTGTTAGTGGTATAGTAATTAATCTTTTTCGATTTAATGTATTTTTGTACTTCTTTTGAAACAAATTCTGTACCTTTATCAGATTGTATGTAAGTAGGTGTTAAATTACTTTCAGTAAATATACTTTCAAAACATTCTTTAGTTGTTTCTGAGTTTTTCTTTTTCATTGGTCTTGCGAAAGCATATTTCCTAAATACATCAATAACACAAAGTATATATTTGAAACCATCATTATATTGAGAATAAGTTCGCATATCACTTAAATCAGCTTACCACAGTTCATTTATATTTGATAGTTTGTACCTCTTACGCGGGATTTTTTTTTCGAATGCGTTTGTGTAATGTGTAACTTTCTTATGATTTTAACCATTCTTTTACTTGCCTTTTATTCATTTTACCCTTCATGGCTTTTGATAATTTATCAATACTACCAAAAGCAGCGGGATTAGATGGATCATAATAAATCCTGTTAATTTCTTCTAGTACGGGGTCCATTTTTCCCACTCAAGCTTTTTACGTATTTTAGTTGTAGACTTTTTATCTCTACTGCTCGGTTTAGAATACTCTTGAACTTCAATCTCAGAGGGTTTGTTTAGATCTTTTGCTTGAAGTTGGTTAATAAAGTCACATCTCTTTGGATTTCCAATATAAGTAAGTGGTACTTTAATATTTTTAATGCTTCAGCAAATCTATCCCACCCTATTGGATCACTTCTTTTTAAGGGTCTTAGTGAATCATTTATTAAATCAACAACATTACTTCCAGAAAATTTTCCATTATCAATTATGACTGTACCTTCATTTTACCAATGTATTTTACTTTTACTTGTTTCAACTAAGTTTAATAATAACTGTCCTTTTTTATTATAAGTTTTTGGTATTAAACTGAGTATTGAGCTGGAGTGTAAAGTGGATGTTCATCATTTTCTTTAATTTTAATGGTTCGTTCTCCTCCGATAAAGATTAAGCATCAACTGAAGATTTTAGATCTCTATCTTTATTTTTAAAACCAATTTTAGGCTCATTTGAATTTTCATTAGATGTATCAAAATAAATCGGTAATCTGAGTGGTTAACGATCCTCTTCGGTAAAATGAAGGTATCTTTGCAGTGTTTGTAAATATAACATCCATTTCTTTCAGTCTTCCATCTTACTATTCATAATATTTTGAATTTCAATATCTATTCGAGATAAATTACTATTAACCTGATTTTCTTGTTTTAATTTTCAATCAATTCAGTTTCGATAAGTATCATTTTCTTTGCATTTTCCAAGTTAACTGGCTAGTGCACTCACTAATCCACTCAATATTGCACCTAATATTATTGGTAAGAAAGCCCCTCCTTTTTGTATAATTATATTTTTTCTTAGTTAATGTTTACACTTACGCACTAGTTTGCGGAGTATATTTTTGTATTTATTCAATTTTTGTTTATCTTGATCTTTAAGAGGTATTTTTCCGTGTAAAACGTTATGAATGCACTCAAAAATACAGTTAATTTCTTCTTCATCACAGGTTTTAATTAATACTCTTTGATATTTTGGTTTAAGCGTATGCAAAGCGTTTAGCAAATGTTTATGCGTTGTGAGTCGACGATGCATCATTTAGCAATGATTTGAATTGTTTGATTCTTGATGTATTTAAACACTTTTGTGGGGACGTAGACTGTACAGAAACCATTAAATGGGAAGACATTTGTCTTGATACGACAAAAATCATTAGTATTCTGTTTTAAATCTACCATTAAATATCCATGCGCCTCTAGAGTTGCATCCCTGTAGGCATCTTCAATGAATTTTGGGTTATCTGGTGACACTTGTCGTGCTAAATACCTTATTTGAGTTTTATCTCGAGGGTTTTTAAAATATATTATATAACTTGAGTTTAAAGATATGTCTCTTTGCCCTTTACCCTGATGAAATAAATTTTGTGTTAAATAAAATACACTGAGATTCCTGTGATAACTACCTTTTGTAAATATATCCACAATTTTTCCATCTGACTCTCTCATTAGATCATCAATAATAACGAGATGTGGGTTTTCACCATCAAACATATTAAGATTTGGAATTCCTTGATGATAGTTGCTGTGTAGTGGCGGTTGAGAATATACACTACCACATATTTTCCCGCAGGTGTCGTAAGAGGCGACAGAGCGAGACAGGCAGGAGATGGGCAGCAGCTTCTTCCTGATAACAACTGTGTTATAATAAAAAACTGCGGTTGCCAACCCGATCGCCAAGCGTGGCAACTATGGCAAATATCCCCCCATGAATAACGACGCAAAAAAAACGGCCCACAGTCTCCGGCGGCCCCGCTATTCCTGGCTACGGTGGCGACCATGGTAACGGCGGGGCGGGGGGTGCTAAGAAGCTCCGGTGGAGGTTCGGTTGCAACCTACGACGACTCGACCTGGCAACATATAACGCACGCACTCTGAGGACTGACGAGAAGATACTGGAGCTGGAAGAAGAGGTAGACAAGTTGCGCTGGCATATTATTGGATTATCCGAGGTCCGAAGAGAGGGGGAGGATACGGAATTCCTCGAGTCCGGCAACTTGTTCTACCACAGGGAGGGCGACCATACCCCCCGAACGGGTTCCCGCCTTGTCCCCCCCCGAACGGGTTCCCGCCTTGTCGTGGCGGGGGGGCTTAGTAGCCGTGGCTTGGTCTCCCACGGTGAACAAAGAGGCCCCCACGTGGCTGGCCCGAGGTGAAGGGCCGGCATGAGGTGGCCACTCCGAGTGGGCTTGGGGAGCCCACTTCGGATGTGTGCTGGTGGACTGCAGCGAGTGGGGACTCCGCACCCTCTACCGCTGCAGCCGAGGTGGAGTCGCGGAGGAAGAGGAGTGTTGGTATGGCGATGCGCCACTCGCCCTATCCTCCGCGACTCAAACGGGGCCGCGCATCGGACGCGGGGGCGTCTGTTGCGCAGATGCAATTAGAGGCCGTGGAGGAAGGCGTGCCATATGTTCTGGTGCGCCTTACTTGGGAAGGAGAACGGGGAGGAATATTCCTCTCCCGAGGAGGTGCTTCCATGGGGCGGCAGTCGCTGGTAGGGCCGCGGAAGTGTGCGAAAGTGTTCCCGTAGCCCTGCCAACATGCGAAGAAGGTGGAACACCATGGGGTTTTAGTCGGTGCGAGTCCGACATAACCCGTCCTTGCCCCCGCGAGGGGGGTATGCGTAGGCATTTCCGCATGTTTAAAAAAAAAAAAAGGGAGGGCGACCATCTGTCCCAAGGAGGTGTCGGATTTATCGTCCACAAGTCTCTCGTCAACAACGTTGTAAAGATTGGGAGTGTGTCGACGAGGGTCTCGTACCTGATACTCAGAATCACCAAACGGTATTCGCTGAAGGTCGTACAGGTTTACGCACCAACCACGGCACATCCCGATGAGGAGGTGGAGGAAATGTATGCGGATATTTCCAGAGCCATGCATTCCTCCAAAACCCACTACACGGTGTTGATGGGAGACTTCAACGCAAAACTAGGCACAAGAGAAAGCGGTGAGCTGAGGGTGGGGAAATTCGGAGTAGGGCAACGGAACCGAAGGGGCCAGTAGCTGGCCGACTTTATGGAGAAAGAGGGACTCTTTATGATGAATTCTTTCTTCCAGAAGCGGCCCCAAAGGAAGTGGACCTGGTCGAGCCCCGATGGTTCGACAAAAATGAGATTGACATCATTATGACGACCAGACGCCAACTGTTCAGTGTTGTCTCAGTGATCTCAAGGGTGAAAACTGGCAGCGATCATAAAATGGTTAGAGGCACACTGAACCTAAATGTTAAGTTGGAGAGGTCTCGTCTAATGAAGTCAACGCTCCGTCCCCCACGTGCTCTAATCCAGAATCCCAAAACCATTCAGCTCGAGTTACAAAACCGCTTTCAGTGCCTAGAGGAATCCAATGCAGTGGACGATATGAATGACAAGCTCGTGGAAACTGTCCATGCGGTCGGAGCTAAGTTCTGCAAGACCCGCCGCAGAAGAAACACAAAAACTCTCCGATCACACTCTTAATCTCATGGCTGTTAGACGAGAGATGAGGCTGCAATCGTCAAAAAATTTGACAGCATACAGGCAACTGAATCTCCAAATGCATGCGGCGAGACTTTAATACTGCTCGTATTAAAGAAGCGATCGAGCGGAACCAGGGCTCCAAAGTCTTTGCCAGAGATCTGTCTGCCAGAAAGAGCCAACTGTAAAGGCTGAAGACTGAGTGTGGCAATATCGTTTCCGGGACACCTGAGATTCTGAGTGAGATTGAGAGGTTCTATGGGCAGCTGTACACATGTGTCATCGTTGGAGCCACACGCAAGTGTGAGTAACGATCAAAGAGCAAGTCTTATCCAACACTATTCCGATGATATCCCGGACGTTAGTCTGAGCGAGATTAGAATGGCTCTCCACCACCTTAAAAACGACAAGGCCCCGGGCGAGGATGGAATTACAGCGGAGCTTCTGAAAGCGGGTGGAACACCGGTACTTTAAGTCCTTCAGAAGCTCTTCAATTCCGTCCTCCATGGTGGCACTACTCCGGAGGCGTGGAGCAGAAGCGCGGTGGTCTTGTTCTTTAAGAAAGACGACAACGCTCTCTTGAAGAACTACAGACCGATTTCCCTTCTGAGCCGCGTCTACGTGCTGTTTTCGAGACATTACGAATCGTCTTGCACGCAGACTCGACGACTTCCAGCCTCCCGAACAAGCCCGTTTCCGAAAAGGATTCAGTACCATAGACCACATACATACCCTTCGGCAAATTGTATAGAAGTCCGAAGAGTACAATCTGCCACTTTGCCTGGCGTATGTGGACTATGAGAAATCCTTTGATTCCGTTGAAATTTGGGCGGTGCTACAGTCTCTTCAGAGGTGCCTAGTTGACTGTCGGTATATTGAAGTGCTGAAGTGTTTGTACAGTAGGGCTACGATGGCTATCCGAGTACAGAACCAGAGTACGAAACCTATCCAACTGCAGAGAGGTGTAAGACAGGGTGACGTTATATCCTCGAAACTCTTCACCGCTGCGTTGTAAGACGTTTTCAAGCTACTGGACTGGAAATGATACGGTATTAACATCAATGGCGAGTACATCACTCACCTTCGATTTGCCGACGATATAGTCCTTATGGCAGAATCGATGGAGGACCTTAGCACTATGCTCAATGACCTCAATGGTGTCTCCCAACGGATAGGTCTTAAGATGAACATGGACAAAACAAAGATCATGTTTAATGTCCATGTCACACCTATGCCGGTAGTTGTTGGGAGCACTATGCTCGAAGTTGTTGACGAGTACGTTTACCTGGGACAAATAGTCCGACTAGGTAAGTCCAACTTCGACCGAGAGGTCAATCGACGGATTCAACTCGGCTGGGCAGCGTTCGGGAAATTACGACACATCTTCTCGTCAGGTATACCTCAATCTCTGAAAACTAAAGTGTATAACCAGTGCGTGTTGCCAGTGATGACTTACGGATCTGAGACGTGGTCCTTCACCGTTGGCGGTATGAAGACGCTCAAGATCGCTCAGCGAGCTATGGAGAGGGCTATGTTCGGAGTTTCACTGCGTGATAAACTCAGAAATGAGGATATCCGCAGTAAAACCAGAGTGACCGACGTAGCCCAACGGATTAGTAAGCTGAAGTGGCAATGGGCCGGCCATATAGCTCGAAGAACCGGTAACCGATGAGGAAGAAAGGTTCTCGAGTGGCAGCCTCTTACCGGTAGGCGTAGTGTAGGGCGACCCCCCACTAGATGGAGTGACGACCTGGTAAGACATGCAGGAACTCGATGGATGCAGGTGGCTCAGGACCGTGCTTTGTGGCATTACTTGGGGGAGGCCTATGTTCAGCAGTGGACTTGTGAAGGGCTGATTATGATGATGATGATGATGATGATGATGATGATAGTTAACATTTGGTAAGTTATATAAAGGTTGCATTTCATCAAAGCACCATGTGATCTGATTAAAATCACAATTGCATATTTCCGTAACTGATTTTATGAAATTTGTTACAAAATTTGACTTACCACATCCACTTGGTCCTGCCACAATAGCAGTAAGCGGATGTATAAAGTGAAACATTACACACGTCTAAAGTTCTAAGGGGTGAAATAAAAAAAGAAAGTATTGGTGTAAACAATTAATATATATTATGTACTATAACTATGTTTTTGGGAAATGAAACAAAATTTATGATTAATTTAAAATTTTATTTTCAAGCAATAACCACTTGTAAAAACCCACACTTCGTCACAAGAACAATGTAAAAGGGGAATGCCCACTCTTCATAGACACTTCGGCCATGAGTGCCCACATATAAAAGCATATAGATATGATAATATGCAATTAAAACAATGAAATGGTAAAGGAATTGCTTTAAAAAACATCGGGGTTTTGAAAATATAGAAGTTTTTATTTTCACAAATGCAGTTTTTTAACAACTATTTTTATCGATTTTATCGCGTTTTATTTCTTTGATTTTTTAATTCCAGACGTTTCGGGTGCTTTCCAGCACCCATGGTTACGGCAGACTGAGGTGACTGACGTCCCAATGTCAGTGTTAACCCGGAGTACCTTCAGATTTTAAATTTTTATTTATGGTCCGATCTACAGAATGAACTTACTGTGTCTTGAAGTCTTGCAGTGGTATGCTTGGGATTAATTTTAATTTCATTAATTACAGGGTCCTAAGCAGGTGGTAGTACCAAGCCTCCTTCTCTATTGAATAAAGAATTTTTTTATTTCAATAGTCTCATGTATCGTCCTTTTAGAGGATTTGTGGTCTATCAAATCTTTTTTTGATGTCTAGCTAGTTGGGCCCGTCCAGAATATGATCACAAACTGCAAACTTCCCTGAACTTTGATGCTTCACGTCAGCGACGTCATGCTTCAAGATGTAGCCAATCTTGTCTGTGACACCTGACAAACGCTACTACTGCACATGCTTTACTGTGGCCGGCTTCACTCGGTCACTGTGACGTAAGCGCGGGCCCGAAGCTTGTTGACGTGCAGAACCTGCTTGACGTGCTGAAGCTCGACAGCCAGATGTTTGCTGCCACAGATCCCTTGTGCTCTCTGTAACAAAGATTTGCTCACGGTAACTAACTGTGAAGGATGATGGTGAGATTCATTGTTTTCTATACACAGTGTGACCTATGGTGTTGTTAGAATTTTGGATGACTAACGCATCTAGGAAAGCTAAGGAATTATTTGCCTCTAATTTACACATCAATACATCATTCAGGAACTGAGCAGGAAGCAAAATATTAGTCTGATGCCGTGCCAACACAAATACCATATTACTGTCATAACATGGGCACAGCATCCAACAGTTCGACGGCCGACAGTACTTTTTAATAGCACTTCTACCAGAACCATTGCCACTAATTAAAATATATATAAAATACACTTTACGACTAATGGTGATGACTTGCAATTCTAGCCCTAAGTAAAGATCAGCTAGGGCTTAAGTTTATTCCTTCCATAACGCTGCTCCTCTAGTTATTACAGAGTTCTATCTGGTAGCAACCATTAAATCTTATATGCTCACCATAATAGTAGCGAGCTTGCTTTAATTGGTATGTGACACAAGCAATTAATATTAAGTCGCTGTAAGTTAAAACAGGAAATTCCCTAACATTTTAAAGTCTACATTTATATTTCTAAAGTCTGCTTGCCCTAGCTCTATTTAGATTGTTTTCCCTAGCATACTCAGACAAATCATTATTTGTCTCCATATTTTGGTGAACAATTTCAAGTATTTGAGCCGCATCATCCCTGTCCCTTATTTTTGTGTGGAATTTACTAATTATAGCAGCAGCCACAGCAGTCTATCATCAAATGTGTAGAAGCCCTGTTAAAGTAATTTTGATAAAATATTTTAAATTCAGTTTTTAAAATGTCATTTACCACCTCTACTACCCATATCGACACATAGTCACAGCTCTGGATTTATTAGCATATCTTGTCATTAACTGAGATTCACCATCTGCTGGAGACATTCCTGCGACCCTTAGACATCCACATCTATTCTCTATTACAAATCAAAATGCAGATGCGTTGTCACCCGTGAGGACTAAGATCATTTTCTCGTTTCCAGTAAAAAGGGTCTCCGGTTGTCTACACTCACCATACAAAACACAGCAGCATTAAGCTACTATTTCACGCTGGTATTCTGTGAGGTTCCCCGGTCGTGCTGACCCATTCATGCTACAACTATACTTCTAATATAAGTGCAGCATGGCTCTACCACGTATAACACACATACATAGTAATTGTCACTATGTATGTTTGTTATCGCAAAATGTAGTTAATCACAAAAGAGACATACTCGCAATGCTGATGGAACTGTTACAACCAGGTAAAAAACATTGTGCTTTTAAATAATTAGTTAGCAGTACACTGTGTGATGTATGATCTAAGCTTTGTTGTTCTGGGTGCAATACATTACTCACTTCAGATTGCAACAAGGACGGACTAGATGATTCAGATGGTTCCCATTCTGCAGTTGAACGTGATGCTGTTCTATCAGTTCATTGCCAGCAATTATGATATACACGGCATGACAACGGCAACTGAAATAATGTAAAATACAAAAAATGAAGTCAAAGTGAAAAAATAAAATAGATTTGTTTATTTCAAACTCAAATATAAATAAAATATTTATCAAGTTAAATGTTACTGGACAAGGACGGATTTAATGCCCTATATTATTTAACAATTAAGGCCTGACAGACTACCAGCAGTCCAAAAACAATGAAAAATCAACTGTCTCCTTTCTTGGTAGTTGATAAAAATGGTCAATCTCATAAATAAGCTAGTATGTTTGTCAGATATAGCTAGTGCAGATGTGAAAAAATAAAACAAGTTCTTGAGTTGATATACAATCAGTGTAAAAACATGTATAATTATCAGATATGAGGATCACATTTAATATATTGAAAAATGCTAAACATCTTACCTTATCTTAACTCACGTGGCACAAATTGTTCCTCACGTGGAGAATCGAACCCAAACAAAGTGTTTGATCTTATTCTTGTAAGTGTCAGTGCCACAGCTGATGTATACATGTTCAAGACGAACTATTGGTGCATTTTGCGAGTGGCACACTACACGTTCGCTGTACTCGAAACTTGTACCTAATAAAGAAGCTACAATTATTATATTGATATTATTCAAGTAAACTCAGTTATATAGCATTTCTTAGAGGAAAACATGCCACTTCGTGATATGTACCAACTATTTACCTGCTGTGTTCGAACCAATTGTTGAGAGATCAACAATTGCATTTTCCAACAAAACAAAATAACACGCAATTAAATTCTTGTGACATAACAGTGACAGGGGCCTACATGTCAGATTCGATGTTGCCACTTAACTGTCATAAAATCTATGAAACGATATCGATTTTTATTCGATTAATAATATCATGAAAAAGAATAATCTTTGACGCGTTTTAAGTTCTGCACGCTTTTTTAAAATATAATTTCCTTTATTTATTGAAATTCTATTTCAAATGTATTTTTAGGAACAGTTAGCTTGTGCTGTATTGTTTTGTTATGCTTTAGAGAACTCGTGGTAAATCGGCTAGAAATTAACTTCTTGAATTATCATAACATGATTCCATTTTAAATGTTATGTTAAAAACAGATAAGAATAACAGTTAACTTGTGCAGTAGCGTTTTGTTATACTCTAAAGAATTCTTGGTAAATCAGCTAGTAATTCGCTTGTTTAATTATCATAACTATAAATGTGAAGGTTGTCAATGAATTCAACCGAGCCTATAACAACGGTTGTTTTAGTTTTTAACGGTTGACTACCGCTTTTGATGACTTGAAATGGATAAAAACCCCTTTTGTGCAGTAAGTTATTTCTCTTTGGTAATGAATAAACCACAGAAACCCCTATAATGTATAATAATCCTTTTTTTTAGACACAAGTAGCACATTTTAAATAACCGCAAAAACAACTTTGTTATTTATACAAACACTATGAAAACCAAAATAATTTGTTGCTGGCGATAATGATAGTGGTATTTTGACTCCATTTAAAATATATGCTTGTTACTACAGAACTCTTCATGGGCCTGCGAGTCCGACTCGCACTGAACCACTTTTTTTCAACTTTTAGTTTTATTTTAAGGGGAAATATAACCTCAAATGGCTTAGCAAGATCCTCCGTTATGCCTTAAAGAAATTACCTAAACTATCGGCGCGTAAGCTTGGTTCCTGTCGCTCCGCAGGAACCAAACTTACGCGCCGATAGTTTAGGTAATTTCTTTTTTACAGTGAAAATAATGATATTTTAAAAAAAGTAAATAACATAAGCACTGCTTTACGGTTAGTTCAGTTAGTATACAAAGTTTCATGATCTTATTTAAAGTATTTTATGAATAACAGCGGTTTATTGTTCAGTTTGGAGGTAACTTTGGATTTTTTTTCTATCGAGAAAATTTTACGGAATCGTGTTTTCGTCTAACATAAACCTTAACATAAATCCTCAACTTTACCATATATTTATTTCTAAATTAATGCTGCAATACTTTCGGCATAACGGAGGATCTTGCTAAGCCATTTGAGGTTATATTTCCCCTTAATAAACAGTTTTTTCGTTTAAGCGGAGCTATTTTACTTTAGATTTATTACCTTTTTATTTATAATAATCAATCTGAGTAAGTAAAGTGTGTAAATACGATTCTTAAATTGTAAAAACAATAATTGGATTTGAACATCTTAGGTAGGTATTTAGTTTTATTAATTTAGAAAATATTAATCTCACAATTAATTATTGTAATAACATATATGTATCACGCAGCTAACGCCCTCATTAGCAATGTAAAAGTAAAATAAAGTTACAGCCTATATACGTCCCACTGCTGGGCTCAGGCCTCCCCTCATTTCTGAGAGGGTTTAGGGCAAGGAAGTGTCCGCCGCGCTGCCCAAATGCGTGTTGACGAACTTCACATGTCTTCGAATTATTTTTTTTCTCTTATTCCTCAGACATGCAGGTTTCCTCACGATGTTTTCCTTCACCGCCGAGCACATGGTAAATCAGCACTTAAAATTGCAATTAACAATTTCATTGGTGCCGGCGGGGATCGAACCCGGGTCACTCGCGTTCTGTTATATTTACAGCGAGCGTTAACCACTGAGCTACCACGGCTCAGTCTCATAACAATCTAGTGGTGAAAGAATTCTCAAAGTTGGTCAAGTACTTTACGAGTTTAGCGAAAAAAATATTCTTTGATAGTAGCGCCCTCAATAATAAAATGCATCCTACGTTTTTAAGCACCATAGCAAAAAACGATTCAACATAGCCTAACCCGCACACACAGTAAAAACATAACAATCCTTTTTCGTCTGTAGTCGGATAAACAACTGGTTAATAACGGTTGCGTATCGGCTGCTTTGGATAAATATGCATTGTCAACGGTTATTTTAAACCTATATCATAACATCGTAATAATTATCGAAAAATTATATAAGCATTGTAATAATGACACCATAAGTAATCGATGGAAAAGGGGAATCGATTTTTTTAATGAGAATTGTGATTGGCAACACTTTTTATTTTATTCACAAACTAATGAATTAATGATTTACCTAATTTTAATCTTATCTTTTCGGTACTTTTAATTTGTGCGAAAATATTCCCATTGTTTTAGGATAAATGAATACCGCGATTAATAATCATAAATAAAGATATATTTTTTTAACAAATGCACATTGTTGGGCGTTTGTATTTGTATTCTTCAATATTAATTATCATTCGTCGTCAACATTTTTAAAAATTGTTTTTCTGCTGAACCACCTTTGTATGCCATTACTTCGTCTTTGCACAAATTTCTAATGTACCAATTTAATATGGGAATGATGTTTTCTTGTTTGTAGGCACATTTTAATTCTTCGGTCACCTCGTCAAAAAAGCATTTTTTTAACTTTTTCACTTTCTGCTATTGTCTTTGTATTCAGGGCTAGGAAATGTCCGCCGCGCTGCCTCAATGCGTGTTGACGAACTTCACATGCCTTCGAATTTTTCTCAGACATGCAGGTTTCCTCAGTATGTTTTCCTTCACCGTTGAGCACGTGGTAAATCAGCACTTAAAATTGCAATTAACAATTTAATTGGTGCCGGCGGGGATCGAACCCGGGTCGCGTACTGTGAAATTTACAGCTTGCGCTAATCATCCTTAATCTACCATGGCTTAATCATATATACACATAATATTTAAATACAATTTGTTAACACTAAATCATACACACGTAAGAAAATAACAGAAAGAAAAGTAAGTTTGTCAATAGAATAAACACTTACATCCATGGCCTTTGAGGCGTTGAAGTAACACAAATGTAGTATTGATAGATCCATGCGGTCAAACGACCATGCACTAACTCCATGACTGCAGCTGCTCGGTCTTATATAGTATCAGTAAGTAATAATTCTAATCTAAAGAATTTCTGCGGCGAAACTGATAGTACGAATAACTTTATGCATCAACAAGCTTATCTCACACTCTGTTGCTTATCTCAACATTCCTTCGTATTGCGTCTTGTTCAGTGTATTGGTGACTCAAATACGATTTGTATAATACAAAAAAAATTCAATTTAATATTTTGAAATCACTATAATTTATCATTTCTATGTTAGTCATTGAGTAGATTGGTACTGTAATAATCTAATAATAGCAGTAATATCATGGATACACTTGATGTACAACAACATCTGAAAATGATTCACCCCAGTCTAGAAAATAATGTTTATGCTGCCAATAGAGTGCCCATGTATACCCACGTACCAACGTATATAATATGCGATTTGGATACAGATGATAAACCTGGGTCACATTGGGTAGCTTTATATATCGATACGAATGACGTCGGTCAATATTTTGATTCATATCGACGATCACCTGTACGATATCATCTAGAATTTTTAAAAAGGAATTGTAAAAGATGGAACTGGAATGTTGATAGGATTCAGAATGAGTGGACTTCAGTTTGTGGCGCATATTGCTTAATGTATTTGCAATATAGATTTCAGGGATGTTCAATGCATATTTTTACGAGTATATTTACAGAGAACACATTGTACAATGATATTTTAGTGGATGAGATGTTTCGCTTCTATTTTATAGACAATAAGTAAAAAGATATTGTATTTTGTAAATAAAAATTGTAACAAAATTAGGTAATGTGTTTTATTGATGATTCAGATTAGCGCTGTAGATAGGAACAAAGAAGTATAATACAATGGCACTGATAAGCCGACGCATACGCCGAGGAGAAATAGACAATGACGGTATTCAATGAACAATAGATAAATAACAATGGGGCGCTAATGACGGTGGAGGCCCTCATCGGATATCAATTAGATGAGTTAATTGATCTGCAAATCTCCAGAACCGTGCATCCTACGCAAAAACGGACCGCTGATTCGTTATCAGAGCATGCCAAAACCTTTTATTTAGGATCGTGAGTCGACGAATGCTGTTCCACTTCTGACTCAGTAAACCAGAAGTGGTACTACCTATCTTCTGACAATTGCAGTCAGCAGACAGTGGTGGTGCCGCCATCTATCGGAATTCATAAGATTTTTATGGCATTCACTTAATCACGTCTTACGTCACCCACGAAGTAAAAAGAGGTGAATTCTCTTACACCGCGAGCTCACGGCAACATAAACATTAAAGTCCATTTATTATGAAATGTTTGTACTTATTGGAAACTGTCTACCATGGCTTCCAATTTTAAAGAGATAATGCAAAGGTAGGTTTCCGAATGGTCCCCGTACTGATAACGATCTGGTGATACATAGTAGTTTCTTTAATTTCGAATTTGTTTGTGTGACATGTGTTGTTGAAAATGGAGACACTGCTCTTATTTCTTGTTGTAGAATATGCCACTAACAAAAGTGTGAAATCATATTAAACTGTACAATGCGCGCAACGTTTTACGTGGTAGATCCATGCTGCAACTATATTATAATATCCTCCAGACCGAATTTAGGCCACGGCGGCTTGCCTCATCGGAGGCTATCTATTGGCGCAGGACAGGATTATAGTGCCCAAGTGTATGCGCAAGCACAGGTGCACTCTCTATTCCCTCACCCTCATAATCCGATAGGACGGTAAAACGACGCGACCGGAGAGAGATAAGGTGCAGAACCAACGGCTTTACGTGATTTCCGAGGCACGGGGGTGAGACACCGCCAATTTCCTGACTCCGGGCAACTATTCAGAATTTCTCGACGGAAAACTCAATAAATAGATTTTTTAGCACGACCCGGGACTTGAATCCAGGACCTCATGATCAGCAGTCGTAAAACTATAACCACTAGACCACCTATATATATATATATATATATATATATATATATATATATATATATAAATATATATATGTGTGTGTGTGTGTGTATATATATAATAGTTGTAGCATAAATAGGACGGCTCGACCGGGGTAGGAATACGCTCTCTCAGAATACCAACGTAAAATAGCAGCTCAAAGCTGCTGTGCTTCGTATGGTAAGTGAAGAGAACCGGAGACCCTTTTTATTGGAAACGAGGCATTTCAACTAATTTCTCACGGGTGACAACGCATTTGCATTTTATTCTCATCCGAGGATAAATTTAAATATCTAGGGGCTACAGCATTTTACCATCTGGTGGACTATGTGATCGTTTGTCATCATATTCTATAAAAAAAGTTCCATACCCTGAAGTACCACATCAGAGACAGAATCCGCAACAACGTTGGGATCGTCCGGCGAGAAGCAAACCCGCCCCCAAGGGTAGGATGCAAATAAAGACCGCATCCCATCCCAATCGGCTGACCTATAGTGCCAAATACGGCGGCAGCCTGCAGAATGCAACTGCGGTTTCAGCGTGAGTTCAGAAACAGAAACTTTTTTATTCAATGTAGATTATAAACAATACTTATTGAAAGTCACTTTTTTCATTTACCACTGGTTCGCAAAAAAAAACCTCTGTCCTGGGAAGAACCAGCAAGAAACCCAGCGGGGCTATTTTTTCCAATAATAGCTTACAATTATGTTTACAATTAGCAACACAAGACAAATTAGAAATAACTTGGTAGCGATCACCCTTCCCGGGGGTTATTATCATCCATAAATTCCTTAATATTATAATAACCCTTTTTATACAAACTTAGTTTAATAACATTTTTGAACTTTGTGTATGACAAATTTCGTATATTTTCTGGGATTTTGTTGTAAAAGCGTCCCAAGAATAAATTACTGACTCGGAGGAGTCGAGTAACTGGTACCACTAGCTTGTGTCTCTTCCTAGTATTTACTGAATGAATATCACCTATTTTCGCAAAACTACTTTTATTTTTGTGTACGTACATTACATTTTCATAAATGTATTGAGAGGTCAGAGTTAATATACTAATTTCCTTAAATTTTTGTCTCAGTGACTCTCTTGGTTTTAAATTATATATTGCTCTAATGGCCCTCTTCTGTAAAATAAATATAATTTCAGTGTCAGTCGCGTGTCCCGATTGCAAAATACCATACGACATAATGCTATGGAAATAACTAAAGTAAATTATTCTAGCTGTTTCAATACTGGTAATAGTTGTAATCTTTTTTACTAAGTTTCGTTTGAACTAAGTCTGCTAGCTAGTTTTGATATATGGGGGAGAGAGCCATTGGAACTTTGCGTCCACTGTGATTCCAAGAAAAATGGTGGTATCAACAAGACTCATTTCCTCCCCATTTAAAATTACATTAGTATTGATATGTTTAACGTTAGGAGTGACGAATTTCATACATTTAGTTTTAGTTCCATTCAAATGCAAATTATTAACATTAAACCAATTAACTAACTTAGTTATAGCATTATTTACTTCGTCGTAATTTAATAACTGCCGTTTTAATTTGAAAATTAATGAAGTATTGTTCGCGCCACTCGCGCGTGACGATTGATTCCCTGATTCGCTTTCTCTCTCTCATTCATTGATTCGGCGCGAGAGCAGTATCGCGTCAGTCGCAACCCCGGAAGGGAGTCACGGAGAGGTGTAAGAAAGCGCGTCCGCGACCTTCAGCTCATCAGCTCGCATTAATTACGTATATATTGCCGGCCGGTATCTAATATATCTAAGTGATAATCATTACGAACAATTAAACATTAAAGTGAAAGTGACGGTGTATGATATAAGACTTTAGTTGCACGTGTATACATTTAACGGCATAACCAGCTCAGGAGCTTGCCAGCCACCCAGCACCATTCATTTATCATCCGTCCATCTGCATTCAAAGTAAGTGCACACCCGTACATTTCCTCTCCAATTTCGTTCAACCCGCGCTTCAGCTCACCGTCGATGTGAGGCTTTCCCTCACATTTTCTGGTCCTTCAAGCATCTGAACCAGCGACCCCTGCTCATTTTACAAGAAATAAGCCCCTATGGATAAACAGTGTCCTAAAACCGGGAAATAAACCCAACCACAACCATAAAGTTACCCACATTTCTCTTAACAAAATATTAAAATCTTTCAAATAGATAAAAATTTCTTAAGTATGTAATCATATAATCTCAGCCCATATATGTATTAAAATTCATTAATACATATTTAACATTAACATTTATTAAAAAATAATTCACATCTCCATACATTGTTTCTCTTTAAGTAGGCACTAAGCTAACACTTTCGAATATAATATTATATCGAGTCACTAGTATGTAAAATATTTACAAAATAACGTCTCCTATATCAACAAAAGTGTTTGATTGCATCATTTTTAAACATATAATTAAAAGTTCATGAAAGAGTGTTAACAATCGGCTCAACACTACCCTTTATTGTACGATCAGCTGAGTCGTAGGTAGGTCAAGGACTCGCCGTCCCGTCTCGATCATTTGTAGAAAAGAAGCAAGCGTTAAAATATTTTGTTGTTTAATTTAATAGGTAATAAGTAAATAGTAATAACCGATGGGGAAGAAACGTTCTCGAGTGGCAGCCTCGTACCGGTAGGCGTAGTGTAGGGCGACCCCCACTAGATGGAGTGACGACCTGGTAAGATATGCAGGAAGTCGATGGATGCAGGTGGCTCAGGACCGTGCTTTGTGGCATTACTTGGGGGAGGCCTATGTTCAGCAGTGGACTTGTGAAGGGCTGTAATGATGATGATGATGATGAAGTAAATAGTACTCGTATTAATATTATTAATTATATGTACTTACTCGTGTTATTTCTTTCTCAATAGGCATTATTATTAATTTCGTATATAAGTTTTTTATCATTATTTTCGTTCTGGTGACCAATACACGGCGATTGAATTGTAATATGTTCGTTGCAAAAATTATATTGCCTGTTTATTCTACTATTAGTGTTAACTTTTAAAATACTTTTACATAATTTAGGTTGTAGGTATATTCTGCTCACTTTACATTCTCTGCTCCGCGCTTATCTTAAGTTCTGCTCAGTAACATATTATAACATTTACAACACACACTCGCATTTATTTATTTTTAACCGACTTCCAAAAAAGGAGGAGGTTCACAATTCGATTGTATTTTTTTTCTCTCATTCTTCTTTTATAATAATTTACATACAATGCCGTCCAAGTCTAAAGCGGCCATTTTTCGTGAGGCGATAAAGGCAATTAACCAGCTGAAGGAAATTGCCTTGGCGGTAATAGCTAAGGATACGAAAAAGTATACTATAACGGACTTTACTGCTAGGTACGCCAAGCTAGAGGAACACAAGCACAAATTGGAGAACGTCTTCTACGAGATCCTGGATGATGAGGACCTCACCAATGAGGTCGAGGCCACCCCTATACAAAGAATTATGAGAAGGCGATTTCAGATTACAATGACATCTTAGTTGCGTTTGAAAAATTAAGTGTGGCTTCAGTTCTTCCGGAGACTGCTCACCCGTCCACGTCAGCCACACCTGCTCACGTTCTGCCCAAAATTGCTCTGCCGAAGTTCAGCTCTAAAATTGAAGACTGGCCTTCCTTCATAGCCGTCTTTAGAAGTCTTACAGATGACATGACCACCATTTCGGATTCTGTGAAGCTTCATTACCTGCTCTCGTGCCTATCAGGCGAGGCACGCAGTATGGTATCTCATCTTCAGCTCACCAACGAGAATTTCGCCGTGGCCATGGATATTCTGACCAGACGATATGAAAACCGTCGCGTCCTGATCGACCGGTTTGTGGACATTATACTAGAGCTACCACACATCCATACGCGCTCTGATATCCGCACACTCTTCTTGACTCCGCTCATTTCTGCGCAATGCGCCCTCAACAATCTCGATCTGCCCATGAAGGATAGTGACTACGTTTTCGTATCGATAGTAGTACGAAAGCTTAAGGGTGAGCTTCGCACCCTCTTTGAGCGTAAATATGGATCACGTCAGACTCTGCCAACTCTCAAGAATTTAATCACCTTCTTGGAAGAACACGCGCGTTGTGTGGAGACCGAGTGGTCCAGCCCACACTCTTCACAAGCCAGTCGGCACTCCCCATAGACCAACCAATACCGCAGGCGGTCCTCCTCTTCTTCTCCACAGGTTTCGCCTCGTCAACCCGCTCATCATCAATTTCGGCCCACTCACCCGACTACAAGTCGGCACGACTATAAAACCCCGCAGCCGGCTCCGCTCAGGCCGGTATACTCGGCTCAACCATCAGCTCCTGCCGCTCCCATTGCGGATAATATGCCCTGCCCATTCTGCAGACATAGAGGGCACAAGCTCATCGCCTGCCCGAGGTACAATGACCAACCGATCCAGGGCCGATGGGACTTCATCAACGCTCGCAACCGATGTCGACGCTGTTTAGGCCCTCATTATGAGAATGAGTGCAAGTCCACGAAGGCTTGCAAAGAGTGTGGAAATAGAAAACACCACACATCATTGCATCGGCCCGATGTTCCTTCTCCAACTCACTCGAATGCTCATCTTCTACCCTCGCATTTGAGAGAGCAACCCAGACAGCGCTCAGCTCAAGAGCCCCAACATTTTTCAGCACACGCCGCACATGTCAACCCCAGGCCACACAACAATGAACCAAGTCATTCGCGCTCTCCTAGTAGGTCTCGTGTAGGTGGTCAACAATGACTATCTACAATAAACGAACACTACGAACCAGAAACTAATCAGCACACTCACTCAAACTCAGCTCACACACAGACATCACAAGCTTACTCTGCGATATCAGCTCCAACTATGAATAGTTATGTTTGCAATTTCGCTCAACGTGAAGAGCACGTTACCAATTTACCAATTTTATTGCCCACCGTCTCGCTAAAAATAGCAGACGTACATGGCCAGTTTCACACAGCTCGAGCATTGTTAGATTGTGGTAGCATGATAACACTTATAACTCAGCGCATGGCTCGAATTTTGAATTTTCCGCTAAATCAAACATCTCTAAAAATCGCAGGAGTGGGCAACCACCACACACAGGACTCAAAGGCATCAATCTCAGTAGTGTGTAGACCAACACACCATGACACACCTACGATTACGGCTACAGCGCACATTTTAAAAAATGTTACAGGTTATTTGCCATTACAAAAAGTTCCGCGCGTAGCAGATGCAGAGCCTCCGATTCCCTTGGCAGATCAAGATTACCATACACCAGCTCCGATCGATCTCTTATTGGGTTCCGACGTTCTCGGGCAAGTACTGGACGGGACTAAGGTTTCTTTGGGCCGGGGGAAGCCTATAGCCTTCGGCACGATTTTCGATTATGCTTTGATAGGACCTATTGAGGATTTATATGCAAAGTCTGCGAACCAGCCCATTTCAGCTCACGTTATCAGCTCACACCCAGAATCTGACGTAACTACACGCGAAATTTGCAAGCGCCTTGAGAGGTTCTGGGAGTCAGAAGAACCCCAACCACATATAGCGACCAGTCCTTTGGAGGAGCAATGCGAAGAAATTTACCGCACCACAACAACTCGAGAACCATCAGGCAAATATATGGTAACATTGCCTTTTCTACCAAATGCACCGACCTTAGGCAACACTCATGCTATTGCGTTACGTAGATTTCTCAATCTCGAAAAGAAGCTTCAAACAAATCCGCCCCTCCGCTCTCAATATTTTGACTTTATGAATGAGTATCTCAACTTGGGACACATGTCACCTTGTCACCCAAGTACCTTTGCAGGTAGGCCGCACTTCTATATTCCGCATCATGGCATCTTTAAGACGGGATCAAATAAGCTACGCACTGTATTTGATGGTAGCAGTAAAAGCTCAAATGGCGTAAGTTTAAATGAATGCTTGCACACAGGTCCAGCTCTCCAACAGGATATTGTCGATATTATTATGTTATTTAGAGCACACCCTGTAGTCTTCAGTACTGACATCAGAAAGATGTTCAGAAACATACTCATTCATCCAGACCAAAGACAGTATCAGCTTATTCTCTGGCGGTCGTCACCTGACCAGCCTCTGCTCACATATGCGCTAAATACAGTCACGTATGGTTTACGGTCCAGCCCGTACCATGCCATCCGCACACTGCTACAATTAGCTGATGACGAAGGTAATCGTTACCCACAAGCTGCTCAGATCCTACGCAATTCTATCTTCGTTGACGATATACTCTGTGGCCATGACTCTGTGGAGTCTGCTCAGGTACTACAAACCGAGTTAATTAATTTGCTTGGCATGGGTGGCTTTCAGCTCAGTAAATGGACTTCAAACTGTCCCCAGCTCCTGGAACGGTTTCCAGACGACCAATGTGACATGCCTAAGGATTTTGACATCAGCCCAGAATCGAACACCATTAAAGTGCTTGGGATACAATGGATTCTTCAATCGGATGAGTTCATCATCTCTCTCCCTCCAATAACCCAAATCACAAAGCGCTCTATTCTCAGCACAGTAGCATCACTCTATGACCCCAACGGTTGGGTCACACCGGTCATTTTCCGCGCAAAGCTCCTTTTACAGAAGTTATGGATTCTGAAACTGGGATAGGACGAACCCCCTGGCAATGAAGTTTACACAGAGTGGCAGCACATTTCACAAGATCTTCCTCAACTCTCGAATCTCCGCTTACCTCGTCAAATTTGCAAATATAAGCCGACATCCACTTACTCACTCCACGGATTCGCGGACGCATCAGAAGCTGGATTTGCGTCTGTCATTTATCTTCACGAGCTCAATGCCAATGGACAGGTCAATGTACACCTGGTCATTGCCAAGTCAAAGGTCGCGCCTATTAAGAATCGTCTCTCAATTCCTAAACTGGAACTATCAGCTGCAGCTCTTTTATCACAACTCATGACTCGTGTGTCCACCAAATTATCAGCTCATATTGCGATTGACCAGCATATCTGTTGGTCGGATAGCACAATAGTTATAGCTTGGCTTAACACGCCTCCTCATCGATTCCAGACATTCGAGGCCAATCGAGTGTCAAAAATAACGTCTAGTCCGACTAGCACTATATAGAGACATGTTCCCACGAATCTCAACCCTGCAGACTGTGTAAGCAGGGGCATGTCAGCACAATCTCTATCAGCTCATGATCTCTGGTGGTCTCCCAGTTGGCTCAAAGAGCCCCCCTAACACCTGGCCCAAGATGCCAGTTGCTTTAGGCCATCATGCTTTACCAGGCCTTAAACCGAAAAAGGTGCCAGCGCATATAGCGATTCCGAATGTTGACCATGATCTGCTCACTCGTTTCAGCTCACTTGGCAAGCTCGTCGGGGTGACGGCTTGTATCAGGCGTTTCATTTTCAATTGCAAGCGCGGTCCAGAGGCACGAAGCGCTGGTCTGTTGACAGTTAGTGAACGTAGGGACGCTCTGTTATTTTGGGTCCGCTCCGTTCAACGAAATGAGTTCGCAGGGGACTTTCACCGTCTTCAAACAGATAAACTTTTTACCGCTCGACTGCAGCGTCTTTCGCCATTTATGAAGGACGGTCTCTTGAGAGTCGGTTGTTGTCTCTCTCACGCTTCGATTAGGTACGATGCTCAACATCCACTCATTCTGCCCAGCTCCAGCCCACTCGTAGACCTTATCATTGACCACTATCACAAAATATACTGCCATCCTGGCTCAGACACTCTACACGCCATTCTACGCCAGCAATTCTGGATACTATCCGCTCGCCGCGTGATCAGACGCATGGTCTTTAAATGTATAAGATGTTTCAGATGTCGCGCTCAACCCGAAGCCCCGTTAATGGGTGACCTTCCCGCGGACAGGGTTAACCCTCAACCTGTATTTAGCCAAGTCACGACTGACTTTGCCGGCCCGTTTCTCATTAAATCTAGCACATTACGGAACGCTAAGCTCTTAAAAGCGTACTTTTGTATATTCGTGTGTCTCTCAACGAAGGCGGTTCATTTAGAGGCCGTCTCTGCTCTTAACATAGAAGCCTTTCTCGCAGCGTTACAACGATTTATCTCACGACGCGGTACGCCGGTACTAATTAGATCAGATTGCGGCACCAATTATGTAGGCTCCAGAAATCACCTCATAGAAGTTCAAAATTTTCTCACTGCTAATAATGATGCAATCACACACAAACTAGCCAACCAGCACGTAACCTGGTTGTTGAACCCCCCAAAGGGGCCCTAGTTTGGCGCGTTACATGAAATTAACATTAAATCTACGAAACAATTACTTTATCGGGTAATTGGTGAACAACACCTTACATTTGAGGAATTTTCCACACTTCTGACACGAATTAAGGCTGTACTTAATTCCAGACCTCTCTGCCCACTCTCATCCGACCCGTCGGATCTTCAGCCCTTAACCGCTGGCCATTTTATTATAGGCCGTCCGCTCACAGCTCTGCCCGAGCCGTCCTTTGATGACAGGCCATTATCTGCTCTTAAACGTTTTCAACTCATAAAAGCTCTTTCTCAACGCTTTTGGACACTGTGGACCAGATCCTACCTCCATACAGTACAGACCCGCTCCAAATGGCTTTCCCCTTCCTCACCTCCTCAAGTTGGTGAACTTGTACTCATCAAAGAAGATAACCTGCCCCCGCTCCAATGGAAACGGGGAAGAATTACCCGTACAATACCTGGGAAGGATGGAGTGATCCGAGTTGTGGATCTTGACACGGCCTACGGACATCTGCGCAGACCTGTGCTCAAGATAGCAAGGCTGCCGTTGGATTCAGCCCAGGAAGACGTACTCTCTCGGGCCCCCCAGGATGTTCGCGCCACTCGCGCGCGACGATTGATTCCCTGATTCGCTTTCTCTCTCTCATTCAATGATTCGGCGCGAGCGCAGTATCGCGTCAGTCGCAACCCCGGAAGGGAGTCACGGAGAGGTGTAAGAAAGCGCGTCCGCGACCTTCAGCTCATCAGCTCGCATTAGTTACATATATATTGCCGGCCGGTATCTAATATATCTAAGTGATAATCATTACGAACAATTAAACATTAAAGTGAAAGTGACAGTGTACGATATAAGACTTTAGTTGCACGTGTATACATTTAACGGCATAACCAGCTCAGGAGCTTGCCAGCCACCCAGCACCATTAATTTATCATCCGTCCATCTGCATTCAAAGTAAGTGCACACCCGTACATTTCCTCTCCAATTTCGTTCAACCCGCGCTTCAGCTCACCGTCGATGTGAGGCTTTCCCTCACAAGTATCATCAACAAAGAATACTATATCATTGTTATCCCCTACTATGTAAGGTAAGTCATTAATACATACAAGAAATAGAAAGGGGCCGAGAATTGAGCCTTGAGGCACGCCCATTTGTACAATCGACCCGGAAGAACTCATACTATTAATGACAGCTTTTTGCGTTCTGTCACTTAAATATGAAATAATTAATTTAAGAGCATCGCTTCTTACACCGTAGTGTTGAAATTTCCTGATTAATGTTTCATGGTGAACACAATCGAAGGATTTGAATAGGTCACAGAATACACCCAAAGCATCCTGTGATTCTCCAATGCATTAATATATATTTAATCAGCTCAACTCAGCATCAGTTGTCGAGCGACCCATTGTGAAATCAAAATGATTTTTATGAAGTAAATTTTAAACATTAAAAAAATTAACATTTGATCAAGAATATTTTTTTCAAAAATTTGATCAAGAATACTAAGTGTTGGCAGTACAGAAAAAGGTCTAATAATAAATAAATAAAATATAAATTAGCGGGCTCCAATTGTAGACTATAGCTCAATGTTCGCGAGAAAAAAGTTGTAAACGCCGCCGAAAGGCGATACAAACCGTATACCGATACGGAATCTATATATTGGTACGATATCTAAAAACCGCTTACTGGTTCGTTCCAAAACTATGTATTACAAGATCTGATATTTGCGTACCACCGCGATGCCTATATTGCTTCTCATCGGTCAGTCGCTAGATTCGTTCCATAACTATATATATATGTATATATAATCTGACATAATGCCGCAATACCTATATTGCTCCGCATCGGTCGGTGGCTAGATTCACCGTGTGCGACAGAGCGCGAGCGATATGGGTATTAGATCATACGCGTCGGAAAATTAAAATCTTATATTTGTACACTAAACTAAATAACAAAAACACAATTATTTCACTAAATCTTAATTAACTTCACTAGAATTGATTTTTTACAAATTTTGAAATATATCTCTATAAAATATTTTGATAAAAATATAAAATAAATAGTATTGACGCGCTTCGTTTTAATTACTAAGTATTAAAATTTATTTATTTCGACCTGGGGACCTTCAAGAAAAGAGTGTACTCCTTTCTAAAGGGCCGGCAACGCACCTGCAATTCCCCTGGTGTTGCGGTTGATTATGGGCGGCGGTAGTCACTTAACATCAGGTGAGCCGCAAGCTCGTTTGCCCCCTCTTCTATAAAAAAAATTAACAATACTTGAGCCTATATCGTAACAACAAAGTACATACAATTAACATCAACCACTAATGAATTCAGTCAAAAGCGTTTTCAACACTTCAAAAGATTTAACGGCAAACGATTTATTTTTATGATAATTTTGAACCACAAGTTCAGTATTAAATATTGCATATAATAACTTTAAGTATTGAAAATAATTGTTACAATCCTTATTTTTAGACACGTGACACCTAAATTTTATTGAAATAAATCAAAAGAATACATGTTTGTATTGATGTTTTAAAAAAATACTTTCTTTGTAAAATTGCTTTAAAAACCGCCATCTACTCCATTCTATGGGTAAATTTTATCGAACAAAAATTGAATGGCTCTCAAGGTGGTACGTAAAGATGACGGTAGATGGCGTAAATACGGCAATCACAAACTAATAAGAAGTGCTAGCGCTTTTGAATACACTGGAATATGATAATTTTATTCATTGTGGTTAATTTTGTTATATTACTTTTTATATTTTAATATATTATATCAAATTATATTACATTGGGTTCTTACATATGAAATTAGCGTTTCGTCGTACTGACCACTTTGATATGAAATATCTCCTCTTTGGTTAAGAAATTTATAAATCCATTTAGCTGGTACATTTGAGTTTTGAACAGTCATTCATTTGTTTCTTCCTCATTATTTTTTTCTTTGGCGTCGCTTATTACCGCACATTGGAAAACATGAAATATCGGTAGGTATATTTACGAGTACGATTTCTACCGTTGCACCAGTGCTGCAGAAACAGCTCGAAGGATTAATGATGTGTATAGCGCTGGTGTTGCAAAAGAGCTGACCTTACAACCACCTTACAAAAATAAAATGTAGATAGATAATGGTATTGTGCTGTCCTAAATCGGCATAATGTAACATAAACTTAACTTTTAGATTTATTTAATAAACAAAAAATATCGTTAAACTTACAATTAACATACTTTTGGAAAGCAACATATACTGTTGTTTCGTACGGTGAGTGAAGAGACTTTTTTATTGGCAACAATGCATTCCATCTCAACCCTCAGTTGTGTCAGTGAGCGCTTGCATTTTTTGTGCTCGTTCGTCAAACTTACATTTTACATTTTAAAAATGCATGGTCACACTCTTCACGGGTTAAAACTGTTATATCACAATAGATACGAGGGCGGCACTGAAAATTTCGGAAATCAAGGAAATGATACAACATTACTATTTAAAAATGTATTTATTGCTTTTCGAAGTATTCTTCGCGTAATTTGACACATTTTTCCATACGATGGAACCAATCATTGTAGCAACCATTCCATTCGGAAGTTGGGGTCTCCAAAACGTTTTGTAGGCGTCCACAGCTCCGGAAATTTCCATTTATTCTTTATTTTAGGGAAGGTATAGAAATCATTAGGGCTTAGATCGGGGCTGTACGGCGGATGGTCTAATAATTCTATGTTTTCTTGCTCTAAAAACTCTTTTGTTCTGTGTGCGGTGTGAAAACTCGCATTGTCGTGATGGAGGATGATGCGGCGGTTGCAGTTCTCTTTACGGAGTTCAGAAACGACCTGTGGCAAACAAATGCCATACCATTCTGCATTAACCGTTCTTTGTCCCTCAAGAGGAATAGTCGTAACATGGCCGGTTTTGGAGACAAACGTGGCCACCATTTTTTTGCAACACTCCGTGAACGAACAATTTTGTTGGCTTTAACTCATTTTCGAACACCCAAACTCGTGACTGGTTTTTTGTTTTGGGTTCGTACGCATATATCCAAGATTATTCACCTGATACGATGTTGTATACAGCATTTGAGGATCCTGCGTGGAATCTTTCGAGAGTTCTGACGCACCAAGTAACGCGAGCCGCTTTTTTGCTCTTCACAGAGCGAATGCGGTATCCATCGGAAAAACAACTTTTTTACACCTAATTGTTCATGCAAGATTATTTGTATTTGACTCATGCCAATGTCTAAAGTTGCCTGAATTTCGCTGTATGTCACATGTCGATCTTCCTCAATCAGCTTACGCACAGCATCAAAGTTTTCTTGGGTGATTGCAGTTTTTGGACGACCTTGACGGGGATCATCACTGAGGTTGACATGTTCACGTTTAAATTCAGCAAACCAGCGATAAATTGTGGTTTTGGATGAGGCTTTATCATCAAATGCAGAAATCATCCTGTCAACACACTGTTTTTGTGTTGAACCACTTCGAAAGTCATAATAAATCATCGCTCTTGAATTTTCTCGAGTCAATTCCATTTTTACAACGACTAAACAAGTTTGACAAAACCTTGTGAAAACCTTTTTTAAATAAATAAATGGTATTCGATTTTTAAAACCAAGGAGTTTTCAATTAAAAATTTTTAATATGACAGGAACAGTAGATAGATTCCATTCTCGATACTTTTAGTGCAGCCTATTAGCGGTACGGTGCTTATGCCCTATGTTTTTAGAAGATTGACTAATAGTGAAAAATTTCTGTGCTAACCCAAAAGTGTTTCAATAAGGGCTAATATTATTTATTCATCGGATGTCGATAATTTCCAATATTAGGCCTAAATTGATTGCTATTGCTACATCAAATTCTGTTCCTGTAGTACATGATGATAATATCAATTGATAACACTATATAATAACAATTAACTCTTTCACTACAAACAAAGTAAACTAAATGCTACAATACTAAAAACTACATAAAATAAAGTATATAATAGGTCATTTTACTTAATTTGCAAATATCGACTCAAGTTTTTTTATAGAATAAAAGTGATAAGCGAGAACACAGTCCACCTTATGGTAAGTCGATGCTGAGGCTAATAAAAATCTACATCTATCCCTGTTTAACAATAAAAGTAGATGCGTTGCTACCACTGCGGACTAAGATGGAAATGCTTCGTTTTCAGTAAAAGGGGTCTCCGGTGCACTACACTTACCTTACAAAACACAGTAGCATTAAGCTGCTATTTTAGGCTAGTATTCCTTAAGAGCGTGGTCCTTCCCTGGTCGAGTCGACCCATTCGTGCTATAAACATACTATAACTGCTGCATTACCACGTCTAATATATAAACATTTTGTTTATATTAAGTGATATTTTAGGCTTATAGATAAACAAAGACAAAACTGAGTTGCTCTATGTATTTATTCGACAATGTGAACGTCACTAGAATGTTTGCAGCGAGCTTTATGAAACGTTACAAACGAGCTAACATGCAGGAATCGACGCGATACAATTTCACAATTTCGAAAGTTGTCACGGAAACAATTTTTTCAATTATTTCCGTGACGAATTCGAAAGTTATCCCTTACGCGGTAGGCTTAGACGCCAAGAATCAATATTGTATTTCCAATAAAGCCACTATAATTGGCTACTAGTCACTGTAATCGGATATATTAATTGCCAATTCAAATTCTTATAACTAGTACTTATGTAAAAACATTTTAAATAGTTATTCCACTCTTCTTCTTGTTCTTTATTTATTTGGCTTCATTTCTAGTAGGAAAAACGTGTTTAACTATCTCGCTTGGCAGGCATAAGGACGATCGCAGTACCAGAGGTCTGGGTTTTTTGCCTCTGGCGTAGGCAAGATGCTTGTACTGCCATCAATCAGAATCTACAAGATCTTTCTGGCAAATATATATATATATATATATATATATATATGTCGACTCTTAAGACTCCCAGAGCACAAAACGGTGTGCTGGATCCTCTTAAGCAGTCAAAACACACGACAAGTTATAAGTGCTATTTAAAAGCACTAGTATTTCAAAAAGATTACTTTTGTAATATAAAATATATCTTTTGACGATTATTTTGCGTGGTAATACAATATAATATTAATAAAATATAAAATAAAACAAATTGAATAATGTTTTCTTATAATATCACAAATAATAAAATTAAATCCAAACCCAAGCATGCTACTGCAAGACTTCAAGATACTGTAAGATCGTTTTGCGTAGATCGGACCAAAATCTAATAATTAAAATATGAAGTTAGCCTTCGCCAACCATGATATCGGGACGTTAAATAGGAGTCAGTTCCCCCGTAACCATGGGTGCTGAAAACTGCCCGAAATATCGGAAATTGAACGAAATTAGTTTATTCAACAAATAAGTCGAACACCGCAGCCCCACCAAACCATGGGTGCTGTAAAGTGTCCGAAACGTAGGAAATATGATGAAATTCGTAAAATAAGTTTTATTTCATGTGTAATCGCATTCGCGTGAATATAAGAAATCATTAATTAAGATAAAAAAAGTAAAAACGACTGAAATATTTAAAAAAAATACTTTCAACTCAATAAGCTTTTGGTGTCGGTACTAAGACATGTGACGATGAGTTACGTACACGTATCTATGGGTATGCAGACGATAGCACAGTTGTGGAGAAATACCAACCAAGTTAAAACTGCAAAAATTGTCTCTTTGACAAAATGAATGAATTGTTATCTAGCATTAATCTCTCTTTTTTATAAAGCAAAATCGCCCATCTGCATCTATATATTTATACATATATTCGTGTAAATTTTAAATTTACTTGAAGTTTTTTCCTTTTTTTTAAATAATATTTTTAAGTGATGTAAAAAACTGAAGTCATTTTGTATTACGCTACTACCATCTGCATAACAACCCTTCAAATTCACAGCTGACTCTCTTATGGTTGACAACTATGTATTCCGGAGTCACCTGTATCTTATAAGTTTACCTACACTTTAATGCCGATAATAGGTTGCCATTAGAGTTCTTCGCATTTTTTTATAGAATAAGGATGACTAATGAGCGTACAGTCTACCAGTACAGACTACCTGATGGTAAGTGGATACATACACATCTTTCCTATATAAATAATCAAAATATAGATAGATGCGTTATTAGGACCTGAGGACTTAAAATTGCACTTAACATTTTCATTGGTGCGGACGGAGATGAAAACCCAGTTTGCTTGCATACTGTGAAATTTACTCTTATATTATGTTTCCCAACTCTTGTTAGATAAACTTCAAGACACAGTAAGCTTATTCTGCTTTGTAGACCGGAACAAAATTAACAGTTTATTATTTCAATTTTTTTATTGTAATAATTTGTAAATTAACTTAAGGGCATAGAAAGTTTTTTTTGTATAGAATAACAGTGATAAACGTGCGCATTTTTAAATAGAATATTGGTGGCAAAGGAGACAATCAATTTTTCTATGGAGAATGGGCCCACTACAAATTTTTAAGATTATCAATGAAATGCATGTCGATTTATTCCTTATAATCCATAGATTACAATAAAATTATTAGTTTTACTGCATCTAAACGGAATCCTGAGAAATTAACAAATAAAATATGAATCTAACAGTAACCTAAAAACAAACTGAAAGCGATTTTCTGGTAGTATTCATCGGTATTATAAGTTAAAATAGTGCACACTTGAATAATAGTACATGTAAAACTAAGCTGTAGATATATTCAGCATTTATAAATATTTTAAAATCGATGTAAAACCTTTCACTAGTTCCGGCAAAACATAGTGCCTGTCTATGCACAAATGTCGTATGGATTCTAAATTTGACATGTATTGATTGATTGTTAGTGTAATTCTAAATATCAAGATGGCTAAGGGATAATGTCCATTTATATTTATGATATTACCAACACACAGTAAGATGTTTTAAACTGGCTGTATTACAAAAAAACAAAATATAATGTAGTTAATTCTATTTATTATTGTAAATCATAATTTATTTAAGTATTCTATTAACAGTAGTAGGTACAGAAACAGAAACCTTTTATTCAATTTAGATTATAAATAATACTTATTGAAAGTCACTTTTTTAATTTACCACTGGTTCGGAAAAAACCTCTGACTTGAAGAGAACCAGCAAAATACCCAGTGGGTCTTTTAAAATAAAAGCCAGCTTACAATCATGTATGTCATAATTAACAACACAGAACAAATTAGAAATAGCTTGGTAGCGATCACCTTACCCACGGGTTATTGTCAGCGATAAATTCCTTTATACTATAATAACCCCTTTTATACAAACTTAATTTAATAAATTTTTTGAACTTTGATGATTGACTGACATATATAGACAGGAGCGGTGTCAAGACATTGTTTTAATATGTTTTGGTCGATTAGTAAGTAGTATACATCATAATAAAATGACTAGGAATTAACATGCCTTATCTATGTTATTACACAATCATAAATAGTGAGGAAGTAAGATGTTTAAAACTGTTTGTGTAAGGATTACAAAAATACAGGCTTAATTTAAATGTATTTATTACTAGCGATGCGGCTCAGCTGCAGCACTGGTGATTTATGGATCTCGACAACAGCGCCATCTACCGGGTCCAAATGTAAATATAAACCATCTAGGGATCCATCCAAATACACACAAACATTTTCATTGAAATTGGTTGGATGGTTTCTTATGTTTTGTCTATAACGGACATAGGTAGAAACATTTTAGTGTTAGATATATTTCTGAAGGTTTTTTGAAAATAACTTGATGGTAACATGTACATTTATGATATTGTAAGCAATCAGAAGGAATTTTCAATTATAAGAGATATGATATAAGACTGTTGTCTTCAATATCCATACACTTTTTGTCTCTGCAAGCTTTCAGCCTGCACGGCATACAGATTTGTTCTAAGCGATCCACCTGAAAAGAAGTTAATGACAATTGTAAAGGTGTCTTAACTAAATAATAATTCTTATCAATATATTAATTTTTTTCTATATTATATAGGAATTAAAAGGACATTTTTAATAATAAGAGATATGAGATAAGACTATGCCTTCAATGTCAATAAACTGTATTTAGATATTTCTGTAAGCATTTTCTTATATCTGCCTTTTCATATGTTAAATAATAAAGAAATTATTATAAACTATACAGCATTAATCAGCTCTAGCTGATCAAATACAGGAGCAGTAATTACTGATCAACATCTATGATATTCAACCATGTAAAAGTTGTCTCACATTTTATTTTTACTGGTTTCATGTACATAGGAGACAAAGATATTATTGTTATATTAAGTATATCTGATTCTAGATGACAAAATAATATTCCTTTCTGCATAATGAACAACACAGCTGTCTAAGCATAATAGATACAACCATTACACTTTTTTTATGCAAACTATTATTATTAAACTTTATATTTGCTTCTAGTACAAATAATTACTACATTTTTTACGCATAAATATATTATGTAACATTTATATTGCCTATCTACTACGGCTGGTATAAATCCAGGATCTGTGTCTGGCTTGACGAAAAAGCCATTTAGTATTAAGCAACTTGCTGAATACATAAGGTACCTATTTGTACACAAATGTAGTTATATGAATTGCTCTTCAAAACCCTCTTTAAGTCCCTCGACCCAAAGATTCTAATTTTCTTTTAACATTATAATAAATTATTTTGTGCATTTATTCTATTTATTATGTATTTAATTTAGATTTTACTAATAAAATAAACTTAATACTTTGTCACTTTTAACAAACTAATAAGGTTCTAAGACCTGTTTATTATTTGTATTTATTTTGTTTTAGGTAAAATATACAAACTTAATAATAGAATTTCACAGCCTAGAATAGGTGTAAATTAATAAACTCTTATATTCTATTTGCGAATTTTACCACAAAAACTATAAAGAGAAAAACATACGTACTTGTGTCAATTAATATTTGGCTAACCTTTCTGATAATTGATAATATCCATATTTTCTAACATTAGTTTAATAATGCTTGTAAATAAAAACTCCATTTTGTTCTTACCATAATGATGCGACTCCAACTATGTTTTATTTCACCCGAGTGAATTTGTCCAACTCGATAATCGATAGAAAATAAATTTTACCGAGTTACCGAGTTAACTCGGCTCACCGTATAGATTCAGAGGGTGCTATATAGATATTACTTCACTAATTTACTTGTATATATAATAAGTCGCTGCAGGTGACATCACAAGTTGCATCCAAATTCAAACTTGCATCTGGCATGTTGTAAACAAACCTGAATTTAGTTTTATTTATGATATTGATTTATAGTTTTAATTTCACATATTACTTATTTATAAAGGTACATATTTAAAAATTGTTTAACTAAAGTAATCGCTACTCTCAACTCTAGTGATAAACTTTTCCGTAAATAGTTGATTTACTCAAAAACTAGTGTACCACTATAATGACAAACATACATACTCGTAAATTAACCCGAGTGGCTCCAGTCACAAAACTCTACTCGAATCGCATCTTTATCTTACGGCCAATGCAGTGTTTGTCTACAATTTAGTGATTAAATCGACTTACTAATTCGAGCAATTTATTGATATATTATGTAATAAATAAATTGATATTAGGTAATATGTACATAATGTTGTATCAATTTATGTTATACATAATATAAATTGATTATATATACTGGATAGTAAATTATTAATAACATTAAATTAAACGTCATAATCGTTAGAGAAGGAGGCTGACTATTATTTTATGAAGATGTAAAACGATACCCAAGCATACCAAAAGATAATATATAAACTATCTATTAAAGTGTAGTAATAATAATTGTGTTGACTATGGGTGCGAAAGGCCCGAAACGTAATTAATAAAAATAAAGGAACGTAAAAGTAGTTAATCATGTGAACCGTAAAAATATTGACACAGCTTCGTTCATCTAATTTGAATGGTTTAACTCGAGCTCAAAATCGAGTTACCTGAATTTCAACTCCATTCGATTTTTTTCCGAGTTATCACGGTACATCTCTAAGACAATAATTTTTTTAAATATTACATTACCTTAGCCAATGATCAGAACACGAATGTCAAAACAACTAATTTTTTTTTTTCAGATTTCTTGTTTCCGTTTACATTTTGGAAAAATCTATAGGTCCATTTACTATTATAATTTGGTGTCTTTTTTTGGTGTAAATACCATTAAACGACGTTAATATTTCTAGTGGACCCAAAAATGATTGTCTCCTTTGAAACATTTGTTAAATTATAGTATTATTTCTCTTTCCTCTTTCTTTATAAAGATAAAAAAAAAAACAAATAACATACGGCCCATGTTGGACAAAGTGTTCCATGATTATTAGAGGAAGGGAAGAACCCACCACCTTGCACTATTTGAGATTGACGTGTTCTTTTTTCTCAGACATGCAGGCTCCTCAAGAGGTTTTCCTTAGCGTTGAGCATGTGATACTTAAAAGTGCAGTCAACTGTTTTATTTCGAACTATTCCATTTTCTCATATTTGTTTTTGATTCGATTTTTGATTTTATTTAATAAATAACTTGTTACATTTTCAATTTTTGGTACAAAATTTACATGCGCATTATATTATTTTATTTGCAATTATAATAATTATTTTAATAACGTGTATTATTGAATTATTGAGGGGACTATGCTCGGACTTTCTCTGCGTGTCAAAATCCGTAACGAGGATATTCGCATGAGAATAAGAGTAACTTTTGTGAACTAATTTTGTTCTTATGTATACCTATATCAAATTGTTATTGAGTAGTTTTAATTTGTAAATGAAGTTTCAATGTTTGACATTTCTTCCCCTAAAAACTAAGAGTTATTTAATTCTACAAAAGAAACCAAACAATAACGCGTACTTAAATGTTATTTCACATGTCGTGAGACAACGATATTTTTAATCTTTTTCTAAAGAGCTTAATGAAACACGATTATGTCGTTCTGTTATTATATTACTAAATAACTAAATAAAAATGATTCTTGCAATAACAAAAAGGAAAATAAACAATATTGGCGGATAATTCTGAGAAGAAAATTATGTCATGATAGAATTTATAAGATATTTTATAATTAATTAAATGAAATAATTTATATCGTTTATTGACAAGAAGCCATACAGAACTTCAGTCCTTATGGTGGTGAAAGACTTTTGCAGTTCTAAACTAAATTACTTACTACAGTCACTTATAATTCCACTGCTGAACACAGTCCTCCCCCATAGATTGGCTCATAGGGAGGACAACCGCCTTAGTTGCAATAGAAGTTTTTTTTTTTATTTTAGTTTTTATTTAGTAAGACACTGCTGCCCACATATTGATTTATTTTACCAGGTCGTTTTTACGACACACGCGGGATGGTACGAGGGAGTAGATACCTATTTTTACTCTACACGGTCAACTAAACTAAATTAACTAAGCTTACTAACAATACGCGTCGAATATGTGGTTATGCTTTGTTTTTCTCAGTTGCCTCTTATGACACACGTGGGATGGTTTTGGGTAATGGATATTCTTGCACCACCACTTCACGGTGAACTAAACTAAATTAACTAAGCTTACTAACAATACGCGTCGAATATCGTATCGTATGTAACATATATAGTTGGTAAAAATATTTCAATAATCACGTTGCTTATCACGTTAACGCATACGATATTCGGTGTTGAGAGAGAGTGAGGTGAGGGGTTCTCTTGCACAGTCACCAGAAGGCGTATTATTGTCGTCTTACGATGTCAACAAAATGCTCGATTTTAACTTGATAGCAGTTTATTAAGACGTGACAAGGTATAGCTGCAGATATACAGTTCCATAGAGCTCCGGGAGAGATTAATTGGAGAGCCCTCACAGAAACTCAACAGGGCGTTTTCAACCCGTTGTTAGTTGAATTATAGATTTGAGAAAACTGCGGAGCTTACTAATGTACAATTGCAGTAATTTAGCTTCCGATGGTTCAGGGTCAGAGGACCTATAAATGTACATTGTGGATTAATTAATGAATTAAAAATCCTCTGTAATATCAATAACAATATGTGGAAATGGTCTCATAAATGCATATAAAAATACAAATTTAAATAAAAGTTTCTGTAGTCAAGATTAATAGCTAGGTTTACTTAGTATTTGTAATATTATTTACGGCAGGACCAATACTTCTTGAAATAGAATACGGCAAAAAATATGGGCATATACGAAACACTTCAATAAATACTTAATCGAATGGATTTTAAAAATACTTTAAATTAACCGAGATAACAAAATTAAAACTTAACCACCGGTTAAAACAATTTTTGACGTTCGACTTTTGGTTTTTATAATTGATAACCATAAAATGTTTTTCGATACTGTGGAAGCCAACATGGCTTTATTTTATTTAATTAGATTTTCAGTTGTTTATATTTTTATTTAGATTTATTATTATGATTATTTGCTGATGATAGTCAGTAAAAACACTTCAAATGAAGTAAATTTTTTGCCACTGTATGTCGCACGCTTACTTCACGCAGTGGAGAAGGCAAGAAGCCTTTTAACGTTGGAAGTCCTTGCCTTAATGTAATAAGTTTTATCTGACATAACATCTCGTCACATTTTTGACAAGAAGAAGGAGAATACCCCCTTATGAAATTTTGAAAGTACGCAGAACTGGCTATAATACACTGTGGCACAATGAGGCGATTTGATTTTTGCCATTTTCGCGCTGAGAAGTGAGCGTCCACTAATAAAAATTAATAAAAATTCTATACACAGCCCTATCATTCTATTTATATATAATTTTAATATGATGTCATACAATGGTTTTATTGTATGATCCAGTGTACTAGTATATATGGAGGTCAGTGATCCAAGCGAAGTCGCGATCTCAGTACCAGATCTCTGGCAATTTTGAAGCAGTTTCCCGTCACTGACATGAGTATTTCACATTTAGCGTAAAAGAAATTGTCATATCATCATTTTTATGATCTCCCATAATAACGAAATTTATGTCAACGGGTGCATTTAGTGCTATTTTTCCAAATAACTCAGCGTTCCACTTAGGTGGTACTATTGCCGTGACATTTTATCAAAAGTCCACTTCTGAACATAGGCTTCCCACACAATAAATATAGAGAGAATATTTGCCATGATTGCCACGCTTGGTATGCGGGTCGGCAACCTCTTTGTGTACTTGTATAGCTACGTATAACATGTTATAAAATATGTGATATTATAGGACAATATATAAGTACACTGATCGTGTATTGGCCTTGTTAGAATATTCACTACCCCATATCGTCTTGTGGGTGGGAAACTGAAACAGGAGATAGATATCAGCATCTTCCTGATAACAACTCAAAATTTTAAAAACTGCAGTTGACAACCCGCCTTACAAGCGTGGCAACTTTGGAAAACTAAAAACATATATAAGGAAATCTGTAGCGATTTATGTTGGTTAGTGGATTAGTACCCGGATGACCGAGCTGTGCTCTGTTTTTATTTTGAAATTACATTTAGATATATAAGAAGCAATCTATTGGGTCTATGTTAGGCAGTTGATTTTTAAAGGCTGTATAATGTCCATTTAACTTCCGTATTCGACAAGCGTAATTTTATGAGCTCGCTTTTATATTTACAAATGCATTGTTAACCGAGCCACCGTTGCATTAAACTGCCACAACGTTGTTCCTACCTCCGACCGCACTCAATTTGTTCACGAATGTACACATTTGTCGCATGCAAATTAAACTCGCGTCATGTTGCGGTTTCCGTGTGATATTCGTTACGGTTGCTCCAGTCTCCTAAGCTTGTTCTATTGTTTGTGTCATATAATACGTTTCTCTGTATTTTTTTCTTTAGTGTACACCTTCTGGTAAATCTTCTGTCGCTCATAGATACATTCTTTTTTATGAAACTGAAGTTACAAACTAACTTAAGTTCATCTGATGTGTGGCTACTGGCGCCCGTTAATACCTGCAGCCAACAAAAAACGAGAAGACTACCTACAAACACCGTTGAGGACTAAGGAAGGAGGACTAACTGGCCCTCTATACTCTTCAGATCGAACTGGATCGAACACAGCAGTCTAGGTAGTGTCGTAGTTGTACGCAGCAATAGGCAAGGTACCTACCCAGACAGACTCCTGGGCAGAAAAGGCGTCGCACTATCAAATAAAACTTTTTATTTTCTATGAACAACCAAAGTAAGAATCAAAATGCGTTATCACTGGGAACGTGCGTCGTCAAAATGTTGGCACACAGTTTTTTAAAATTGATTACTTTTTATACGTGTTGGAACCACACTGCAGCATGAAAGAATAAGCTCGCCCGACCGGAATATTGCACATGTCACGCTGTGCATCTGGAATAACTGACCTTTTTTTATAGAAGAGGGGGCAACCACCCCCCCCATACGGCCTCGGTACTTGCAAGAAGAGGGGGCAAACGAGCATGCGGCTCACCTGATATTAACGTAAAAACACACTGTATCAGACATAAACATCTTGTGACTACCGCCGCCCATGATCAACCGCAACACCAGGGGAATTGCAGGTGCGTTGCCGGCCCATTAGAAAGGAGTAAGCTCTTTTCTTGAAGGTTCCCAGGTCGTATCGGTCCGGAAAAACCGCCGGTGGTAAACTATTCCACAGAGAGGTACGCGGAAGAAAACTCCTTTTGATATGTACAGTGGTGGACCGCCAAGCATCCAGATTGTGTGGATGGTATCGGGACGTTTGCCGCTTAGTACGTTCACGAAATTTGACGGCTGGGATTAATCAGAACAATTCCTCAGAGCACTCCCCATGGTACATGCGGAAGAAAATGCAAAGAGACACAACATCTCCTCGCAGCGCCAGTGATTCTAGCCGATCGGAAAGCACTCGGTCGTCGACGATTCAAGCCGCTCTGCGCTGGATGCGGTCAAGTGGAAGGAGCTGGTATTGGGGAGCCCCAGCCCAGAGATGGGACAGTATACCATGTGCGGCCGAATCACATGCTGCATATGCCTTGTAAATTTGCAGGCGGTCTGCCGGCATTAAATACTGACCCGTTCTGCTGAACACTCCAAGCTTTTATGTGACCACGAAACTGCACGTCACTCGATATGTTGACTAACTTGTGTCTTCTGGGGGTTTAACTGGACTAGATTTAGTCGCCCCCAATCCGACACTCTGTTCAGAAAAGACTCGACTTCAGACACAAGTTTGTCTCGGTACTCGGAGACGTTTTCCCAAGAAATATTGGCACGGCCCGTGTAAAGAGCATCACCAGTGCTGTCATCTGCATAGCAATGAATGTTACGTGTTTGCAACATATCATTGATATGCAGAAGAAATAGCGTTGGCGATATCACGCAGCCTTGTGGAACACCAGCATTAATAGGCTTGTAATCGGAGCTTGCACTGTCTACAACGACCTTGATGCTCCGATCTGCAAGAAAGCTGGTGATTCAATCGCACAATTTCTCCGGAAGCCCATAGGAAGGGAGCTTCGAAAGAAGCGCTTTGTGCCAAACCCGATTGAAGGCCTTCGCAATGTCCAATCTAACGGCCAATCCCTCCCCCTTGTACTCTACTGCCTCCACCCATCTGTGAGTTAGGTAGACCAGAAGATCATCAGCTGACCGACCACGGCGATAACCGTATTGCCGATCACTAATCAGCTGGTGATCCTCAAGATACCTCATGAGCTGGCAGTTAAAAATAGACTCATTGTTTTGGAGAACAAGGAGGTGATGGTGATAGGCCGGTAGTTGGACGGGTCAGAGCGGTCGCCTTTTTTAGGGATCGGGTGGACGAAAGCCGTCTTCCATGATTTTGGGACTACGCCTAGGGAGTAAGAGTACCGGAAAAGACGCGTACTAAAAGAAAAGTCGCGCGACCTAATCATACTTTGGCCGACAGAGGACAGACAAATTAAAGAGGACGTGGGCATTGATAATTTCCTAATGTCGAAATAATAAAAACACGCGTTTTCCAAGTTATAAAATAAAGCAATCAATGGGAGAGGCTTATATTCAGCAGTGGACTTTGTTAGCCTGAAATGATGATGACGATATTTAAAGAGCAAATTTAAGACTAACCAGGCTTATTTTATTGTTTCAAGTACGGCGTTTATGTCCCTAGATCTTTACAATGCATCAGAGCGAGTGAGCGAAGACTAAAAGTCTAAGGTAACTTGTTAAGGCATGTACTAAGCTGCTCGAGAGCCTATCTTTCTTTCGCACTTATTCTATTTAAATCATTAATTACAATATAAGTGCCAACTGACGTTTGCCATGTACTCGGCGGTGAAAGAAAACGGGAGCGTGTGTTTCTGTGAATCTTGAAGTATTTCGCTGCAGCTGTATTAGTTGTTGCTCAAATGGGTCGGCTCGACCAGGGTAGGATATAATATAGTTGAAGCGTGACTTCACCATTAAAAATATACACGGTACTTATAAAAAAGGATTTAAAAATGGAGGATAAAATATAGCTGAAGCGTGACTTCACCATTAAAAAATAATCACGGTTCTTATAAAAAAGGATTTAAAACTTTTGTCTGGCTGTCGGTTTGTTCCGGCTTCACTCCGAAATGGCTTTACCGATTTTTACGGGACTGATGATATCTGATGTTTGAAGTAACTTAGGCTGTTTTAAAAAAAAAGGAATTTAAAAAAAACTGAAATTCATTGATAATAATTTCTACACGGGCGAAATTGTGGGGAAAAGCTTGTATTTAAAGGTAGATGGTCGGTATTTATAGTATCATCAGAATTTTTATGTAATTCGCTGGGAGGGAAATCAACGTTACATCAACCTCTAGCAGTAATATCGCAAGTATTCTTTTCCGACCGCATTCACATGTAACGCGTCGCAAATAAATGCCGCATTAGACGCAAGTCATTCAAATGCCGCTAGCAAAAACCATCGCATCGTGTCGCGGTTTTATGGCATTACAGAGTATTTGATATAGTTTTAAGTTGTGCATTATCACTTTTACGCCTAAAGTAGATATATCTGTATTAAAAAGGAAGTCTTAGGCCATAAAATGATCGTGTTGTGGCAGCGTAACAGAATAAATCATCGTGGATGACGTAAGAGGTCTGATAGATGACGGTCTTGAACGAAGTAATCACATTCGTTCAAGATGGCGGTATAACCATATCTTAATTCGTTCAAGATGGCAGTGTAATGTATGAAAGGTGTCAATGAAAGACTTGTGGTTTGTTCTAGATCTTTAATTATACAGTTTCACTAATCAATCGATTCATTATGTAATTTAGTAGTATTTGTATTTTACTTTCCATCTTTTAACTAGTGCCAGCGGTGCGCATGCATTGTCACAGCGCACCGCCTGGCAGGGTTGCCATGTAATGTATGTAAGGTGTCAATGAAGAGAGACGTGTGGTTTGTTATAGATCTTTAATGATACTGCTCATTATTCTACCTTAACACTAAAGTATATTAACGTGGGAGCACTACACTACAGCGGTATAACCATATCGTTTAGTTCGGACGTAAAATACTCAGACCCGCTACGGGCAGCAGAGCACACGTCTGGTACTGTGATGCATGTCGATCGTAATTCAAAAATTAAAATCATTCCTACGGCGGGAGAGGTCTATGTACAGCAGTGGACTTTTACGGGCCAATAAATAAGGAATGATAAAATATGTAACTGATCAGATAGACTTTATGACCCTCATTACTAGAAATGAGGTATTCCATCCGCATTTTGTGACATGTGACAAGGCAGCTGCATTTTGATTCTTAGTTAAAAATAAAGATATAGGTGTCTATGGGATACAGTATCCCCGTACCATCAGGTGGATTGTGTCCTCGTTTGTCACCCTTATTCTATTAAAAAATACGTACACTCGCTACTGCGTGCTTGTGTTTCAATCATCATTCGATCACTGTGTTTAGGACATTACTAGATTAACATTTGGTCAAGATTTCACCTGATGGTGGGTGGTAATGGGGTAGGATATTAGATAGTAAACACTTTAGTATCTAAAATACCACCTCACTATTCTATTGAAAAATGCCAATTTGTTTGTCATCTCTGAGAAAACATTTGAATTTATTTAAAATGGAAAAACTTAAAACAAAACTTTATTCTGTAAGTTTGTTTTAATGTTTGATAGAATTAAAACTTTTTATCGAATTGTATTTGTGACCGAAGTAAAAGTGACAAAGAAGCAGCTGGTTGTAATCTAGATACATGAAGATACCTACTCTCAAATAAGAGTCAAAATCCAGATACATTGATGTAGATATAGTATCCCCTGAGGATAGAAATAGATGGAATACCTCATCGCCAGTAGAAGGTGTCTCCCAAAAACAACATGATAATGTAGCTCTCTCTATGGACATCCGTGAAGATGTCCTTAGATCCAAGTCAGAGTTATGGCCTTTAAACTTTAAAAAAATGTAAATTCGTAATACACTTTGTATATTTTCACAAGTATCAATTGGTATTCAAACCACTGATATACTAAAAATCCTTTTTTTGTATATGCATTTTTTGTACATCAATTATTCAAACCCAAAATTATTTTATACTTTTCAGATACAGTAAAGTAACTCAAGGTGTGTGTGACTAAACCAAAGAAATTCAAATTCAATAAATATATCAGCTAATTCTTAAAAAATAATGAATTAAATTGAAGCAGAATCACACGTATTATTGTTTGCCTATTTATTTTTTATGGTATTGATACGTTAGTATTGTATTATTATCATCATCATTACTAGTTATCAAAACCCACTGCTGTACATAGGCCTCAGCTTAGTTTTAAATTAGACGATTTCTACTATAATACTATGACGTATTCTGGGTATCAGTTGCATATAGAGGATGCGCTATTTTCCAACACATGTAATTTCGGTGCCACGTCTACAACTTTACTGCATACAAAAAAATCGATTTTGAATGTCCTTGTTGGAAGGATAAAGGTTGGCAATGGACCTAAACGTTTTCTATTTTATAGGTGCACTGGTTAGGAATTTGAATAGCCAAATAAGGGAAAAGTATCACGTAACATACTACGTGAAGTAAATAAGAATAAAAACGGAATTTATCCAAATATAAACTTATTTATTTACATATGTTATGTTGTATATGAAGCAGACCGAAACAATAAATATTAATGGGGACCGCTATAGGCAGCAGTTGGCTGGTTATAGGCGGGAATATAAACTTGCAGCTAGCAGTGACCGAATCCGAATTCGTAAATTTGCGAGTGACCTCAGTAAAGTATACCAACATAGAAATACGTCTTGATTATCTCTTTCGGAGCACTGATAATATTAAAAACCATGGGTACCTACCTATGGTACTAATTTCTCCACCAATAACCACAACTAAAACATAACACTAATTTGTTAATTAAGAAACAATTTCGTTTCTTTAATTTTTCGCTATTTCCTTCTTAAAATTTAAGAATACATTAACATGTTATTTATATATTAATTTTTTTATTAATTGCATTGTAGAAGCGCTCTTGCGTTACTTTATAATTAAATCGAACGATATTTCCAATTCGACTCACATAACTTTACACTTCATTCACGGTTTGTTGTAAAACTTGGAACAAAGTTTGTAACGGAAGGGAAAAGATCAAAGATAGAAGCTTCGTCAGTTCACAGTAATATTAAGAATCCACGGCTTATGCTCGATGATTTGGAAAGCTACTGAATGCCTGCGGCTTGATCTAAAACTGGTCGATTAATTGAAAGTTTTAAGGAAGCGTCATTAGGGTCATTAGGTCAAATGCTTGTTTACTGTGGTAATGTCAATTTTACTATGTGTGTCTTCAAAAATGTTGTTGTACCTTAGAAAGATTTACAGAAAAATATGCAATTTAAGTATTTTGGTACTTTAGAAGTTTCTTTAATGGTTCAACGATGCGCCAACATTTGTTAAGTAATAGGTTCGAATTCCTGTCGGTGGTTTCACAATATGCGGTCGAGTTAGATGATGGTCTGATGAGACTTTTAAAACGGGTGCGTGTTTTTTTCTAGGCTGTATAATTTCTAATGCAATATAATTGTCATAAACTTATCCTTTATATTCTTTAAATCACATTTAAGAGGCGTCAGTCGAGTACATCAGCTTAATCAAAAGTACACAGTAAACAGTGATCACAAGAGAAAAACATAATTATATTTCACGTCGTCGTAGAAAAACGGAAAAATTGGGGTGAACTGTCGAATGCGCTGTTTTTAAATCAATTGTGTAAAAGCTGTTTACACAGCGGCAACATTTTGCCTCAACGTGCCTCGCATGAAGTGGCGTGTAGCAATTTGTTGCATTACATAAAAACCACCATCTTGTAAATAGCACAGTTTGCGGCAAACTTTGCATTAAAGAAAAAAATTTATTAATGCACTGAAAGTAGTGCTTGAAATCGATAAAATTTTAGTTAGTTTACAATGAAGCATCAAAATGCGACATTGCGGCATACTACATAATATAGCGTGCGTCGTCTTGTGGTTTGCCAGAAATGGAAACATTGCATTGCATTGTTTATACAGCAAGTAACATTCGAAATATTTTTGGTTTACTTGATCGATTGGGGCAACGTAGGAAGATGACCAAGTAACTTTACCAGCCGCTTAGTTTAATTTTAGTACTAGCTAACATGTAGCAAAAAAAATGTGAAAAAGAAATTCTTTATCCTTCTATAAAATCTAAATATTATTCATTCGACCTCTTCATAACTTCTTAGTCATGAATTAGTTTTTTTTTTGGATTAGGGGGACAAACGAGCACACAGACCACTTAATGGTATGTGGATGCTGTGTTGGATATCTATATTTATCCTCAATTAAGAATCAAAATTCAATTTGTTGCATTCTCATTCGTGAGAACTAGGATGGAATGCCTCATTTCCAGTAAAAAAGGTCTCCGGTACTCTCACTATATGAAACTGCAGCGTTAAGCTGCTATTTTACGATGGTATTCTGTGAGAGCGTGGTCCCTACCCCGGTCAAAGCGACGCTTTCCTACTACAACCATAATAAAGGTGCAGCGTGGCTCTAGCGCGTATTAAATAATTTTATTTTCTGGGTATCAATAGTCATTTTAATTAAAAAATAAACAAATGTACAGAATATAATCTTGAACTTGTCTTGACACATCAAGATGTTACATTCAATCCATCTAGTTCGGATACAAGAAACGATAGTCTGCAACATGACGCAAGGTGCTCCCATGCCGCATGATTAATGTTACCATATTATACAATATTTACAAATATTGTAGTAATGTCGCGTGTTGTTGGCCCGGCGTGAACCGAGATTCATATGAGTGTTTATTTATTTATTTATTTATTGATCCACCAACGTTTGTTTACATCAGTACATATACAAATATAAATACATAGTACACAGAAATTAATCTAGGTGTAACAAACACTTACAGGTAGATACATCATGCTTAGTAGGGATATAATAAAACTTCTAAGTACGAGCTAAGGCAAAAACAAAACAAATAAGAAAAGGATAATACAAAAAGGCAAATACATTTCTATTATAATTAGCGTTTGGCATTTAACAGTAATCGAATCTTATTGGTTGAATCTGCATTAATATCGAGTAGGTCACTGTAGTCATTGACCAGCCTGCAAAGTCTAGGGACAGGCGAATTTGATCCAAACACTGTTTTCCGGGGTGGTGGACAGAGGGGCGTTATTTTATTACGAGGAGGTCTCTTCGGTACGCGCATATTAAATTTATTCAGTAACTGAGGGCAATCGATTTCATTAGTGAAAATTTTCGAAACAAAAAATAGGTCTAACCGCTTTCTACGTTCTTCTAAGGAAATCATTCGGAAGTGTTCCAGCTGTTTATGATACGAAGGGATTTTCTTTTTTGAAATCCCGTTTGAAGATAAGAGATACCGCAAAAATCTTTTCTGTATGCGTTCTATTTGTAGAGAATGAGTCGCATAGTGAGGCCTCCATACCACTGAACAATATTCTAAAATACTGCGTACAAGGGAGTTGTACAACAGAATCCGAACCCTGTTGTTGCGTAGCCCTTCAATATTTCTCAAAACAAACCCCAAAATTTTTGAGGCCCGGTTTACCATTTGCTCCATGTGAGGTACAAATGTCAGTTTTTTGTCAAATAATACACCCAAATCGCGGATTTGCTCAAGTTCTTGGATATTACCACGAGCGATATGATACTGAAATGTAACGAAATTTCTCTTTCGACCATACCTTACAAAAAAACACTTTTCTGGATTCAGATACATTTCATTGTGCAAACACCATTCAACAAGCTCATCGAGATCTCTTTGAAGCATTATTGAATCATGTATTGTATTTATGACCCTAGCAATTTTCAGGTCATCTGCATACATAAAAACTTTTGAGAAATTAACAACAGTTGGTATATCATTAACAAACGAATTGAACAAGATTGGACCCAAATGAGACCCCTGCGGCACACCAGAAGCTATTTTCCGCCAGTTAGAATGAAACCCATTAACCACTACAGAGAATGTTCGACCTTCCAAGTAAGACCTTAACCATCGCAAAAAAATTCCACAAATTCCATAAGCAGACAATTTGCTTAACAATATATCATGAGGCAAACGGTCAAAAGCCTTGCTAAAATCTGTATATATAACGTCTACTTGCTTATGACAATCCAGAGCCTCTGCCAAGTTTTCTGTGAGATCTACCAAGTTGGTACACGTTGAACGAGAGGGAACAAAACCATGTTGTTGAGTGCACAAACTCTGTTTAAAATGACGCTGCACAAAAGGACAGATGAGAGATTCCAATACCTTAGCTGGTGTTGATAAAATGGAAATGGGTCTGTAGTTTGAGATGATATCATCGTCATTTGCTTTATGAATTGGAACTACTCTTGCCTTTTTCCATTCTGTCGGAAACGTTCCCGTCTGTAAAGACATATTAAATATTCTCAATAAAGGCTCAACTAAGTATGTAGCACATCTTTTTATAAACATAGGAGGAATCCCATCCGGGCCTGCACCTTTGCTTTCATCGAGATTTTTTTAGCTTCCTCAGTAGAGTATCAGAGTCTATAGTAGGTATTATTAAGCATTGATTGATATTCTCGACATACCCCAAGGTATCTCTGCTACCAGAGTTTCGAGGACTACTATTTATGTATGCAGATGCAAAGTGTGACGCAAACATTTCACAAATTTGTTTACCATCCGACGTAGTAACTAATCCATCAGTCATACTAATTGGGTAAGAACTCGTGCCACCACGTTTAGCTTTAACATATGCCCAGAAATATTTAGGATTCTTTGAGATGTTTTTTTCCGAATCGCTAATGTATTTATTATAACAATTTTTAGCTAAACGGGTGCAACGTGAATTTAATAACTTCAACTCCAGTTCGTCCATAGGGTTTTTATATTTTTTATAACGACGCCAAAGATTGTACTTTTCATTTAAACATCGTTTTAAGTTACGATCAAACCAGGGGGGATATCGTGACTTTTTCAATTTATGTTTAGGAACATATTTTTCTATTATAGCACCAATTGTATTATAAAATTTTCCAAGAATAGTATTGACATCACTGCTGTCCCCAAATATCTGTACCCAATCACACCCTTGGAGTTCTTTATTAATATTAAAGAAATCGGCTTTGTGGAAGTTTAATTTAAAAGTTTGGTGATTAAACGAAAGTCTTGGTTCTCTGATAAATGAAATATCTACATCTAGGGGAGGGTGTAGTTGGTCAATGCTACTAAATATTGAGTGACTCTGACGTACTATGCAAGCCGGAAAATTAGACAGCACCAAGTCAAGTATTCTGTTAGATTTATTAAGTACACTGTTATGTTGTTTGAGTTCATATAAATTTAATAAATCCAACAGTGGTTGACATAAACCCGGCGCCTTATAATCATAGGAAGTATCCGCCACCAAACTCCAATCAATACATGCCAAATTAAAATCACCTAAAATACAGCAACAATCACTATTATCAAGTACAACACTACAACTTTCGATAAAGTGACTCAACATTGAACTGTGCACTGGAGGTGGCAAATACACTGCGCAGAGAGCCACTCGACGCAAGGAATGTGATATCGGAATTTCCAGTGTGACCCAGAGGTCTTCAAGTTTAGATTCCCAACTGTACATACGTTTAGAAGGTATCCGTCTCGAAACCGCCACAAGAACACCACCACCTTCTTTTTTGTGAATTAATTTGGCATTACTCCTATCCCTTCTATAAACCACATACCTTTCGTCGAATAGCTCACCACTTGACACGGAGTCGTTTAACCACGTTTCTGTGAGTACAATTATATCGTAATCATTACAAAGTACTCCTTGAAGAAAGCTATGTGTTTTAGTTCTCAGTCCACGTGTATTTTGGTAGTATAACTTAATTAAATCGAATTTTAAAAGAAAATTGACAATGGCATACCAGCACCGCAAAAGATATTAATCAATGTTATGAGCATCAACGAATTATTTTATGTTTTTTAACGTATCCAAGCTTTTCACCAGAATGTACTCAGTTTCCTCACTTTTCCGTAAGAATACTCTGCCATTTCGAATCCAAACAAACTTATATCCGGCTTCCTTCGCCTTCTTCCTAGCTGCAGCGTGAAGAGCCTTGTTTGTAGGAGAAAGATGTTCGCAAACAAAGACTGGTGTCCTGTCTCCTGGAAATCCTAGTGACGCAGAGTTCAGTTTACTTTCAAGCGCTTTCCCCTTATTATATTTAATAGACGCGGCGAGAAGCTCATCGCGTAACCTAGGTGAAGATAATTGCACAATTATAGATCGTGGGCGTGGAGAGCTTCGATTTAGCTTGGCAGTGCGGGTGCAGTTTAGTATGTCCATCTCTTTCAGTTGACAACCGACAGTTTTTCCAAGATCACAAACTATTTTAATGAGGTTTTCATTTCTGTTTTCCGGGACACATTGAAGCTCAATATTATTTTGTCTTGTCTTGTTCAACGAACGTATTTAAAGCATGTGACACTAGTACGCCGCAATACTGCACGATTGCTTTTGTGTAAATCCGGCCCTATGGTTCTTTGTTTACATACAAATAATTAACTTCAAGGTCGGTTCTAGGTTCTAGGTCATCTAATATTCTTTCATAGGCAGTTTTTTTTTTGCTTCTGTTGTAACTGACAAGCGGTTTAATCCAAGGCGAACTCTTGTGTTACATCTTAATAGGCCAACAACGACTTAATAGGCATTTTAGCGATTCGCCTCAAAGATTCGGGAATCACAGTTACTATGTAAGATATATTATGTTGTACACAAAAAGTATTAAAATCTCAACAATAGGATTTATCACATCCGACGAGGGCAAGACAAAGTCTCCACTGTAAGGTTCCAGAGGCGAGCTCTGGAACCTTACCGCCCGTTGTACTCGCTGACAAGGGTCTAAATCAGAGATATTAATTTGCTGGATACGTTGTAAATAAACTGGTTCGAGTTCGTGTAACCGAGTTACCCGACCGCCCCACGGAGGATCCGGGTAATTTGTAAGGCAACTGGTAATAATTTCCCACTCTTGTCATTTCGATACGACGTGTTTGGGATTACGATACAGGAAGTTTCTGTTATTCTGTATTATCTTTAAAAATAGTACTATTAAAAAACCTCAATAAAGTGAATAAATACATTTTATATAACTTACATTTAACTGGAAGAGTTTCGGAGAAGTTTTATATGTTTTATTACTCTCACAGCAAAAAATTAGAATCGCATAACGAACTTTTAGACTGAAATATTTATATAACCGTTAACCTGTTACTGTTTGCAGAACTGTTTATGTTTGGTTAGAATCCCAACCAGAATACTAAACGTTGCAACATTGGTTTTTTATCTTAATGTATTGTAAAGCAGTAGACATAAACGCCGTACCTGAAACAGTAAAATAAGCCTGGTTAGTCTTAAATTTGCTTTTTAAAAATGATCATCATCATCATTACAAGTTAATAAAGTCCACGGCTGAGCACTTACAGAGTATATTTGCCATAGTTGCCACGCTTGGCATGTGAATAGTATGTATGTGAATGTGAATATAATGCGGGTTTTTATTTTTTAGAGTTATTAGGAAAATGTTTATGCTCACGACCTTTTTCATTTCCCTCTGTCGGCCAGAAGATTAGGTTAGTGGATTCTTGTCCGGTCGATTTAATTAATTCATTCTGCATGGTGGGCCTACTATGTATTAAAAATTATAAATTGTAAAAACTGCCGGCCAACATTATAATAACGCGCGTCCTCAGTGACAACGCATTCTGATTCTTTAATTTGATTCTTAATCGAAGCAAAATAAGTTATACTAGACAGTAGGATGTCTTATCTTCCTAGAATAGTCTGGGTACCTACTTCTTACCTACTCCTGCTGTCGGAAAGCCTACACTGCCTGCACTGCTGTGTTTCGGTCTGAAGAGTAGGTACAGATAGCCAGTATAATTACCGGCATGCTATCTGAGTCCTCAATGGTGATCTGTAGGTAGCCTTCTTGTTTGTTGTTGGCTGCAGGTATCAATGGGCTGCAGCAGCCACTCATCAGTTGTATTAAGTTGATTTGTAACTTCAATTTTATAAAAAGAGATATGTCTATGGCTGAAAGAATATTTACCAGCAGGTGAACTCTGAAAAGATACAGAGAGACGTGCTGTGAAACACAAACACCATAACATGCTATTTGCGGCTATAAACAGCTAAAGGATCTCCGCCATTATCTTCTTTTCTTAATGATTTCTTATATTTACGCGAACATTGCACATGATTAAAACTACTTTTACGGATTTTATCGCGTTTATTTTTACTTTTTATTTTTAATTTCCGACGTTTCGGGCGCTTTCCAGCACCCATGGTCACGGGGGACTGAGATGACTGACGTCCCGATGTCATTGTTAAACCCGGAGTACCTTCAGCTTTTTTAATTATTGTTTATGGTCCGATCTATGCAAAATGAACTGACTATGTCTTGAGGTTTTGCAGTGGTATGCTTGGGTTTAGTTTTAATTTTATTGATTATAGGATCCCAAGCAGGAGGTAGTACCCAGCCTCCTTCTCTATTGAAATTAGGATGTTTTTTAATTTCAATAGCCTCACGTATCATCCTTGGTAGGAATCGGTGTTCTTTCGCGAGGATTTGTGGTCTATCAAATCTCATCAATCCAACCATTACATCAGATTTGATAGACCACAAATCCTTAATTATATTTATATTATATTTTTAATTAAAATTGGAAATTGTAACTATTCCGCGCGCGATACCCGCCTCTCTCACTCTTTATATTACTTAATTTATGCACTGCTTAATATATACAGTAGTGCCAAAAGCAACAATTAACACTCTCTTGTTCTTACCCACCGACCTGCAGCGCCATAGCCAAACGTTGTAGAGAATGAATTGCTTCGCCAGTAACCCATAGATATAGTTTAAAAGTATTGGAAACCAGATCTGACGAACCTGATGCAAAGACAACTAAATCTCTTATTAAGATATAGTAAAAATGCACGGCGTACGTTTCTTTAAAACCAGACAAAAATTTAAATAAAGCAAAATATGTCAATTATTGTAGGTCTTACAGTCGCAGAGGCGTCCTCCGTCACGTCTTACTGAGACACGAGATACAATTGAACAATAGGATGTGAAAAGTTTGCTTACTATTCACGTTTATTGTAAAAAAATAGTCAGGGTCAGACGAGCTAAGAGTTTTTGTTAAGAAAACCTGCACATTCTCTGCGAATAAAGCACGATGTCCACGTAAGTAAGAACGCAAGGCGAAGATTTATACAAAACAAAAACAAGTAGTAAATCAAGTTTTTTACGTAATGGAGATGTGCTGGAGGTATATTACTGGTATAGATGTAGCAAGAATGGGTTGGCTTGACCGGTTAAGGACCACGCTCTCACAGAATACCAGTATCAAATAGTAGCTTAGTGCTGCTGTGTTTCGTATGGTGAGTGTAGAGACCCGGAGACCCTTTTTACTGGAAACGAGGCATTCCACCTAAGTCCTTACGTAATCTATCTCTAAATAATGGAGTATTTCCTCATGAATTCAAACGTTCAATGATTCACCCTATTTATAAGAGTGGTAATAGGGACTGTGTTGATAATTATCAGCCCATTTCTGTACTGTCAGCATTTTCGCAAATTTTGGAAAAAGTCGTAAATAATAGACTAGTCAGGTATCTTGAATCCAAAAATCTCCTGTCAGATACACAATTTGGTTTCAGAAATGGCAAAGCTACAAGTGACGCAGTTCATGAGTTTTTGGGTTTTACTGTTAAACATATGGACGACAACAAAAAAGTAATAGCAGTATTTCTTGATCTGGCTAGGGCATTTGACACGATCTCTATTCCACTATTAATTCACAAATTATACAAGCTGGGAGTTAGAGGATCGCGATTGAAATTCTTTGAAAGTTATCTCACTAACCGATCGCAATGTGTTAAAATAGAAATTGGATTATTGATGATCTTCCCGTTTCTCATGACGTACCACAAGGTAGTATTTTAGGTCCTGTTTTTGACCTATATAAACAACATGTGCCAGTTAAAATTGATAAATGGAACTCTTGTTTCTTATGCCGATGATACTGCGCTTTTGTTCAGCGGTGATACATGAGATGAAGCATATTTTTATGCCCAAAAAGGCCTCAATGTAATTATGAACTGGCTAACACATAATAAATTAATGCTAAATGTCTCTAAAACTAAATATATGTCATTCACATTTAAAAATCTTAACACACCTGTTTCACCTAATTTCCATATAAAAGCACATATCTGTCTAATTATAATAATGTTATTGACTGTTCTTGTCCTTCGCTCCAAAAAGTAAATGAAATAAAGTATTTAGGTATAATAATTGACAGTAATCTGAGTTTTCAAGCAGACATTGATCTTCTAACTAATAGGTTACGCAAGATCTATATTTTTAAAAAGCTTCGACATGTGGCAGACGAAACAATAATAAAATCAACTTACTTGTCACTTTGCCAATCATTGATTACCTATTGCATAACAGCATGGGGTGGTACCTCTAAATCACATCTATTTAAATTAGAACTTGACCAAAGAGCACTTCTTAAGGTGAGCCATTTATTTACATTTTTCTGTCCCACTAAAGACCTATACCAAAGCTGTAAAGTTCTCTCAGTCGGCCAATTATTTATTCTCTACACTATTTTAAAACAACATTCCCTGTTATATTACAATCCTTCTCTTCTTACAAATAAAAGAAATAAAAGTAAAATTTTTCCCATTTTACCATACAAATAAATCTTTCCACATAATTTCTTCTGCTTCTTGGCTTCTCGTCTATATAATAAAATTAATTCCGTTCTATCTATATACAAATTTCCCAAATTTAAATGCAAAAAGATGGTAACCCTATGGATACTAAGTCAAGATTATGAAACGACTGAGATACTACTTAAATCATGAAATAAAACCTAAACGCTATAAACACAAGCACATAACACACACACACACACACACACACACACTCACACAACATTTTTCGTATGTTTTTATTTTTTTTTCTTCTCTTGTTTATCATACACCTAATATTACCTAGATTATAAGGTCTGAAGGTGGGGGCTGGTGATCTGTCATACAGGGAATCCTAGTACGGATACCAGTCTCTCGCAAATTCGTAACATATTAATATCAAGTTGTATGTTTATATTTATTACTAAATTTGTGAGAGGAAATAATAAACTTATTATTATTATTGGGGTATCTATATAATTTTCTCATCTGGTTGGGTTCTATAAATATATAATTATAAATTAAAATGAAAAAATAAATTTACATAAATATCAATAAAATAAAATAAATACAAAAACCACATAAATAAATAAGATCCAACCGGATGGGAGCCCTCGGCAGGGGGAGACCAAACGGCCGAGGTTTAGGGGGAAAAGGAAAGAAACCGCCGGATGATGCGGGCGGTATCGAGGAGCACCGCCTTCTGCATTTGAGCCTCAGATGACCCGAGAGGCTGACTGGGATTAGCCCATTCGCAGAGACGACTACAGGAATAATTTCGGTCGGCATATCACCCCACATGTCACAAAGTTTGGCGCCTATAATACAGCAGACTGCCAGTGCGGCGCCAAAAAGAATTGAGTCCGTCTCGCAAAGGTCCCGACTGGCTTCCAAATAGGTAACCAGCATTGGGTTCAGAGCCCTCACGACAGCCCGATTCCGCTTGCTTAGGGCTAAGCGGGGGAAGTAGCGGTCGATTTTCGAGAGGCGTACTGCGCGTTTCCACAATCGCCTCTTCCAATGTACTCCTCATTTGCTCTAGTTCCAGTTCCTGGGCGACATCGTCTGAATCAACCACAACTGGCGTGTTCACGGCAGCATCCACATTTGCCGTTTGCTCAGCAGGTTGTGGCGCCGCATCCTCAGCCGCAGCATTTTCACCCGATGAAGGAACAGCCTCACGTCGTAGCCGTTCGAGTTCAGTAACATCAACATTACCGAACTCGAACAAGTAATTCATACGTGGTAGAGCCATGCTGCAGTTATATTAGTAGTATAGTTGTAGCACGAATGGGTCGGCTCGACCGGGGAAGGACCACGCTCTCACACAATACCAGCGTGAAATAATAGCTTAATGCTGCTGTATTTCGTATGGTGAGTGTAGAGAACCGGAGACCCATTTTACTGGAAACGAGGCATTCTATCTTAGTCCTCACGGGTGACAACGCATCTGCATTTTGATTCGTAATCGAGGATAGATGTAAATGTCTATGGGCCACAGCAACCACTTACCATCAGGTGGACTGTGTGCTCGTTTGTCACCATATCCTATTAAAAAAAAATCAAATGTATTTGAGCGCAAGATATACCGAACTCGGTCTCCCAGGTTTTGCTCGGTGACGGTTACAGATGGCTCCAGCTCAGCAAAAAGTCGATGCATCCTTGCCCGATACGCAAAACCTCCAGTTTCTTCCCCTTTAGCCCTAAAATACGCCCGCAATGCGTTTTCGTTCATGGATTTTGTCCAACGCATGCGACGTACTCCACCAGCGGCGGGTGCCGCTTGCTGGGTCCGAGAAGACCCAGCCGACACCAAGCCTTCTGGTGGGGATGATGGATGCGAGGGGCTGCTAGGTGATCGTGCAGCTTCTCGCGCTCGGCTGGCGGCATGCATGCTGCCGCGTCCAGCGCCAGCTCCAGACGCGCCCCGGCGACCCCCAGGAAGCGGCCCTATGCGCGTTCCTTTCTGTGTTTCTTCCATCATCCATTTTATGGGCGCCAAATAACGGGAGACGCCCAAGCCCGGCACCGTTTCGTGGTTGGGTCATATGCACAAGCGGGCCTTTGCACCTTCAATTTTTGCCGAGGTACGGCACTAACACCTCTTGGCAATGTGCTGACTGACTGTGCTGACGTAGCGGTTTTGTCACATAACCGTTACGTCAGCGGGCGATGGGGTCGTCACTTCCCTACGCCTTATTATTATTATTATTGGGGGGTATCTATATAGTTTTCTCATCTGGTTGGGATCTATAAATATATAATTATAAATGAAAATGAAAAGATAAATATATACATAAATATCAATAAAATAAAATAAATACAAAAATACATAAATATATAAAAGCCCAACCAAATGGAAGCCCTCGGCAGGGGAGACCAAACGGCCAAACGCCAATCCGTTAGGGGGAAAGGGAAAGAAACCGGCGGACGATGCGGGCAGTATCAAGGAGCACCGCTTTCTGCATTTGAGCCCGGAGCGGTCCGCCACGGAGTCCCAGTCGCCTCAGATGACCAGAGAGGCTAACTGGGATTAGCCCATTCGCAGAGACGACTACAGGAATAATTTCGGTCGGCAGACCACCCCACATATCGGTCACCACGTGAGCCAGGTCCAGATATTTTGATTGCTTATCTGTTTCGGCTTTCAAGAGGTTCTCGTCATACGGGATGGTAATATCGACCAAAAATATCCTTGAATATGCCCGGTAAGAATAGTCCTGTCTGTGATGATGGCGCGGTCCCAGTAGAGCCTGACGCGGTCATTTTCAAGCACGGCTTCCGGCAAGTACTTGTAATACGGCAATTTCCGGTCCACGAGACCGTATTTCAGAGCGAGCTCCTGGTGTAGAATTCTGGCTACTAGGTTATGCCTGTGCAAGTACTCAGAGTTAGAAAGCGCCGAACAACCGGAGATGACATGCCTAAGTGACTCACCGGGATGGCGATAAGCTCAACAGACGTCAACGGCGCCATCCTTTAGGATGTATCTCCGATAGTTGTTGGCCATAATAACCTGATCCTGTATTGCACAGACAAAACCCTCGGTTTCCGGAAGGAGGTCACCGAAACGTAGCCAGTTTAGGGAGGCGACTGTATCTACGAAGAGCTCATGAAGAGCCCTGTGGTACCTCCCGTGGAGCTCCTTCTCCTTCCATACGGTCTCCCGGTCGGAAATGCTAAGCACTGCTGGGTCCTGCCATTGCTCGAGGGCTAAAGATAGAGGGGTAAGCCCTTTATCACTAGAAATGACGTCATTATGGATGGATCATTCGATCTCGCCAGGAAGTAATCACGGAGGCTGAATACTTCGCGATTATACATGGTGAGCGCGCTCAGAAAACCACTCCCACCATGCTTTCGCGGCATACAGCCTCACTACCGACGATCTCGGATGATGCATCCTATGGGACGTCATGGTAGTGCGGACTTTTCTATCCAGGGCGTTAAGTTCGGTCTGAGTCAACCTGAGTATGCTAAAGGTATTAGGACCAGCATGACCCAACCGTTATATGCGTGTGTCTTATTCACACCGGACAAAAGGCTGTTAAGTACTTTGGTCTTGCGAGCATAAAATACGTCGCAAACTGACTGTTTCATACCAGCCTCATCGATACCGATGTTCTGTGACATACCCAGGTATCGGTATGTTTCAGCCTCGGAAAGGGTCCTTAAGTTTACGGGCATAGATAAGTCTATGCCCTCAGAGTTAGCAACCCTTCCCCTTTCAACATGAAGGACCGCACACTTATCCGTCCCCAGCTTCATTCCAATAGAATTGCTAAATTCACAAGTGATGTTTAGCAATTCCATAAGATGGGAGCGACTGCAGGCGAATAACATGAGGTCATCCATTATTATTATTATTGTGGGGTATCTGTATAGTTTTCTCATCTGGTTGGGTTCTATAGATATATAATTATAAATGAGAATGAAAAGATAAATATACATAAATATCAATAACATAAAATAAATATAAAAAATACTTAAATAAATAAAAGCCCAACCAGATGGAGGCCCTCGGCAGGGGAGACCAAACGGCCGAGGGTTAGGTGTAAAGAGAAAGAAACCGGCGGACGATGCGGGCGGTATCGAGGAGCACCGCCTTCTGCATTTGAGCCCGGAGCGGTCCGCCACGTAGTCCCAGTCGCCTCAGATGACCCGAGAGGCTGACTGGGATTAGCCCGTTTGCAGAGACGACTACAGGAATAATTTCGGTCGGCAGACCACCCCACATGTCGGTCACCTCGTGAGCCAGGTCTAGATATTTTGTTTGCTTGTCTGTTTCGGCTTTCACGAGGTTCTTGTCATACGGAATGGTAATGTCGACCAAAAATATCCTTGACTGTGCCCGGTCCATCAGCACAATATCAGGCTTATTCGCAAGAATAGTCCTGTCTGTGATGATGGCCCGGTCCCAGTAGAGCCTGGCGTGGTCATTTTCGAGCACGGCTTCCGGCAAGTACTTGTAATACGGCAATTTCCGGTCCACGAGACCGTATTTGAGAGCGATCTCCTGGTGTAGAATTCTGGCTACTAGGTTGTGCCTGTGCAAATACTCAGAGTTAGAAAGCGCCGAACAACCGGAGATGACATGCCTAAGTGATTCACCGGGATGGCGACAAGCTCGACAGACGTCGACAGTGCTATTCTTTAGGATGTATCTCCGATAGTTGTTGGTCTTAATAACCTGATCCTGTATTGCACAGACAAAACCCTCGGTTTCCCCGAAGAGGTCACCGAAACGTAGCCAGTTGAGGGAGGCGACTGTATCTACGAAGGGCTTATGAAGAGCCCCTGTAGTACCTCCCGTGGAGCTCCTTCTCCTTCCATACGGTCTCCCGGTCGGAAATGCTAAGCACTGCTGGGTCCTGCCATTGCTCGTTGGCTAAGGATAGAGGGGTAAGCCCTTTATTACTAGAAATGACGTCATTATAGAATGGATCATCCGATCTCGCCAGGAAGTAATCACGGAGGCTGCACACTTCGCGATTATGCATGGTGAGCGCGCTCAGAAAACCACGCCCACCATGCTTTCGCGGCAAGTACAGCCTCATTACCGACGATCTCGGATGATGCATCCTATGGGACGTCATGGTAGTGCGGACTTTTCTATCCAGGGCGTTAAGTTCGGTCTGAGTCCACCTGAGAATGCCAAAGGTATATATGAGGACAGGCATGACTCAACCGTTATATGCGTGTGTCTTATTCACACCGGACAAAAGGCTGTTAAGCACTTTGGTCAAGCGTGCATAAAACATGTCGCAAACTGACTGTTTCATACCAGCCTCATCGATACCGATGTTCTGTGACATACCCAGGTATCGGTATGTTTCAGCCTTGTTATTATTATTATTATTATTATTATTATTATTATAAATTGCCTCATGGTTTCCCTCTGTCGCCTCCTACGACACCAATGGGATGATATGGGGTAGTTATTATATATATTTATATATAGGATATTCTTACAACGACACTACACGGTGAATCATATCGCTATACCTAAAAGCACCCTTAAGGATCGGACAGAATTCTTTTTAGATATTACAGAAGAAACTCTTTCAAGTAATGTACATTTACCGGCACATTTTTGCAAAGGTCTCGGAGACTTAAAATGCTGAAAAATGAAAAAGCAAGAAACACACAAACACAGCATTTTTATAAATGTTATTTATTCCTGGCACTTTATGCAATGCATAACGGAACGTAAACGCGAAATCAAAACGTTTGCAAATTTATAGAAACTAGACATAAGACGTAACTTCACTTTTAAAATTTTAACGCTAGCCGTTGATTTTAAGATCAGCAAAGAAAAGAGCTTAATTCTACAAGTAAGTAATCTAAAAATTTAAAATTCCCGCTACAATTATAAACTAAATACACAAAAGAAGTCCAACAGCAAAATGTCAATTAGTTTTTAACAAGGTGAAAGTCGCGAAGTGAGTCATCCTCAAACGTCGTCACGTGGAAAGCTCTTCTCACATTTTCTTGAGCGGTCGGATAACTAGACTTAGTAAATTTTAGTCATCTCAGAAGGTGAATTATACGATGTGGAAAAAATCTACTTATTTTTTTATCTCTTATTCTTTTTAATAAGAAGGCAGCAGCACCTGATGGTAAATGACCATCGCTCATGAACTCTTTTTTCTAAAAACCAAAGGAATTTTATATATATTAAAACCATAATATTTCTTACTTTCTTGTAAGATCTCTTGCACTTCAATAAAAAGTTAAGATAAACACGCTGCTTGCAAAGCGGCAAGTTTTAAAAGCTAAATAAAAATTTACTGCAAATTCGAGAGTCGTGCACTTGGCACCACTTTTTATCGATTAGACAGTTTTTTTTTTAACAAAGTTAATATAGTTATAGTTACAGCTTTATACCTTTAAAGTTCCGCAGCATATACTGTAAGAAAGATTAGAAGTCAAACATATTCTTACGGCTTCATGGGTTAGTAGCTTAATAACAAGTTACAACACTGGGAGCCGCGGGTTCGAATCCCGCTCTGAACAAGTATTGTTATGTCCTACAAATATTTATCCCGGGTCTGGATGTTTGTCTTTGTGCAATCTATGTTTGTAAACTGCCTCAACGATACATGAGAATATCCTAGTGTTCAGGTAACATTTGCAAAAAATAGATAATAGGTAACACAACTTATGTACACGTGATAATCTATGATAAACAATCTTATTTTTTTAATTTAGACAGTAACCAATTAAAGCCCATGGAACAAGTAAACAAATTTCAAAAATCGAATTAAAAGCTCTAATAGATAACAATAAAACATAACATAAAATGAACACTCACGCCTGTCACCCAGAGGGGTAGGCAGAGACTACAGACTTCCATTTGGCACGATCCTGACACCTCTATCGCCTCCTCCACATCCATATACCTACATTAAGGGTACGATAAAGAAAAAGGTGGGATTAATTCTATCGTAGACTTGCGTACAATGGCTAAATAATACCTAGATTTTAAATTACCAGAGGCAGTTTAAGTTTCTAGCGGCCAAATAATCAAACGCTACTCAACTTTAAGATGTCGTTAAGTCTCGTGGTGTTACAGTCACTTTGGCTTAAAGTGATGGGGACAGCACGAGGTTTATATATATATATATATATATATATATATATATATATATATATATATATATATATATATATATATATATATATATATATATATAATCGGAATCTCGGAAACGGCTCCAACGATTTTCATAACATTTAGTGTCCAGGGACTTTCGGGGGCAATAAATCGATCTAGCTAGGATTTATTTTTAGCAAATGTCTTTTTGTCCGTGTTTTCGGGCAATGAAAAACTGCTACAATATTAGAAGGTAAATTTTGACACAGTTTTAATGATCGTAATAGCTCAAGTGGATATCGAGCGGTCGCGAAATCGTAACGCCTTGGTTCGCGTCCTGACTTCGGTCAGATTTTTTTTTCCTTTTTTTTTCAAGTTCCCTTTTTTTTGAGAGAAAATCTATTATTTCGAGCCCTTTTTTAGTATTTTTTTAAAAATACGAAAATTTTAATTAAATTAATTCCACTTATGAATTTTTATTGAAATAACCAGTTCAGTTTTTAATATTATGTCAATAAGATCAAAAAATATTATTCATCAGTATGTAATTTGTATCTGAATGTAATTTCAAAAAAAAAAACTGATCAAAGCTCGGTCATCCGGGTTCTAATTAATAATGCGAAATCAAGAATGACAACATTAGGATTTAGACCTGGAAGAGGATGCACGGATCAAATGTTTTCTCTCCGCATGATCACGGAGAAGCTTCTGAGTGTTAACCAGAAGATTTTCTGTGCTTTTGTGGATCTGGAGAAAGCATTTGATAAGGTTATAAGGAAGAAAATGTGGGAACTGTTGCCGGGATATGATGTGGATGGTCGATTGTTAAGGGCTGTGCAGTCACTTTACTATGACTGTAAAGCCTGTGTGCGGGTAGGGCATGACCTGTCACCCATGTTTAGCGTCCAAGCGGGCGTAAAACAGGGTTGTGTCATGTCTTCCTGGCTGTTCATACTGTATCTCGACAGCTGTTTACAGAAGCTGAAAAATACCTGTTTGGGTGTGAAATTGGGTGACATAAAAGTTAATTGTCTGCTGTATGCTGATGATGCAGTGCTTATTGCACCATCAGAAGCAGAACTACAGGCATTAGTCACGTGTATGAAAGAGGAATGTGAAATTAAAGGTCTCCGTTTGAATGCTAAAAAAACTAAGGTTCTGGTATTTGTAAAGGACGAAGAGAGAACGAAATGTGAAATATGGGTAAATCAGGAGTGTCTAGAACAGGTAAATGAAACTGTATACTTGGGGAGTGCTTTCAGCCGGGATGGAAGATGTGATTTAGATGTGGAAAGGCGTGTCGCTGCCGGAAACAAAGTCAATGGTGCCCTGAATGCATTAGTAAAAAAGGCAAGGCGTGGTGAAGAGTGCACGCCTTGCAATACATAATGCAGTGTTGGTACCGACTTTGTTATATGGCAGCGAAACCTGGGTATGCCAGAAAAAGCATTAAAGCAAGTTGAATGCAGTGGAGATGCGATCTCTTCGTAAAATGTGTGGCGTTACCTTAGCCGACCGAAAGCGAAACGAAGAGATTCGCAATATGGCAGGATTGAAAGATGACCTTATCACAGAAATTGATAGGGGCGTACTCCAATGGTTTGGGCACGTTGAACGAATGAGTGAAGATCGAATGGTGAAGAAAATATATAGAGCGAAAGTGAATATTAAAAGGTTTCGAGGTAGACCGAGACTAACTTTCGAAGACCATGTGAGCAAATCGCTCGAAGAGGGGAGGGTCAAGAGTACTCGGATACCTAGACGTGCATGTATGAAGAAGTTAATGAACCTGAAAGAAGCGAAAGAGGTATGTAAGAATCGTGACACTTGGCGATCTGTTCTCTCTGGCTACCCCGTTAGGGATTGTGCGTGAAGATAAGTAAGTAAGTAAGTAAATCAGTGAATCAGTTTTAATGATTATTTTACTGTGGAATAGGTAAATAACAATGACAAGAATATTAGTACACCATCTATAACTCAAAGAGGGCAAAATAGTTAGCATTTTTAGGCTACCTTCAACATTTTATACGAGGTAGAGCCATGCCGCAGTTTTATTAGTAGTATAGTTGTAACACGAATGGATCGGCTCGACCGGAGAAAGACCACGCTCTCATGGAATACCAGCGTAAAATGGTAGCTTAATGATGTTGTGTTTCGTATAGTGAGTGTAGAGAACCAGAGTCCCTTTTCACTGGAAACGAGGCTTTCCATCTTAGTCCTCACGGGTGACAACGCATCTGCGTTTTGATTTGTAATCGAGGATAGATGTAGATGTCTATGGGCCACGCAACCACTTACCATCAGGTGGACTGTGTGATTGTTTGTCACCCTATCCTATAAAAAAAAATAATTATAAATTTTTGGCCCATCCTACGCAGAACGAGCTTACAGAATCTTTGAAATCCTGCAGTAGTATGCTTGGGTTTGGATAAAGTTTTATTAATAAGCACACTCAGTAACAAACACATAAGCGATATGCTCTGTGAAAAATAGACGCTCCGGGAAGTCTGCAGTATGTCAACATGTTCATGATCGTCCCGAAATATTAGTTCATCAGACCAAAAACTCTCGCAAAAAAATACCGATTCCTACCAACGATGATTCACGAGGCTATTGAAATTTAAAAAAAAAAAATCCTAATTTCAATAGAGAAGATGGGTGCCATCTGCTTGGGATCCCATAATTAATAAAATTGAATACAAACCGAAGTAAACAATTGCAAGACTACTAGATACTGTAAGCTCGTTCTGCGTAGATCGGACCAAACATTAATGATTAAAAGTTGAAGGTAGCCTTCGTTAACTTCGTTAACATCGGGGCGTCAAACACCTCAGTACCCCCGTGCTTGAAATCAAATGAAATGAAATGAATGATTTTTATTCAATACAGATTATTGTATAATACTTATTGAACGTGATTTTTTAATGGAGTCATTTTTGAAAGTGTGCGAAACGTCGGGAATTAAAAAAGTTTAAATTAAACGCGATAAAATTTGTAATATTAGTTTTATTAAATTGAATGCGTAAGTTGTTATAACAAGATCGTCAGTTAATAACCCGTCAGTACTAACATGCTAAACTGAAGCGAGGAAGAACCACGACACTATTATCTGTGCTGTCGATAATATTTCTTCTAATTTCAGCCTCAAAATTGTTAACACGGTGTGAAGCGAAACCAATTTAATTAAGTGACAGCCTGATGCGGCATGAAAGAAAACGGTGCTATTGGCTAAAGACAGAATGCCTCGAGTGGTCGACATTTTTTTTTAAAGTTACTTCCACACTAGGATTTACTCCTGTATCGTGGAGCAGCTTACATACATAAATTGCAAAATGACAAACGTGTAAGCCATACAATTACTAGTTCCGTGCTTGATTAAAACCGGCGGACCTCAGCGCTAGACCTTATTGCTAAACCACTGCGTCACAGAGTTGTTAATCATTAGAATTTGACCAAAATAATTTATTTATCGCATATATCACTGGGAGTACTCTGAGGAATTGTTCGGATAAATCCTAGTCACCAAATTTCATGAACGCACATCACGGCAAAACTCTCGATACCATCCATACCATCTGGATGCTTGGCGGTTCACCACTGTACGTTTCACTAGGTGTTTTCTCCCGCGTACGAACTCCCTGTGGAATAGTTTACCACTGTAGGTTTTTCTGGACCGATGCGACTTTGGAACCATCAAGAAAAGAGCTTATTCCCTTCCAAAAGCCGGCAACGCACCTGCTAATCCCCTTGGTGTTGCAGTTGTTAATGGGCGGCGGTAGTCACTTATCATCATGTGAGCTATTATGCTCGTTTGCCCCCTATCCTACAAAAAAATATACGTAGTCACTGAATTTGTCCTACGCAAACATACTTAATAATAATTATTATGTTTATTTCTCCGCACAAATACCGACCATACTCGTTTTTTTACCAATTATAAGCCAGTTAAAATATATTACAATCACACCTGATGCTGTTTCTAAGCAGTAGCTATAATGCCCTAGATGGTTGCCACAATGTCTAAGTGTAATAAAAGCCAGTTAACTGTATTTTCAAGAAAACTGTATATTAAATAACTATAAACGTTTCCAACATCCGCTTTCCCCCCTCATTAACATATCTGCCAAAACCAATCATTATTAAATTAAACAACCCCTAGAAAGTTATACAATGATCCTGGATACGGTGTAACTATATTCAGTATTTGGAATCCACGACGATGATAGTGCACGTAATTAAGGGAGGGCGGAAGTTAATCTTTAAGGTGACGTGGGTGCCAAGAGCAGATTTTTCATGCTACCCGTTAGCATATAAGGCCATACTCTTATTCGATATTACAAAGTTACCTAAGGCTGGCTCAGGACGGTATCAAATTTGATACCAAATACTGCCCTATGAAAAAATATTTTTTTTTTGTTTTAAACAAAACCAAAGAAAATATGCAATGAATAATATAGTAAAAGACAAAGATATGCTCTTTTATTTTAAACCATAACCTGGCAATGTTTCTTAGAAAAAAAAAAGAAATCACTCTGAACTTTCGGCGTTCCACGTGTCGCATTGCAGAAGGTGCTCCGTCTTTTTATAGAATTTTATATTTGTGTCTGGACTAAAAACAAAAGTAATATACTTTTTTGTATTTCTTGTAATATAATAAATACGTAGATATATAATTTGTCATCATAAAAAGTGAAAAGTAAGTGCCAAAAGTATTTCGAAATCGAGAAAGCCCATTTTGGCGGTTGGGTCAAAAATGTGTTATTTTTCCAATTCTCATTTGTTTTTGGTGTAAAATGTAACTAAAAATAGTTTTATAGCATATTTCAAATAACTTGACGTTGTATTTATTTCAAATTCACACAAAAATATATTTGAAACATTGTTCGAAATGAAATGAATCATACAGATAAATATTATTATTTTTTTTATTTTTTTTTCAATACATTGGTATGAGTAACGAATAGAAACACATGAAACATAAAAGTATACATATTTCCAGACATTTTCATATAAATTTATAGTAATTTTGGCACTAAAAGTGAAGTATATACTACTACTATGCTATAAAGGATAATATATGAATTTTATTACAATTTCGATTAAAAACTCGGTAAGACACATCACTTATATTTTTTGACAGATCTTAACTTGTTAATTTTAAATAATTTATATCATCCCATGGATGTCGTAAGATAGAGAGAAACTAAAACAGATGGGCAGCAGCATCTTCCTAGTAACAGCTCAAAATAATAAAAAAACTGCGGTTGCCAACTCGCCTGCAAAGCGTGGCAACTACTAAGAGGCAATCTATGGAAGAAGCCCGTGCTCGCAGTGGACTTTTATAGGCTGTGATAGATGGATGGATCTTTAATAAAGCGGAATTCAACAAAGTACATACCGTCTAATTGAATAATATATTTTTACGCTTCACTCATGGTTAAGCCAAGCTAGAGTGTATTACGGCTGCAGCATGAATGGTTGCAGCATGAAAGCTAAACTTGCACAGAATAACATCGTTTAAGTCGTGTAATGCTCCTGCGTTTTGTATGGTCAGTCAAGAAAACCAGAAACCCTTTTTACCGGTAACGAGGCATTCTATAGATATTTCATCGTCGCCTTCAAAGTCACCGTAATAAAAAAAATCGTAATACAAAAACTGTATACCAAGATACTTAGGAAAGGAAAGGAATAAGAAAAAAAATATTTCGAAGACATGTGAACTTCGCCAACACGCATTGGGGCAGCGCGGCGGATACTTCCTCGCCCTAAAAAACCCTCTCAGAAATGAGGGGAGGCCTGTGCCCAGCAGTGGGACGAATATAGGCTGTAACTTTACTTTACTTTTATACCAAGATACTTAAAAAATTGTTGTTTAATTTTAATTTATTCTCGCGAATTCAGACAACCGATGTTAAAAATAAGTTTTAATAATACTCAATTAAGTAAATTCGTAAAGTTAATTTTATTTAATTTCAGTGTCCGCATATATACATCATTTATAAATATTTTAAGGAATTTAAAAAATTATCTTGTCCGCATTATAATTATCAGTCAGTTACAAATGCGACCACTAAACCACCTACCAAATGCGGCGATCACAGCAAATCTTTCCTGCTTTAGTACGGGCCTAGTTATTAAAGTCAGTGGGAGTTAACGAGCGGATAAGAAACAGCCAGTACGTATTACAAGTCCATAAATCGTAATTAGTTAATATCAAACACACAATTTTAAGAAAAAATCATCCAAATAATACATTTATCCAATAAAATACTTAAACGGTAATCGATTAGTACAACATTTTACAACTTCGCCCCATCTTTTGCGGGCAAATCCCTCTTGTACCGATAAATCTGGCGACACTACCATAACTCAAGCTGGGGGCGACCAGGTGGCAAGTTGAGATAAAGTACCGACGCTACGCTACATCCCGTGATTTAGATGTTACCTTCTGAACGCAATCTGCATTAGTAACAACCCAGGGGACCATTCCAGTACCGCCTTTATTTCCACTTGGCGTGTTCTTATAATTATAATGACAGTATCGAGGTAATGGAATGTGTTTCGTAGGTAATAAAGCGGCGTTTCAAATGTTTCCACTTAAAAGACATTTACTATTATCGGAAGCGATTAACCAAATTATAAGAGACGAAATACCCCAAAGGTTAAGCGATAAAGGTTGAGCTGTGGTATAGGGATGTGTCCTCATCTTAAAAATTTCATAGTACCTACTTGAGCTCACCGAGTTCGATCGCCGCCAGTACTAATCAAATAGGTTTTTTATTTATTTATACGTGCTTAGGGGTCGCAGAAAACATCGGTACATTACGGAAGAAACTGCCACAACTGATAAATAAAAAAAATATTTGAAGACACTGATACTGCCTAGGAGTCCATCTGGATAAGTACGAACTTGTCTACTATTTCGGTCGCTAAATCGCAGTACTTTTCAGCAGGCATCCGTCTTAGTCCTCAGAGGTGACAATGCATCTGTAGCCTTCTTAGTTTTAAGTTGGCTGCAGGTGTCCATAGACTGCAGTAGCCACTTACCATCAAGCGGACTTTAAATTTATTTGCCACTATAGTTTTATAAAACAATGGCATGTAAGACAAAGCGTGTTTTCATGTAGATGATTGAAATTTGACATAGTAATAAGCTGTATCAAATAACATACAAGATCAAGGTTGCTTCTTAAGTGGTCGGTTTAGGTAGGAGGAGAAATTGAGATTATCGTTCGGTTTATCGGGTAGGGCTAGTAACACAGAACACTAATTGTGCATAGCATGCACTTGTCCGATTTTTTTTGTACTTGAATAGTACTTAATTTGCGGAATCGTTTTTTAATCACTATCATCACCATTATTACAGCCGTCGTCCATCACCGTTTATAGGCCTCCCCAAGGAAAACCACAAAACACGGTCCCGGTCACTTACATTTATCGACTGCCCGCATGTCTCACAAGACCACTACTCCATTTAGTGAGGGTCACTCAACACTGCTTACATGAACGAGGCTGCCACTCGAGAACCTTTCTTCCACATCGGTTGTCGGTTCTTCAAGCGATTATATTTTGCCTTTTTTAATCATTGACCATGATTTCAAAAAAAATATTTTTCAAACATTCTTTCTCAATCAATCGCACACAAGAATTTTCTCATGTATGGTGGAGACGTTTTAGATAAATAAATGACACAAAGGCCATATACATAATTATGAAAAGGTAATAACGTATCCACACTTGAAACAATTATTTGTAGATCATACAAACACTTGACCCCTGTGGTATTTCAACCCGCGGTCTAAGGCACCGCAACTCTATGCTTAGCCACTGCGCTATCCGGCCGTCAACTCATTGGACAGACAGCGTGCAAACACCCCGACAGGATTGTTATAAGCTTTACATCTAATACTCAGACGATATAGAAACAATTTTTTACTTCATCTGAGATCTAATAATACAACGCCGTAAAAATAAAATAATTTCTAACTCTCTGATTCATTCTTTCAAAGCAAAATATGGCTTACAAAATTCTTGTAGCGTATTTATCTTTAACAAACCTTATTGAACTTTCATTTAATTAGTACTATAAACAATTTCTAAGCCAAGACTGTTGGCGAGCCGCCCGCATGCTAACGCAACTCCTGTTTCCTTTTTTTGTTAGACTTAGAAAAACGATTTTAATCTCAGACTTTATTTAAGTCGGTTTTTGCGTATTAAACGTTCCGATACAAACATTCAAATGTCATTAAAACTGTCTGTAATTCTCTTAGACGGAGAGAGAGAGTCTACGAAGATTCTGATGATGTGTCTATGGATTTGTTTATGTCACGTAGATAGGACCGTTTTTGATGGTTTTTTTAGTGATGCAACGAATTCTAATGTTTGTATTCGCCAAATAGTAGACATTTACCGAATATTCGTATTCGGCGAATGCTAATCACGAATATTTAAAAACTTATATATTTGTACGCAACTCTAATTACTGGCAGACTTTGAACGCACGTCGTAGGCGCGTAAAAAATACGATGTGTCCATAGGCCCTTAGCCGCAACGACGGCTACACAAGGGCAGGGGAGTTGTTACTCATTTTAACACTCAAACGTCTGAGAGGTTCTCAACAAGCTAACAATATACCGAATTATGTTTTGTTTCAAGATTTTGAAACTAGATGGGACTCAACATATCAGATGTCGAACAGATTACATGAACAACGCACAGCGATCCAAGAAGTTTTACCATATCTACCAAATTGTCGTCATGAAATCACAGCAAGGCAATTGGCTCTTATGAGTCAAATTAATAATATTCTGGCCAATTTAGAAAAAGCTCCAAAGAGCTAAGCAAAGAATTAACGACATTCTCTCAAGCAATCCCTCTGCCTCAGCCTCTGATCCATTGGCCTTTTATTTGGCGAGAAGATGTCCACTTTCCAAGGCTGAAAAAACTCGCCCAAAAATATTTTTACTGAAACCGTGTATAGTCGCCTCGGAAAGGCATTTATTAACGGCTGATAACATACAAACTGAAAAAAGAAATCGTCTAAAATCAGAAAATCTAAAAAATTTATGTTTTAAATAAAAAAAAGGTTGTAAATTTTTATTATAGGAACAATATAAAATCATCAAATAAATTAGTTTTTCATTACCATGGCGAGATATTCGTATTCGTATTCACCGAATAGTTCGTTTGATATTCTTATTCGTTATCGTGTAAAGTAGTATTCGTTGCATCACTAGTTTTTTTGGATCGTTCGTACCAAGTTTTTACTTACTACATTTAAGATCTTAGAGCTTTATCGAAACTTCTTTTTGATTGATATTTCAATACATGGAGGAATAAGATTTTGGTTTCGGCATCTCAACATAAATCCCAAGCCAAGCATACAACTGCAATAATTCAAGATACTATAAGTTCATACTGTGTAGATTAGAACAAAAATAAATAATTTAATCTGAAAGTAGCCGCAGTTAACTATGACATTGGGACGTCGAACACCAAAGTCCCTCAACTCGTGATGTGCTGTAAAGTGCTCGAAACGTTGGGAATATAAAATAAATTAATATACGCGATGTAATCCGTAAAAACTAGTTTTATTTAAATGTGCAGTATTCACGTAAATATAAGAAGTTTTATTCATAGTTATAATCAACAGCTACTTATTTTATTGTTTATGAATATGACAATACATTTTGATGACTCGAATTTAGTTCTTAGAAATTCTTCAATTATTTCGCTACTTTTGAAGTAAGCATTAAATAATATTTATGACAGGTATACGAGAACGTAAATATAAGACAAGGCTAAGTACAGTACAAACATCACATTCCGCCTGTGGCATCGCTTCCGAGCGGTTGCATCCAGGTAGTCCGCGCTTTCGTTCCTGTACGGTAGTGCTCCCCGCTCTCGCGCCCCCGCTGTCCCGCTCGCGCTGTACAGCGCTGACGCAGTGCTCAGTCCGCCGGCGGCACCGCTCTCGGACGGTCGCCTCCTGGTGGTCCGCGCTCCCGTACAGTACGGTAGTGCTGTCGCGCTCTCACGCGCCTCCGCTGTCCTGCTCACGCGGAACAGCGTCGAGGCTGCCGGTGAGTCACTTTTGTGCTACAGCTCTTACCCCCCTGTCTTCGGGCAGGGAGGTCTGACTGACCTCCGCTTTCATTTTTTTTTTTTATTTTTCATTTTCATTTTCTATTTTCATTTTCTTTTCATTTTCATTATAATTTTTCATTATAATTTTTTAATTTTTTTTTTTTTTTTTTTTTTTTTTTTTTTTTTTTTTTTTTTTCCTGTACTTCTACTATTGCGTGCATAGTGTGTTGTAGTACGTCTCGCGTTCTAGTCCCTGTTCTACCGAGAGCAGGGACCCGACCTCCTCTTTACTAGATTATCTTATCTCAATCAACCCAATATGGCCAACTCCAGTCTTAGTGAGTCCCTAGCCGCCCTCATTACCCAATACGGGTTAAACGACAATGACACGGTCCTCGCCGCCATGGCCACCATCGCCGCCCAGGCTCCCCTCCCTGCCCCTCAGGCACACCGTCCACCGCCAGTACTAGCGGCATACCTCGAAACGAGGAACTCTTTTGCCCCTCTACAGACAGCCCCCTTAGAAATGGAGTACGCATGCTCCGAATCCTCGGCGTCTACCTCTCGGAAGAGGCCCGCCACTACCCGAGGCTCCGGTTCATCGGAGTCCTCTGACTCCGAAGGTACCGATGAATCCAACTTCACCACGGTCACCTCCAAGCGCAACGGAAAGCGCGCTGCGATCAAACGCACCCCCCTACTTCAGCGGCCCCTGCCGCTCCATCAACCTCCGCAGCTCCTGACGCTGCCCCCGTCCCACTGATGTCGTTAGACATCCCTACCCCATCTAAACCAGCCTCTCGCTGTGCCCCAGTGCTGGCGAAGAACCAAGTCCCGCCTCCTGTCTTCCTAAGAGACAAGGCTAAATTCACCCAGCTATCCAAGACCTGCTACGACGCAGGCATCAAATATGACCATGCAGTCAACCTCGCGGAGGCCATTAAAATCATCCCTAGCTCCATCGAGGACTTCCGCTCAATTACCCGGCTATTCACAGCCGAAAGGGTATCCTACCACACGTACGCTCTCCCCGAAGAGCGTAAAGTCAGGGCCGTCATCCGAGGCGTCCCATTTGAGTTCTCCAACGAGGAGATACTTGAGGACCTTAAGTCCCAAGGCTTCCCGGTTGAAGCAGTGCACAAAATGCACAACCGTACGGGCAAGAGGTACAACCTTGCCCTAGTAATCCTGTCCAACGTGCCGGAGGCGAAAGCCATCTTCCGGCAGGTGCGCACAGTGTGCGGCCTGTCAAGGGTGAAGGTTGAGCCCCCACACAGACCCGGTTTCCCGGCGCAGTGCCACCGCTGCCAGCTCTATGGTCACGCGGCGGCCAACTGCTCCGCCCCACCCAGGTGCGTGAAGTGCCTGGAGCCTCATAACACCAAAGAGTGTCCCCGGCCCAAAGACGCCGAATCCCCGCCCGCCTGTGTCCTGTGCAACCAGACAGGTCACCCGGCGAACTACAAGGGTTGCCCACGCGCACCTCAACCTCGCCCCAGTAGGAAAGCTCCACCGCCGGTGAATGACCGCTCATTCCCGGCCCTCCAACAACGGCCCCGCCAGGGCCCTCCTCAGCCTATCCAGGGCTTCCCTCGACCCTCTCAGGGTCCCCCCCAGGCCCCCTCAGGGCCCCCCTAGGCCCCCTCAGGGTCCCCCTAGGCCCCCTCAGGGCATAATTCGGCCCCCCTCCGGGCTTCTCAAAGCCAATGCAGCCTCCAGTCTTTCCCTGGGGGCCCAAAAAGGCAGACCCTCCGCGGACAACCTCGTACGCACACGAGGCAGAGCCCACAATTGATGACTACAACACACTATATTCCGCGATTAGGAATATAGATGTTAGGGAGATTACAGTAATCTCACGCAAACTGCGCGCGGCGAAGTCCCCCCAAGAGCGTCTCATCGCTCTTGCGGAACACAATGATCTTCTGCTTGCTCTGTTGTAAGTTAAGTTAACTTAATTAACTTAACTTCAATGGCTGATAATAATACTAACCTACCAAGATCCCACGGTCGTATCAAACCTAAGGGTTTATCGCTTGTATCATTCAATATTCGCGGCTTGCGAAATAACCTCCCAGAGCTAAAGCTCTTTCTTCGAAATCATGAAGTCGATTTCCTCCTCCTACAGGAAACTAATCTTAAAACTAAGGACACTAGAGGCCTTTCTATTAGAAACTTCTCTCTTCTTCGTAATGACAGACCCGACCGCCGAGGCGGCGGAACGGCCATCTATTACAAGAAGACACTTCATTGCTCGCCCATTTCTACTCCGCAGCTTACCAATATGGAAGCCACGGTATGCAAGCTAGCTATGACTGGACATCAGTCCATCCTCATAGCCTCCTGTTACATCCCTTCAGGAACCTATCCCCTCAAAAAAGATTTTGAAGCCATTTTATCCTTGGGCAATTCAGTCATTATGTTTGGAGATTTTAACTCCAAGCATACTGAATGGACATGCCGCACTACGTCCCCTAGTGGCAAGATACTGCTCGATATCACGCAGTCTCTTGATATCACTGTCCATAGTCCTCTCGGTGTTACTCACTTTCCCGATAACACCGATCACTCTCCCGATGTGTTAGATTTTGCGTTACTCCAAGGAGTTTCTCTCAACCTCAGAGCAATCGAGACACTAGACGATCTAGGATCAGATCACAGACCGGTCTCCCTCATTCTTGGCCATCAGCCACCTCCCCCAATACACACAAAAACCTTCACTAATTGGAAGGGATTCAAGGAGTCCCTAGCTAAAGCTCTGGACTCACAGGATTCTACCATCTCCATTCCGTCGGACTTAGACAGTCCCGAAAAAATCGACACCGCGGTCGACTCACTCTCCACCCTTATTAAATCCTCCCTTAAGGAGAACGAAAGGGTCGTCCCGGTTGCTAACAATAGTGGGCTTCCCCTACATATTAGCAACCTATTAAAAGCCAAAAAAGCTGCTTTCCGGAGAGCAGCAAAATATCCCACCCCCGAATATAGGCGCGCGGCCAATCGTCTTCAACGAAAACTCCGCTTCCGCCTCTCTGAATTTCAAGATCTCGAAAAGAGTAAGCTCATGGAGAATATCACTCCATCTCACACAGCGTACTATCAGATGGCTAGAGCCCTCCGCATAGACGCTATCACCCACACTCCCCCTCTCTCCCGTCCCGACGGCACGGTTGCCTTCGAGGACGAGGAGAAGGCTGAGTGCTTTGCGGATAGCATTGCCGATCAATGCTCCCCTAGTTCTCAACCTGTTGACCCCTCACACGTCCAGGCAGTAGAGGATGAGGTCCGCCGCCGGAACTCACCCCCTACCGCCTCCGAACCTATCTCTGTGTCCAATGATGAGATTTCATCCCTCATCAAAGGACTTAAGCCTAAAAAGGCTCCGGGCGCGGATGGCATCTCCAACCAAGCCCTCAAACACTTTCCCGAGCAGGTGTTAACCCTTCTATCTATTATCTTCAACGCCTGCTTCAACCTTAGTTATTTTCCCACTACGTGGAAAGAGGCAACTGTGATTGGAATTCCCAAGCCAGGCAAGCCTCTCAACCTCCCCCTCCAGCCATCGCCCCATTAGCCTCCTCAAGGCAATGGGCAAGCTCTTCGAAAGAGTCATCCAAAGTCGTATGAGGCGCTACCTGTTTCCCACAGACGGCGACCCTCTTATCATTCCCCATCAATTCGGCTTCCGAGCCAAACACTCATGTCCCCAACAAGTTCACCGCATTGTGGAATATATCCTCAGCGGTTTCTATCCTCGTCGTCATAAGACCATCGCGGTCTTTTTCGATATAGCCAAAGCTTTCGATAGAGTCTGGCACACAGGCCTTATCTACAAGCTCTATAAAATAGGTCTCCCCGATCGTCTAGTTCGTCTCGTGGCCTCCTATTTAAAACATCGTACCTTTCGTTTCAGACACGAAGGCACGCTCTCTTCACAGCGAACTATCAAGGCTGGTGTCCCTCAGGGCTCAGTACTTGCTCCTCTGCTGTACATCATATTCACCAACGACATTCCCATCCCGTCGAAAGGTGTTCAACTCTCCCTCTTTGCAGACGACACTGCCATCTACTGCAAAGGTGTCTCACTACCCTTCATACGGAACAAGATCCAAAAGTCAGTTGATGACCTAGGAGCTTGGTTCAAAAAATGGCGCATCGATGTGAACCCGGAGAAGAGCTCCGCCGTTCACTTCGATTATAAACGACGCCGTCTCAAAAACACTCCACCAATACGTATGCTAGGGACCCCTGTCCCCTGGCATACGTCCGCCAAATATTTAGGTGTCACTCTAGACACAGGGCTCACTTTCAAGCCCCACGTCAAAAGAGTAACCCGTCACGCACGTTTTTATCTGAGTAGGCTCAACAGTATGTTGGGCCGACACAGTAAAATGTCCCTTCGAAACAAGCGTACACTCTATAAGGTATGTATACGACCAGTCATGTCCTACGCGGGCCCCGTCTTTGCCCACGCAAACCCTAACATTTTAAATGAACTCCAAATAGTTCAGAACCTATTCTGTCGTCGAGCTGCGAACGCACCGTGGTACGTCCGCAATGCCGACCTTCATCGGGACTTAGAGCTCCCAACAATTCAGCAATTTCTTAAAAAAACTCTCTGAGAACTTCTTCAAAGCCTCAGAGTCGCACCCAAACCACTTAATTCGTGAGGCAGCTTCTTATGCAGCCCCACCCCCCCTCTCGCTATCGTGTCCGCAGGCCGAGAAACTCTCTCTCGGACCCGCCTAATAAACTTTCAAACGACCTGAACTGTCTCCTGGCAGCTCAGGCCAACTCTAATTAAATAAAATTATTGTAATATCTGACATTAATTTGCCTTCGTAGGCACTCCCTCAGCGGCACTTAGCCGCCTGCGCCCTCTTTTCCCAAAAGAGGGTCGCTCATGATAAGGCACAATAGAGCTTAATCAGCCGGTTGCCTGTCCCTAAAGGCGGTTTTTAGGGGGTATCACTTAGGGTCCCCGGTAGGACAGTGAGTCCCCCATAACCACGATAGACCGGCTATCGTGGTATGCGTAATGCATTTTCCGCCTCCCTACGTACAGGGTAGCCCTTTAATTGCTTCGGGCGCAAAAAAAAAAAAAAAAAAACAGTACAAACAATGATCGGAGTTGTAGGCTTCACCGATTAAAGTGTTAGGATCTGAACCGGTGTCAAATTCAATAATCGTTCCTTGAATCTATAATAATAGTTCGCGAGCGATCTATAATAATAGATATAGGAATATTTTAAAGGAAGTTTGTTAGGTACGTTCTTCGATATTGAATTTACAACTTTTGTAAAGTCTTATTTTGAAATAAAAAATACCGTAAATGAATGAAAGTAAATGAAAATGACCGTAAGGAATGACACGGTCCTTTTATTCCTTACGATGTGATGATGTGATGTGATGCGAATGACCGTGGCATAATTTCGGAGGTCAGTGAGATTATATTGGAGTAAATTTAAATTGGTTTTTCATATTATCACATTTAAAGCGAATCAAAATACATGTGAATCAAAATATATATCAAAATATATAATTATGGATTTAATTAGTTTCTAAAATTTTAATAAGCCAAAATAATAACGTATAACGTAACGTAGCAACATTATCTCACTCGCCCAGGGTGCAATAAGCAGTTACTATCCACTTCGGGGCCCGCACAAGGATGGTCACGGTGTTGGAACAAGTTTTAATGGCCGACGGTCAAGTCAAATATATATTATATCATGGTATCAAAAGTTGTAATCATCTTAAAATTAGTATCATAGTACGCCAGCAAACTGAGTTCAATTTCCGCCGGTAGAAATGAAATTCTTAGGTAGTAGGTATATTAAGTGATGATTTATAACAAGCCTAGACTGCCTAGAGTGAAGAAAAACAACGAGGGAAATCTTACTACGTACTCCACGTATTGAAGTAGTGCGGTAGACCACGTCTGTCCCCTAAACGTATATAAACTGTTATTTTAATAAGGCTATTTAATTATTTTAGTCATATTAATTAGTTATATCATTTTCTAGGAAGAATGGACACCCTGACTTTACTCCTGACCGAGTCCAAGTTATCGTCAAAATGTGGGCCTTACATCTTCACATGGTAATTCTTTGAGGCGCTCATCGTAAAAACTTTGGATAAAAACTTGCTCCGCCGTCAGTGAGACTATAAAACGGATACGAATTCGTGTTATAAAACTCTTGATCACCTATCTATCGGATGTTGAGGAGGCGGCGTATGATTGAACATCCATTTAATGGTTCAATCAGCGATATTAATAACGCATAAAGGAATCAAATATAAAGATACTATGTTTTTTTGAACTATTCAGAGGCAGTGCTTTTACAATCATATGAGAAATGGTGATGTAGCCTAAGATGGTAAAGCGCACTGACTTAACAAAAGTCACTCACTCTTGCCTTGAAGACACCCACAATGTTCTTATGACCTCAAGGCCTGTCAGATGTCTACACAGACCGGCGATCGCTGGTCCGCCAGCCGAGTGTAGCGATTACTGCAAACCGTTCCCACATTAACCTAGTCCCCTAGCCATCAAAAGACGGCTATATGTTATATCTCATGAAGAAGGAAAGGAACTAGTGTGTAAATATATTGCTATTTTTGCTAATATTTAAAATAAGCATGAAGATTTAATATGGAAAAGGGCGATAACCGAGCACACAGTCCACATACATTTTCTATTTAAAATCATAAAGCAGATGCGTTGTTTTCCCTGAAGACCAAGATGGAATGCCTCGTTTCCAGTAAAAGGGGCTTCCGTTATCCACATTCATCATATGAAACACAGCAGCCTTAAACTGATATGCTATGCTGGTATTCAAGATAAATAAAAACAATTATAAGCGACCCCGAAATTAGTAAACACACTTACAAAAATTGAGACGTGTAAAACGAGCAGAAATTTCCAGAAACATTTAAATATCACCTTTGAAAGGACGTAACTTCGAAACAATGAACACAACCAATCTAATCAAACGATTTCTTACGAAAAAATACAAGTAACAATAACCCGTCAAGCCCATGTACATGGAACGTATGTAAAATTATCTTAATGGCGACAGCGACGAGTCCCAATTACGTATTCGTGAGGCACAATCGGTCCAAATGAGAGGGCAATCGGTGGTCGTGCAAACGCTATTGGCGAACGTGACGGCGAAATTAATCGATTGCTTCGCAAAAAAGAAAAACACATTTCGTATGGCAGGTAATGCGAGGGAAGCAACTGTTAGCCATGTAATTAATTTAATGAACGTAAATACTAATTAAAGGCGTAGCGTATTTTAGCTTGCAACAAAGGCACTAAATAATTTAATACTAACAACCCGCCACGCCTTCGCCTGCGTGGTGTCCATTAAAGTTACAGCCTATATACGTCCCACTACTGGGTACAGGCCTCTTCTCATTTTTGAGAGCGTTTTAGAGCAAGGAAATGTCCACTACGCTGCCCCAATGCGTGTTGTCGATTTTCAAATGTCTTCAGCCGTCTGTCTCAAATCTGCAGGTTTCCTTCACCGCAGAGCAAAAAAGAGCAAACAAGACCGCTTCGATATTCCGTCAAAATTAAAGAGTGCAATTGTGATCGCACCCACCCACAGCAATTTAACCCATCAAGACTTATGTATAGAGACTACTTTTGTAAAAAGAAATTTGGCATTATAGAATCAATATGAAATTTTCTATCCTGTATATTGATATTTATTTATAATCTACGTTCATTTCGTACGCCATTTTCGTGTTAGTGTTATTGTGTTATTTTTGGATTTTTCTAGTGTTTTATTAGTGTTTTAGTATAGTGTTTTATTATAAATTTGTAATGAAAGTTTTTATGTAAAAATAATTTATCTTTATACGTAAATAAATTGGAGTATGCCGACATCCGCTTGGTATGTTTATTTTTGTTATCAAAAAACAATAAAATATTTTGTAATGAGGTAAAACCTGACTTTTGTTTAGACCACAGGATAGAGAATTTTGTATAGATTTTATAATGCCAAACTTATTCTTAGAAAAGTAGTCTATAAATAGAAGTTTTAAAAAGCAACCCCTCGGGATTTTACGGACGCATGCGGCTGCATGAGATTTTATGGGGATTGAAGGTTTAAAAAAAGTTACCACATTGAAAATTTGAAATAGGACAATTGCTTTCAAAATAAAAGATCCCAACAGTTCACTTATTTTATTAGTCGTTTTAGTCGAGTGAGGCCCAAAGAGAACCGAATAAAACCCGCTCCTGCTATAAAATAACGCTGTTGGTTTCGAATGGACGTTGTTTTCGGTATAAGCGAAGAGGAGTTCATTTTCATGTGAACGTAAATTTGAATCACTTTGAAAAAACTAAGCTTATTCTAAAAATATTAGAAAACCTACCGCATAAAGGAAAAGAAAATTTATTGGTTTTTTTGTAAACTCTATATAACTATTTAAATTCAGTATCATTTTTAAGGTATTACTCAACGTTTGTTCGAAGAATGTGATTATGATATGATTAGAATGTGCTTAAAAAACTTTACTTGATAAAACATAAAAAATACGTAAATAACTCAACATAATCATCATCTTTACAACTCATCACAAATCCACTGCTGAACAAAAGCCTCCCCCTAGGAACGCCACAAAGCACGTCCTTGAGCTACCTGCATCGCCAGGTCGTCACTCCATCTAGTGAGGTTCCGCACTACAATTCGCTTATGTATAATGATTAAGAAAAAAAACGAAATTAATATCTGGTAAGAGCCGTGTAATGATGGTGTGTAACATCCACTAACTTATATCGTTCCGTGGGTGCCCTAAAGGGCGGCAGAAGGACACTGAAAGAGGAAATGGACAAAAGCATTTTGCTGATAATAACTCAAACTAATAAAATAACTGCGGTTGCCAACCCCTGCCCAGCATGGCAACTATGGCGTAATCCCGCCTATGTGGCAAGGAAGAGGACTATGCTTATCAGTGGAATTTTATAGGCTACAATTGATAGATATGCAGGAGATAGATAGAATTCTTTGATTATGTGACAAAAACATAATCAAAAATAGAACTGTAAATGCGAATTTTATTTTTAATCATTCTTCGTTTAATAAATTTGAATGATATAAAAATAGAAGAGATTTCAATTCAATAAACACCTTTTCCGCGCCACAGTAATTGATTGTTCAATTTATTCAGGGAAGGAATTGTTCCTAGCATTACTTCAAAGTTCCAAAAGATATTCCCACAAAAGATGCCAAAAACGTCACGCCTATCAAATCCACAGTTTCAAGGCTACATCGACGGGATCAGGCTAAGTACCTCTCGGTGCTTAGATGATTTCTACAAATTGGTATTTTAAATAAACGCCACATTTTGAAGCTATTAATTTTAATTTAAAATAAGGTAAGGTAAGCCAAGTTTTTATACAAGTAGCATGTAGCAGCAGACAAACGAACACACTGTCCACGTGATAGAGATAATTATCAAACTTAAAAGAAGTAAAAATCGGTTTTAAATAAATAAAAAGAACATAATCATAGAAATTGCTTGAAGTGGTAATAATAGTTCGCTCATATGTCGTGAGCCACTCCTAACACAAGCATTTTAAGCTTTGCCAATAGTGATTAAAGGGGATAATACTAAAGTTATTTTATAAGAATAATATATTCATTTTATAAAACGAGCACACAGTCCACCTGATGGTAAGTGGTGTCTGTGGCACACAAACATCTAAATCTGTCCTCGATAACTAATTAAAATGCAGATGCATTTCCACCTCTGAGGACTAATATTGAATGCCTCGTGTTCAGTAAAAAGGTTCTCTAGTTCTCTACATTCAACTTACAAGCGTAGCGTTGAGTTATTTATATGTATTCTGTGAGACCTTAGTCCTAATCTATGCATACTGCAGTCACACACGGTCATAAAGCAGGAGCGTGTTTTTATCGGGGTGACTGAGCCTTATGCGAAGTTAGGAAATAATATCACCTCAGGGAAGATACCTATCGAGAAAATTAAAATACAAAATTGCATCCAAAACATTTGAGCCATCTCCAAAAAACCGATTACACAATATCATGTATTGTTTAAATACAATAAATTCTCACTTAAATTAAAAAATAGGATTATATGATATAGAATCTAAAATAAAACGGTGTATTATCACTTACTTAAGACAGTTTTTTTCGTGGGGAAATGCCAAATGCATACCCATCATGCGGAAGCAATGACAAATTATTTCGAAGTATAGACTAAAACCTACTAACCGCGTAGTTTTTATTATAACTTCATGAAACAAAAGTGCTAAAAGAATTTACAGTCCATCTGATGGTAAGTAGTAAGTGGATATCTATAGTCAAACAAAAAGGCTACAGTTGTGTTTTCACCTCCGACGACTAAGATGGAATGGCTCACAACCTGTAATTGTTCCAGTTCTCTCTAACCTTCAGAACGCTATACAAACACTATTATTTGGCGGCGAAATAAGTAAGTCAACACTAAGAAGTACCACCCTTACCGTCGGCAGTGGCTACAAATCCGATATCGGTATTAGCACATTACGGCTACTGAGGGCTAAAATAATTTTTTTATAGAAGAGGGGGCAAACGAGTATAAGGTTCATTTGATGTTAAGTGACTACCCCAGCCCAGAGATGGGAACAGTATTCCATGTGCGGCCGAACCTGCGCCTCGTAAAGTTGCAGGCGGTGTACCGGCATGAAAAACCGTCCCAAAAGAATTATTTGCCTCCAACTCCATAGCTTTGGAGAAACTCTGGCCTATAGTAGCTGAAACGTATCTGAACTCAAGTGTTAAGCCGTATTAAGAATTCGTGAGGAAACGTACAATATCGACAATAGTAGATAGTAGTTAGTATACACATACTGATGTAGAGAAACGGAGATCATTGCTAGAAGTTACAAGGCAAGCATAAAAAATATAACGGAAAGCGCCACCAAAACAAACATATCATTGTCGGGTGTTCTGAATATTTAAAAGAGCGCCCGCCGCTGCAACAGAGTACGTTCATAATACATACGGTTGAAATGTGCTCGCATTTTCTATGGTTGAATATTTCGAATAGCTGTAGGGTTGCCGAGAACGGCTCACCAATCTATTCCCTAAATTTTTACAACTCACTTTACCCTATAAAGTATGTGAATTGTAACATAAGCGAGACGGGCGGCCGGTGCAGCTAACAAATCCATAGAAGTTTTTTCGGTTGTTGATTAAAATTTTGTTACAAATATTTTATTTGCTTTTGAAAAAATTGGTGAACACATTTCCATCAAATATATTAAATATGTTATACATATATTACAGGCTCGGGCGTAAGCGCCCGCCCTACGCCTGCGACCTGGAATCGATCTACGCCGACAACAATAAAATACTTACCACGTTCTCAGCGGTTAAGTAAAACACCGGAGGCTAAATATCTATCAAATTTCAAATTCAAATTCAAATTAATTTATTTGCCAGAATGTATGTGTACAATAAAGTATGATCTTAAATTATTTATAATGGCCCATTTACATTCTACCACTTTATATGGTGTGCAAATATTTTATAAATATACATGCAAAAAAAAATTGAACAAGAAGTGGGAATTCAATTTCGTACATTTATGATTAATTGATATAAATATCATGTCATTTAATGGGTTTTAAAATTTCACATTGTGTAATGATTGTTCTTAAGGTAGCACAAGTCGCGGGCTCGAACTCATTGGTGGGCGCGGCCAAAAAGCACGTTGTCTCACCTGGCATCGTGCCCGACAGAGATAGTATCAGTGAAGAGCAGTTAGAACGCACGTCTTGTTCGTACGGCGTTCCGAACCGTTAGAACAAAAACGAAGTTACACGAACACGATGCACACATACATACCACCCTATTCTGTGCCGCTCGACGCTTGCTGAGAAATCAGCAGTACCTACCTACAAACTAAATGTATACCTACTTATTTTTACTTACTTCTTTTTATTTATTTATTATTTTAATAAATAAATAAAAATAAGTATTAATAATTTCTAGACACATCTCAACAGATATTTCGTTTATAAATTGCTATCAATATTGAAGCATTCTTTTATATTTAGCATCCATTTAACACAAAGCTGATAGGAATACTTTTTAAACAACATAATATAATCAATAAACGATAATCGCGTATAGTGAATTTCGAGGTAAATTATTATATGTAAACGTTTTTGAATCGTCGTAATGAAACATATGCCCTAAAGAAAATATTTTCACAATTAATTTGATGTAAAATAACATTAGAAATAACGTATAAAACAGAAAAATTATCAAATTTTTGATCGAGTTCCTAACCAGTACACAAACAAAAATGGCGAAATATCATTATCAGATTTTTTTCTATATAGTTATTTGTTAGAGTACACAGATAAAATTCACTCTCACAGATGACAAATTTCAAACACCACAATCTCTAATTTTTTACTCTGCTATCTTCAGCGCTGTACACGAACGGAACGATGTCGTTGAGAGCCGTGGTAGCTCACATGGTTAGCGCTCGTTATAGGTATCACAGTACGGGAGCAACCCGGGTTCGATCCCCACTGGCACCAATGAAATTGTTGCGTGCTGATTTAGCTATCAGTTGGAAAGCCTGTTTTTCTGGGCCGTTTTGTTTTGTTACACTGACATCTCGCAAGTCACCTAGGGACCTAGGAGGTTGTCGGTTGCTTATTTTTTATTTTTCTTTAAAATTTTCGTCGGTAAAATAACATATTTATAAAAGTAAAAAAAAAGTAAAGTTACAGCCTATATACGTCCCACTGCTGGGCACAGGCCTCCTCTAATTTCTGAGAGGGTTTTAAGGCAAGGAAATGTCCGCCACGCTGCCTCAATGCGTGTTGACGAACTTCACATTTCTTCGAAATATATATTTTTTAATTTCTCAGACATGCAGACCCGAGTTCGATCCCCGCCGGTACCAATGAAATTTTTAATTGCAATTGTGGTGATTTACCACGTGCTCGGCGGTGAAGGAAAACATATTGAGGAAACCTGCACGTCTGAGAATAAAATTATAATCGAATGTAAATCAAATTGACATAGGTAAGTACAAATAAAATTAGCGGAACATTAATAAAATTTTGAGATCGTTTTTTTTTTCAAAATTTTATTTATATATTCCTCTATTTTTGTCTGTGCTTATATCAATTTGATTTAATCCAAAGTTCAAGCAGGGGTCAATGTAGCGTAGTAATTTAGAGCGCAGGTATAGCTATAGTCATACGAACGTCACAGGCCGCAGCTGAGGCTGACTGAGTCGAATAAAACTAGAATAAGCGCGTGTGTGTAAGTGTCGTCCTCCCGCACCGCACCGGGGGAAATATTATTCAGTGAGATGCACGATAATTCATATAAAGACGCGCGCGTAAAAAAATACGAAAAGGCCTTTGGAAGGAGGGGTTTTACGAAAAAACCACCGCATGAATCAATTACCAATAAAATTTATTGAATTCTTCGATAATTGAGCTGTGTCGGTACCGACTTTGTTTTGGAAATTTTATACTGCTTTTATTACTAATTTACGCCCAAATTTGTGTTAAAATTGGCAATAAAAACGAATCTTTGGTAGCTCGTAACTTTTTACTGACTTTTTGTTTTACTATTCTGTTTCGGTACAGAAAAAATCAATAATGAGACAAAACGATATCATGTTTAACTTTGGATGTACACTGTCAAACAGCAGAGTAAAATCCCTCCGAAATTTCTATGGAAATAATGTCGACTAGAGTCACCTTAATTATTAATGTCCATACTTTCAGTTTGTTTGTAATTAATTAATTATTAGATATATATCAATATTACTGACCAGATTTATTTTCCACAAAAAGACATAAATTCATTTAGGTCGTAAAACATTTTTCTTTTAACCGTTGTATCAACTTTTTTTAAACACGTAACTTTTTTTTAATTTTTTTTAAACATATCACACAATAGGAGGCCTAAGTGTAACTGTGAAACGTGTATAGGCTCTAAGTTACAACTTTTTTGTGATTTTTTTTATTAATACCAAAACCATACTACTCGCATATCCATACGCATTGGTGACTCGCCAGCTGAACACCATGTCCGGAGGGAGATTTTTCCTTTTCCTTCACAGCTAAAAGTTTAAAAGTTTCTAGTTCATATAATCTTAAACAAGCCTCAAAACTTTATTTTTGCAGAAATTTATCTGGTCATAGGTCTTCGTAAATATTGAATTAGTAACAGAATACTATAATACACAATAGAATGGCTGTCAACCTTATTCTGTACGAAGACCGGTGTCGCCGGTAGCAGACATACAAGCAAGTACATCGTATTATCATTACTAAAAACCCGATTCGCTGTAATGACAAACTGAGTGAGTGTAAATACACATTTTAGACTTTTGATTAATGTTTTTGACACGTGAATATTTCTTTATTTTTGTTTCTAATATTTACAAAACATAAATAGTTTCGACTTGCTGTGTTTCCTTTATTTAAATTCCATTTCCCGCTGCTTTCGATACGTAATTATTGAAAAATTTGCCATGTTTAAAATAATTTGCATTCAGTGACGCGAAACTTGACAGCTTGACACGAAAATTGAAAACGATTGATTGTATTGACGTTTAAAGGTGTGAATTGTCAGGTTTGTGACATGTTAGTGGCTACACGGGCTCCACCCACTCTACCGTTCTATTATGTATGTATGTATTATAGTATTCTATGGAATTAATGAATAAATGAAATATACTTTATTGGGCACAGAAAAAAAGAGAGAAAAAAAAACAATAATTTATTTAGGATACAATTGGTGGCCTTATCGCTTAAAAATTATCTCCACTAGGTCACCGTATTACGAAAGATATAATGACCTGTGAGAAAGGGTAAGCGCATGACATAAGTTATAATATAATATTAATATCGTGTATAATACACACAAATAATAAATAAATTTTCAATTACAAAAATACACTAATACATATACAAGAACATAAAGGAAAAAATAGACAGTATTTTAAAGCGAACGATGTAAAGTAGAAATAAAGGAATGACTATTTAACGAGGAATGAATAGCCCTTTGACAAGTTTTTTAAACTTACGCGCGCACGTCTAATGTGCAGCGGTTAGGAGTTCCTGAGCCGAACAGCTTTAAAAAAAAGGATTTCGAAGGAATTATTGTGGGACGGAATTTTTTAACTGAAGTAGTACTAGAGTGAAGAAAGCGACAGTGAGTGTCACTAAGAAACACAAAATGATCTTTAAGACATTCAGGAGAAGTGAACAGAAAGAATACAGTGTAAAAGGGAAAGAACGTGATTATTCTTGCGAAGATGGATCGGAGACTAGTTAGGTTTTTCACGAAATTCGGAAACATTGTCATATTTTTGGTGTCCAAATATGAACCGTATACCCTTTGTGTACGGTTCATATTTAGAACAATGCGTTTAAGTTTATTAAAAATTACAGCCTATATACGTCCCACTCCTCCTCCTCCGAGATTTTCGCTCATTTATGGGAGGGTTTTAGGGCAAGAAACTATCCTCCACGCTGCGTGTTGGTGGACTTCACATGTCGTCGAAATATTTTTCTTTCTTATTTCTCAGACATGCAGGTTTCCTCACGATGTTATCTTTCACCGCCGAGCACGTGGTAAATCAGCGCTTAAAATTGCAATAAACAACTTCATTTGGTGCCGGCGGGGATCGAACCCGGTTTGTTTGCGTACTGTGAAATTTACAGAGAGTACGGTTACTTGAAATTAATAGATAATTCTTATTAAAAATTACCCTAGAAGAAATCCAAACGTGATAGGACTGCCTGGAGACCTAAAGTGGCAACAACGTGAATACGTGATAATTGCGCATTAACTTACGTATACAACAACATAAATGATAAGCGGCCATCATTACCACATATTAAATAACCACAGATTATCATTACAGTCTTAATAGTCGTTACAATATGGGCATAGTTATGATGATGTAGAAATATAGGTTGTTTACATCGTATAAACAACTTAGGAAAACACAGATTTAAATCTTAACCAAAATTTATTTATATTTGTTGCTTTGCATACCATAGAATATTAAAAATTTAAATATGCCAAACCTATATTTCCTAGCCTGTTAACCAGCAGCTGAGTTTATGTTAAGTTGGTTGTTGCTACGATCTTCGGTCGGGGTAACTATCTGTCAATGGGAAAGCATCAAACTACATAACATTTTATCTGATTGAACAATAAAAAACTGAAATAACCAACAATCTCACATAAACACACAGATCAACAAGCACACATACACATCTGCAACGAACTTCAATCAAAGAAGTATATTTCAAGTTTATTAAGCAACTCCTAATTCAAATTGAGACAACACGTGTCAGCATAATCGAGAATCGGTAAAACACTGGGACACATAATAACTAATGACCTCAAGGACAATGCGGACATTGAGCGGGAGCGGAGAGCGTTGTCCATTAGAGCTAACATGATAGCCCGCAGATTTGCGCGTTGCTCACAGGAGGTAAAAATTACACTACTTAGAGCTTATTGTACGTCACTCTATCCATCCAGCCTGTGGACAGACTATAATAAACGAAGTTACAACGATCTCCGCGTCCTGTACAATAACGTTTTCAGGGTGGTTTTGGGGCTGCCCCGCTTCTGCAGTGCCTCTAGCATGTTTGCGGAGGCGCGCACCGCCTGTTTTCACGCGACCATGCGTAAGCGGTGCGCGTCACTGGTGCGCAGAGGGCGGGCCAGCTCCAATATTATTCTGAAAATGATAGGAGACAGACTGGACTGTCCTATCCTCTGGCATTGCTGCGACAAACATGTCCCAGTAATTGTGGGAGTGAGAAGATACTAAATAATAATTATGTGTTAGTTATTATTGTGTTTATATGTTATGTTATGGATGTTAGTTACTGTATTTTCATGGCATATTATTATTATTTATTATCAATTAATTAATGTTTTTAAATCAATCAATTTTAATGATATGGATCTTATGTTATCTGAAATAAATTAATAGATTAAAAAGGTGTGATTGTGCAAGTGCAGTTTTGGTTTATATGAGTAGGACATTGCTTTATCTACGGAGAAATCCGACGTAAATAAACCTGGATATTCCCGCGTGCGTAACTTGAAACATTCGTCCATTTATATTACGTGCGAGTCAATCATGTGAAAGTCAAAGTTATACAAGTCTTAAACACCAGTGTCACTGCGATTTGTGTAATCTATTAAGATAATTACTATAGCTAAAGTTTAGCGCTAAGCCCCATACTTCTAATGAATTGTGAAAGTTGCTTAGCTGGCAGAACCGTTACTTCGCTTGATCTTAGTAAGTAATCCCTCAGATGGATTAGAATCCGCTAAAGAACACAATTTGTACACAAAATTGCTGAGTACTAAAATAGACATTTACCGTGCCATATCAGAATAGTTCGAAAATGCGAAAGTTTTTTATACAATCTTACGGGTTCTGAAGCAAAATTTCTGTCACATCATTTCTAACAGAACTTCGCTATGTTTGAAGATTGGTGTTTTGGACCATGCCCTAATAGATATTTTTTTGACAAATGGCTTTTTATAGAATAATGGTGTCATTAAGCATACGTCATACCTATAGGCCACAGCATCCAAATACCATCAGGTGGATTGTGTATTCTACGAACGAAGAAAAATATATATTCGCTGTCACCCCTGAGGCTGAGGACAAAGATAGAATGCCTAGTTTCCACAAAAAGTTTCCGTAAAAAGAGCCCACAGTTCTCCACACTCACCATACGAAACACAGCATCATTAAGCTTTTTATTACTCTATATTCTGTAAGAGCTTTTCCCGGTCGAGCGAGCTATGAATGGGCTTTCACGCCACAACCATAATATAGCTACAAGATGGCTTTACCACGCATAAAAGGGTTTGAAGCGTTTCAAGGATTTTACTAAACTTTACACTCTTTTATGTTAGGAGTACATCTGGGTAGATTCCATCATCTTACCTATTTCTACCGTTAATGAGTAATCTGAAGGGAATAGAGTTTGATTTCAGGCTAAGAAACCCATAAGTTATAAGACGGTTGGAACTGCGAGTGAGTTATTTTATTTGAAAGAATTGGTACAGTCCTGCACCTAAGCCACAAAGTGAATTTAGCATTCATATTATTGAATTAACAGTACCCATATTATTAACCTCTTAGCTACCAAGCGGCCGAATTCGGTCGCGGCGATATTCCGTGAAATACCAAGTGACCGAATTTGCCCGCACCCACCCACAGCACTTTAACCCATAAAAACTTAAACTTAGTGACTACTTTTCTATAAAGAAATTTGGCTCGCATGCGACCGCTCGGGATTTGATGGACGCATGCAACTGCATGGGATTTTATGGGGATTGAATGGTTAAAAGTAGGCTTTTTATGTAATATAGTTATTTAATTATTATGTGTGGGGTATCTATATAGTTTTCTCATCTGGTTGGGATGCTATAAATATACAATTATAAATGAAAATGAAAAGACAAACATACAAAAATATCAATAAAATAAAATAAATATGAAAATACATAAATAAATAAAAGCCCAACCAGATGGAAGCCCTCGGCAGGGGAGACCAAACGGCCGAGGGTTAGGGGGAAAGGGAAAGAAACCGGCGGACGATGCGGGCGGTATCGAGGAGCACCGCCTTCTGCATTTGAGCCTGGAGCGGTCCGCCACGTAGTCCCAGCCGCCTCAGATGACCCGAGAGGCTGACTGGGATTAGCCCGTTTGCAGAGACGACTACAGGAATAATTTCGGTCGGCAGACCACCCCACATGTCGGTCACCTCGTGAGCCAGGTCCAGATATTTTGTTTGCTTATCTGTTTCGGCTTTCACGAGGTTCTCGTCACACGGAATGGTAATGTCGACCAAAAATATCCTTGACTGTGCCCGGTCCATCAGCACAATATCAGGCTTATTCGCAAGAATAGTCCTGTCTGTGATGATGGCCCGGTCCCAGTAGAGCCTGGCGTGGTCATTTTCGAGCACGGCTTCCGGCAAGTACTTGTAATACGGCAATTTCCGATCCACGAAACCGTATTTCAGAGCGAGCTCCTGGTGTAGAATTCTGGCTACTAGGTTGTGCCTGTGCAAGTACTCAGAGTTAGAAAGCGCCGAACAACCGGAGATGACATGCCTAAGTGACTCACCGGGATGGCGACAAGCTCGACAGATGTCGATGGTGCCATCCTTTAGGATGTATCTCCGATTATTATTATTATTATTATTATTATTAAATACAGTATGGTACTATTTTGTATAGAAGGATAGTGGTATTAGCGGAATGTAACTACTTTTCGGAAAGCTAGTGGTGTACACGTACCGAAATCCGGGTGGTCTTTAACTAACGGGACACAACAGCCGTCCGATTTTTATCAATGTTTCCTGTGTATCTGGCAGAAAATACATAGATGATGTCGAAACAAAAGTCGTAGTTGGTCAATCAACTAACTTAACCCCTCAAGCCACTTAAAAATTTAGTGCAGTCGCATTCGCCCAGCTAATCCCGAGCGCTCGCAAGCGACTGCACCCACCCACAGCACTTAAATCCATTAAAACTTATATTTAGAGACGATTTTTCTATGAAGAAGTTTAGCATTATAAAATCTATACAAAATTTTCTATCTTGTGGTCTTAACAAAAGTCAAGTATTACTTCATTACAAAAAGATTTTACTGTATTTTTATAACAAAAAGAAAATATACCAAGCGAATATCGGCAGCGTGAAAATCACAATTATTTCTATATATTACTCAAAATTATTTACGTAAGTAGATAAATTATATTCACACAAAAACTTACATTACAATTTTATAATAAAACACTATACTAAAATACTAGAAAAATCCGAAAATCAACACAATAACATTCACGCGAAAATGGCGTACGAAATAAACGTAGATTATAAATAAATATTCATAAGATAACAGTTTTTTTATAGCATTAGAGGATAGAGTATTATATATTGATTATATAATGCTAAACTACTTTATAGAAAAGTAGTCTCTATATATAAGTTTTTATGAGTTAAAGTGCTGTGGGTGGGTGCAACCTCATGAGACCGCTAGGGATTTGCTCTCGGGGGCTGAGGGGTTAATGTGTGTTGCTGTACATCGATACATATAAAGTAATGTAACGAATGTGCTATCTTATTGTTAGAAATACGATTTATTTCAGATATGCCTTAAATTTTTTTAAAGGATAAGGTTGACAAATGGCACACAGTCCACCTGATGGTAAGCGGATGCTGTGGCCCATAAACATCTACATTTAACCTCAATTAAGAATCAAAATGCTGATGCGTTATCACCCTTGAGGACTAAGATGGAATGACTAGATTCCAGTGAAACGGGTCTCTGGTTCTCTACACTCACCATACGAAACACAGCAACATTAAGCTGCTATATTATGCTAGTATTCTTTGAGAGCGTGGTCCTTCCCCGATCGAGCCGACCCATTCATGTTACAACCATAATACAGCTGCAGCATGGCTCTACCACGTACAAACGTTACTAATAAATTTAAATGTGAAGCACAATATGAAAGCTATTATACTCTTTACTTGTCCTAGACATCATTAAGAAATTGTAGTACGGCATGTTTCATGCCAACATCAAAAATTATCCAAGCTCGCTAAAAATTTTTTTAAATAGCAATATATAGGGTATTACTATATTAACCAGTCCGTCAAAGCAATGTCATTACGTTTTTTATATACTAGAAAAAGAAAGATATTCAAATTGGAGCAAATCGATCAAAGGTAAACAAGAATCCTCTTGTTCGTTTGTAGGTGCACGTTTATAAAAAATAAATAAAAATAAGCAAAAATAAGCATACACTTGCTAAATAATAAAATCACATTCACTGTGTATAAAAACATTTATTAACACGTATGATAAATTATCGAACAAATTCACTATTAAGGTTTATTACATAACCCCGTCACTCATAATATGAAATAGTAAATAGGTACTTATAACAAATAAATGTTGGTTGAGATATATGTATCACTTAAAATTTCTCAACGTATCTCTAATGTTGAACAATTTTAAGTGATATATTTAATGTTTTCCTTATTTCGGGTTCAGTTCGTCATTTGCGCATTTAGTTGGGCAGTCGCCATTTTGAGCCATTGGGAAAACTATTTTTGATATACGGGTAATTTCGGACAATATTGGAGAAAGAGGACAAGGAAAATACTGAGGCTGTACACTATAACCATCTTGTGGAACATAATATTACGCAGTACTGGGATACAAAAGCTATTGGCTTAAGACTGCTGAGAAAAATATATTACATGAGTTATATAGATGCTATTTACAGACCGTTAGAACTATCAATTAGAATATATACTTGGATTCATGTATATATAATAAAATAAGAAAGAAAAATACTCAAGCTGAAATGCCATCAACATCTTGTTGGGCAGGATTTTCTGGTAGATGTCATGCGGTGTAGAGAGGCAGAAGTAATTACCGTAGACTTAAAATTGTTGGGAAGAATATCTAACATAAGTTATTTAAAATGCTATGAACAGACCATTAGTCACTTACGAGGATAGACACGGTTAACTATTTAGACGTTAGAGCTATCACTTATCTCATAGGGGTTCGACAAAAGAAGTCCAAAAATTGTCAACATAAGAGATGATATGTGGACTCCCTACATGATCACCGGACATCAAGGTAGCAAAATATATACTAATTACCAACATACCAATAATTTAAAAATTAGGGCAGCCGATCCGGAAATTATATACCCTGAGATTACAACTAAACTTTCATTAGTTATCAGAAAATTCTGATTAGGGAAAGAAATATGTGCTATAAATAAACTTAGCTTTTGGTTTTGTTAAGGTTATGAAAACCTTTAAGGATCCCCAAAAATTGGCAGAACAAGTAAGAAATAATAACTGAATTCTGTGACAAAATTATCTATTGTTTGAGGTCAGAGTCAGTTTACTAGTACTTAAAATTGTTAATACTCGAACAAAAAACAAATGAGATTTATAAATGTATAATAAAATCTGAAGACAGTATATTATTGCATACTATTATTTAGACTCTTTTAAAAAAGCTACATAATATGACTCACCTCTATGAGGCACTGTGGGGGATAGGCCTATGTTCAGTAGTGGGCTTTTATGGACTGTAACGCATGGCTGGATAATATGACATGGAATAGTGAAAGTATGAAATGAATATGACCTTGATATTAAATATCAAAAAGGGGCCTCTCCCGTTGTAAGCAAGATTAGCCACCTCTCGTCTTTTGCTCTTTACATTAATCGCCACAGTTGGCAGGTGCAGCAGACGCCTAGTAACTTTTACGCAGATTTTACATTGAAATACTTATAGGAAACCCTTATATATATATATATATATATATAAAATACATATATATATATATATATATATATATATATATATATATATATATATAAACATTAATATCACTAATAAATGACATATGTCTTACCAGGTCATCACTCCATCTGTTGGGGGGTCGCCCTACACTTCGCCTAACGGTACGTGGCTGCCACTCAAGAACCTTTTTTCCCCAACGGTTGTCGGTTCTTCGAGCTATATGGCCGGCCCATTGCCACTTCAGCTTACTAATCCGTTGGGCTATGTCGGTCACTCTGGTTCTACTGTGGATATCCTCATTTCTAAGTTTATCACGCAGAGAAACTCCGAGCATAGCCCTCTCCATAGCTCGCTGAACGACTTTGAGCGTCCTCATACGGCCAGCAGTGAAGAACCACGTCTCGGTTCCGTAGGTCATCACTGGCAACACGCACTGGTTGTACAACTTAGTTTTCAGGTTTTGAGGTGTACCTGACGAGAATATGTGTCGTAATTTCCCGAACGCTGCCCAGCCGAGTTGAATCCATCGATTGACGTCTCGGTCGAAGTTGGACTTACCTAGTCGGACTATTTGTCCCAGGTAAACGTACTCGTCAACAACTTCGAGCTTAGTGCTCCTAACAACTACCGGCATAGGTGTGACATGGACATTAAACATAAGATAAGGAAATTAAACATATGTCCTGGTAAGACATGCAGGAAGTCGATGGATGCAGGTGGCTCAGGACCGTGCTTTGTGGCATACCTTGGGGGAAACCTATGTTCAGCAGTGGACTTGTGAAGGGTTGTAATGATGATGGTAATGATGATGATGATGAAATGACATTTATATCCTACCTAGGAGTTAATATGAAAAATATTTCGAAGACATTTTCAGGAAATATTTCTGCTCGCAAAATAAATACATACAGCATTAATATTTTATTACGTCCCAACCGAAAACGCGTAATATTTTATGTTTCTGATTTTCATTCGTCTGTTATATCAACATTCAAATATCACTTACAGTTGACAACATTCCGCTGAGAAAACCCTTTCAAGTATAATATACGTCTAAATATTTTATAAGGATAAAAATAATATGTTTTTACAAAATTAATATTTAATTTCACGCTGAATAAAACAATTTTACGGTATGATTTGCTGCAACCATCACTAGATAATGGGTCAATGCACATTTTGGCCTCAATTTGACATTTTCAATTTCGATCAAATCTTATTTGATAACGAATAGACAGAATAGCTTGCAGGGGGAGTAGGCATTCACAGTAAAAGCTGGCAATTACTAATAAAATAAAGAGCAAGAGACCAAGACAACCAAAACCCAGAACTCTTTTAAATGTGTTTTAACGGAAAAGGAAAAAGAGGAGCAATTGCATTTTCGTTTCTTTTTTATAGAACAAAGGTGACAAACGAACTTCATGTACATCTCATGGTAAGTGGTTACTACATATAAACACGTGCAATCTATTTCTAATAAAGAAAGCTACAGATGCGTTGTCGCCTCTGAGAACTAATATGGAATGTCTCTCATCCTGTAACTGTACTATCTCAATATACTCTACAGAACGGAGCAAAGCAGTGCACACACTGTTGTTTGGTAGCAGCAATAGGTAAGAGAGTGACACCTGCCCAGGTGGACTCCTGAGCAGTGCACACACTGTTATTTGGTAGCAGCAAGAAGTAAGAGAGTGACACCTACCCAGATGGACTCCTGGGCAGTGCACACACTGTTATTTGGTAGCAGCAATAGGTAAGAGAGTGGCACCTGCTCAGACGGACTCCTGAATAGTGCACACACTGTTATTTGGTAGCAGCAATAGGTAAGAATGTGACACCTGCCCAGACGACTCCTGAGCAAGGAATGAGCTACTACCAGATGTTTGCATTAAAATTAAAATAACTAAGCTAAATTCGGAACTTTTTTATATTGAGACATTTATTCATTCATTACAGCTCATCAAAAATCGTCTGTTGAAAAAGAGCCTCCCCATAGATTATACCTCATAGTTGCCAGGATTGACATGCGGTAGATATCTCTTTCAGATTTAATGAAGCCTTTGTCACGTGTCGTTCGTTTGTCATCAAAGCAACAATATCTGGTATGAATGAAAATGTTACGGCCCTCGGTTGCCCCGACAGAAGTGTACTGGGCTAGGGGCCATCAGTAACCCAACTCGACGGGCAACAGAGGGTTCGGGCACAAATGGCCTATGCATAATTATTATGTAATGGCTGGATAAGCAAACACAAACTTACTGAGTTCCGGAGGTAGGGTCGACCACAAGGTACCGTCAGGGGTAAGTAAATGGTAGGTGTAAGTGGTGTAAGAAGGTGTGTAATGTAGCCTGACGTCACCGATGTAATCGGCCAGCAGACACACATGCGTTGCCAACTATAATCGAAGAAGAACGCGATCTCCTCCCGGATCACAAAGTTTAGAGTTCCCACCCGACAAAGCTATAATTCCTTCGTACGATATTAAAATACCACAAAAGCAACTTGTCGACGCAAATTAATGGCAATCGAAGTTAAATTAATCACTCAAACTCAAGGAAGGCCTCGTTGTCACGTATACGAACCAAATAAGACCACGCAAAGGGTGTGGTGTCAACGTGACCTAACGATTATAACTTAACTTCCCGGCATCAGACCGACACGGCCGTCGCGGACAATAGATTATTCAAGACTAATTGGCCCGGCCGCAGGCCGCAAAACGAATGCCCCCGGCGCAAACCGTCAAACCGGTTTTTCGCCCGAGACGAGCGTTTTTGCAAGTTTTAAGTTGTTACGATTTGGCCTAAACAACGGGTGATTTTGCTCTTTTGGCATGCCAAGCATTGTCGAAACCACTCTCTACAACCTTTACGTATCCCTGGCCATACGTATCTTTGTGAGACCAATCGCACAGTAGCTGAACTTCCAGGATGGTGTAAGCTGTGCAGTGTATTAAAACATGTTTCCTGAACTCGGGAGTAACATTAGGATGTGGCGGTTGCACAGAAGTGTCACAGTAGAGAGATAAGTTACCATTCATAGTAACTTTTCATTTGCAGGATAGAGCCACAAAGAACTAGATTTTGCAGTTCTGGATCTTTGTCCTGAGCTCGTGCAAGATCGTCGTAGTCCACAGCTGCAGTGATCTCCTCGACTCTATAAAGTGCGTCAGCAACTAAGTTTTCCTTACCAGGTAAGTATTTCAGGTCTGTCGTAAACTGAGCAATGTAGTCAGGGTATCTGAACTGTCTTGGGGTGCATTTGTCTTTGCTCTTTGAGAAGGCGAAGATAAGAGGCTTATGGTCGGTGAATATTGTAAATATGCTGGCCTCGACTATATGACGGAACTACCTGATGGCTTCCTAGACAGCGAGTAGCTCTCGGTCGTAGGGGCTGTACTTCCTCTGCGCGTTGCTGAGCTTGTGAGAGTAAAAAGCAAGTAGTTGCCAATCCTTACCTCTCCGTTGTTGAAGCACGACGCCTATGGCTGTTTCAGATGCATCTGTCACTATTACTAGTTCTGCAGCTGGGTCCGGATTAGTGAGAAGAGTTGCTTGAGATAGTGATTCCTTACAGTCTTCGAAGGCTCGAAGTAATTACATTGTGATGTTCGAGCGTGGCTCAATCCTCTTACAAGTAGCGGATTTATGTGCTGTCCAAGGGAAGCGAGTTACGCCACAGACGAAAACCAAATACCTTCTTAAATATTTAGTTTATATAGCTTAATACTAAAAATAAATTCGGCAAAATACCGAAAACTGTTATAACCTCTTAGGACATTTTTATACTAGCCAAAATTTTTAATATAAATTGAGTTTGTATAATATAACATAAGCAATGTTTATTACGTTTATATAATACATATTAATGTTTTTATACTAGCAAAGTTGGCTCGACCAAGAAAGGACTACGCTCTCCCAAAATCAACATCATCATCTTCAGTCTGTATGGCAGTCACTGCTGGAGTGGCTACACGCATCCATTTTCTACCAGCCACCTGGCGCAGATCGTCACTCCATCTGATCAGGGATCTTCCCATACTACGTTTGCCTGGACACGGTCTTCTCTCCATAACATTCTTCATACATACATACTCTAACATACTCCAACATACACCACCGGTCCTCATTTCATAAATACCACACCAAACACACATAGAATAGCAGCGCCAAATAGTAGCGTAATGCTGCTAAGTATCGACTTGACTGTGACGAGAATTGAAGGCATTCATCTTAATCCTCTAGCATTTTCGTTATCGATCGAGCATAAATGTAGAGTCTATGGCTCACACCCTCCATTTGCCACCAGGTGAACTAGACTTACTTCTATGAAAACACGCTACAGAGACAAGACGAGTAATCTATACAAAAATATTTGATAGCTCTTAAACCAATACAATATACCTTACAATGAAGACACCAAGGCGGATCGGCTATAAACCGAACGCAATATTTTACCTTTAGAAAGTTCCTATCTAATATCGCAAAAGAAAGTATTACGACGCTAAGCGTAAAGGACGACTGTTGTTCTAAAGAAGTGAGTTTGAACTCGAGAATACATTCGACATGTTTGCTTAAGACTTGGGCAAGACTCACAGACAGGTATAACAATAAAACTGAAGATAAACAAGAAAACTTCGATTCTTTTAAAGTGTTTGTTTGGAGTGCAACATCCTGAAGGAAACTCGATTAAACTAATCAAATACGTGACATTAACACTTAAATCAACAACTTTACAGTTCTTTTGTTAAAAAACCACTTCAAATGTCAATCATGACGAGCGTGATGATGATCGTCATGATTGACATTTGAAGTGGTTTTTTCGCTCTAGAAATATCTCGCACCTGCATGTGGTATCAAACAATGTTTCGATCCGGCAATATTTACGACGTTGATTTTTTGACGTTATTTTTCGAAAATTACCTTATCTACTTGGTGACGCTCAGAAGTGAATGCAAACCTCTAAACTGCCATTCGTAGGTGCAGTACAAATTTCAACGATGGCGCTGTGAGAAAAACTCCATCACAGTAATTCTTATGGTACAAAAAAGGAAAGTCCTACACTACCTACCTAGATAAAACCCAGGACACAAAAAGAGTCAAACCACTTAGAAATACGAGAACTAACGAAAAGTGAAATTACAGCCTGTATACATCCCACTGCTAGGCACAGCTCTCCTTTTACTTATGAGATAATGGAAGTTTATTTTTGACCATTTTGAGAAGACTAGATTACGCAATCTCAAGGCAACAACTCACAGTCATCGAAATAGACATACCAAAAACTTCGTCTCCTATTTATTTAATTATGGCATTTTTTCTAAATTAATATTAGACCGCTCGTAGAATATAACATATTTATTTAAAAAAATCATTATAATCAGTTCACAGTTCACAATCAGATGAATTAAAACCTCAACCTTTCTTGAAGTCGGCTACAAGGAAATGCTTAAGATGGGACCTACGCAGAAGGACTTCTAGGCAAAAAAGTAGTATTAAAGCCTATTGCTAAAAAATCTATAAGTGTTATAATTAGTATCATTAGAGAAGATCACGTAATATATTTTAACAGGGTTTCATATCGCAATCATAAATGTACTGTATTTCGGTTTCCATAACATGAATGCATCATCATCATCACGATCATAATAGCCTATAAAATTTCACAGCTAAACAAAGGCTTCCCCCATTGCTTACCTGACTCCCGTATATTTGCCATAGTTGTCACGTTTTCGCGGATTAAAATTTTAATTTGAATAATCGTAACAGTAAATACCCGTAATTCTGACGCAAGTTCCGTATCGCATGTGAACTAATATCTATTTACCTATTTCAATAACGCTCTACGGGATATCCGCTCCCGGATTTACTTTAATCCAAACAAATGTTTATGCGGCTATGAATAACAATTTGAATATTAACGTCGTTCTCATGACCTAAAAATTAGAATAGATCAACACAAAAAATATAATCTTAAATAAGATGCTTTTTCTGTTTACTTCTTTTATTTTAATTTAATTAAGGTTGACAATCAAGCACTCAGTCCACCTGATGGTAAGTTGCATGCAGTAATCGATAGAAACCAATATCTATCATCTGATAAGAATTATAATGTTTTCGTAATCACCGTTGGTGACCTGACTAGGACGAAATGCCACGTTACTAGTAGAAAGGGTAGTAGTAAGTAGTAAATTTTAATGTATGTTTGTAACTTATTTTAAAGTCTTCTTAATTCGTACAGGATAGTAACGCATCATCAAAAAATAAGAAAAAGTAATACTTTTAGCATGTTTCTTTCACGATATTTATTTTAAAAATATTATAGTGGCATACGAGTTAATAAATTTAATCAACCGTATAGTGACGGTGACGGACACTATTTATGGCGGAAGGAGATGATTATACCGCCATCTGTCGGAATCCGTTAGATCTTTTTGTTATTTCCCATAATCGCTTCTCTTTTGAAATAAGCGAGACGAAACAGTGTGTTGGATTTTCTTACACCGCCCCCACATGGTAAGTGCATCTTATGCTTGTGGCTGATGATTTCCGACAAATTTTAAACGAAATCAACTAGAATACCTCGATATATATAAAAAATTAAGACTATGATAAGTGTCAATAATAATAAGTATGGTGAACTTTTCGCAGATACCAATTTCGTCGTTCAAAAAAAACCTACCAAAATTATACAATTATGACTTAAGAATGTACAAATAATGAACAAATATAGAATACAATGTTTATCTCTTATTATGTGGTTTAAAAGTTTTAATTTAAGCAACTTACTATATTTTTTTTTTAATTTTTTCATATTTCCATTTTAGTTTTCTAGCTTGCTATCTATTACCTTTGGGTTTATAGTCGATAGTTTGTGTCCACGTTTAAAGCAGCAACCTATTTGTGGATAACGGCGCTAGTTATACTATAAGTAATTTAATTGTTTAATTTATTAAGTAAGCTGGTAGTATAATCGTTTGTTGTCCTAAATATAGACAGTGGGGATCAAATTGCGTTCAATAATTTGCAATATACTCTATCTCATACCGAATAGTGTCTATTTCATTAAACGTAAATCAAACTAGGCAATATAGACTGTAAATTTACAAACAGTTTTAACGACGTAACCCCTATGGCGTGTTGTGTAATGAAAGCGTCCGACGCGCTATGCTAGTAAATTCGAATACCGTTGATATTTATGCAAAGTTACGCTAGTTACAATGCCAGGGATAGCTAGTATACCCATGCCGGCGTCCATTTGTTCTAATTCCGCTAGGACAAGCGCGTTAATGTAATGGAAAACTTTTCAAACATCGCTTCCACGTCTTGTCTGAGCTTACGCGATTGTACCGGCAATATGCGCTAACATTTTAAATATTACAACTTATAAAATATTTATCCATGCTTATATACGTAGAAGATTAATTTTAGCTCAGTACTGAAAATGGTTCTTATCAGTGTAGTGGCGGTGTAAAAGAATTCATACCCCACAGGATGACCGTGGGTGTCGCAAGATGGGACAGAGGGAAACAAATCAAGAGATTGGCAGTGTCTTCCTAATAACTGGAAAATGGATGGGCTGTAATGATCATGATGATGGTTGTTATTGAATTGTTAACATCATATTCTTTTTTTTATTTAAAATTAACATGTTTCTATACACTTACCAAAGTTCCCGTCCAAGCCGATCCATCAATACTACAACCGCAATATAGCTGAAGATAAATCAACCCATAAAAGTACAATGAATAAAATAATTTCATTTGGTGCTGGCAGTGTTATAACGCGGATTGAATAAAACTAAATTTACGGATTTTGTTCATGGAGGAATTCGAGGAGAAAGCCCTTCTTACTGCTCCTGTAAATCCGAGATTCTACAAGCGATACGTAGACGACACTTTCACAATTTTACCATCTGATAAAGTAACTGCATTTTTAACCACCTTAACTCTATAAACTCTAAAATACAATTCACAATGGAGTTAGAGCCAAATAATTCTTTAGCTTTCTTAGATGTTTTAGTCATTCGAAATCCTAATAACACACTTGGTCACACTGTGTATAGGAAAAAGACCCATACCAACCGATAGTTAAATAGTGAATCTCACCAACATCCTTCACAGTTAGCTACCGTGGGTAAATCTTTGTTTCAGAGAGCACGAGGGATCTGTGACAGAAAACGTCTGGCCGCCGAACTTCAGCACGTCAAGCAAGTATTGCAAGACAACAAGCTTCGGGTCCCGCGCCTACGTCACAGTGACCGAGTGAAGCCGGCCACAATCGAGCGTGTACCTGCTGTACTACCATATGTCAGAGGAGTCACAGACAAGGTTGGCTACATCTTGAAGCGAGCTTCCATTAAAACATACTACAAGCCGCCGAAGAAGATTAGTAAATTTTTACCATCCGTCAAGTGTAATATCCCTCTACAATATGTAGGAGTGTACAAGTTAGATTGTGAATGTGGTCTCTCTTACATAGGTCAAACAAAAAGATCCATAAAAACCCGCGTGAAAGAATATATAGCTGACGTGAAGCACCGACGCTCCGGGAAGTCTGCAGTCTGGGAACATGTTCAAGATCGTCCCCATTACATCAGATTTGATAAACCACAAATCCTCGCAAAAGAACACCGATTCCTACCAAGGATGATACGCGAGGCTATTGAAATTAAAAAAACATCAAAATTTCAATAGAGAAGATGGATGGGTGCTGCCACCTGCTTGGGATCCTATAATTAACAAAATTAAATCCAAACCTAAGCATACCACTGCAAGACTTCATGATACTATAAGCTCGTTTTGCGTAAATCGGACCAAAAATTAATATTCAAAAACTGAAGGTAGCCGAACTAACTATGACATTGGGACGTCAAACATCTCAGTACCCTCGTGACCATGGGTGCTGTAAAGCACCCGAAACGTCGGGAATTAAAAATATGTAAAAGTAGTGAAATAAACGCGATAAAATCCGTAAATTTAGTTTTATTCAATGTGTAGTGTTGGCGTAAATTTAAGAAATCATTATAACGCGGATTGCTGGACTATCGTGACATATATAGAGAACTCTAAGCATCTGAGCTACCATTGCTAAACTCAGGTATAGATATGGCAAAACTTTTACACGAACATAGCATGACAAAGTCCTATAAAATCCTTTGTAGTGTACAGATGGGCATGACCTAAAGTAATAATAAAGTTGGAGTAGTTTTTTTGCTGTTCATGTCGTTTAATGAACACGGAGAAATAATAATTTTGCACTGAATTTCTGCTGTTGCTGAAACTTATTTCACGTGAATAGACTTGTGGAAATCTTTTATAGATTTTTCTTTAGAAATATTACAATGAAACCCAACCCAAGCTTTTTATACGTTATTACAAGCTTATTCTTCATAATAATATAGCTACCGCCACGATTGATTTGATTGATTGATTGACGAAATGATTGATTGATTGACAAAATAACAGCAGTACCAGACCTCTCGCACCTTTTACGTTGCTCTCCGTCAACAAGCTAGTGAGTATTTTACATTTGACATTATGAAGAGGTTTTATCGTCATGTATCGAAGACTAAAAGTTCTTTTACTGGATGGCAGGCACTTGTACTGTAAAAGCTTGTTTAGCTCACTAGTTCCCTTATCCTCTGCATACAAAGATGTCAAGGAAACGTATACCACGCTATAAGACATTTAAAATAAAATGTGAAATATTTTCCTTTTTAATCCTTTTCTATTTATTTTTTATTATTTATATCAGTGGAGCGTTTTACAAAAGGTCACCGCCTTTTCGCCAAATGTTTACTGCGTCATACAGAGCGGAACATAAGTCATTCGCGTACGTGTCCAAACTGCTTTCGCTTGACTGTAAACTTAATATACTGACTTCGCACTAAAGCTCCAGGCTTTGAAGTTATCGTATAATATACTATATTGGTATACTTCATATAATATTGTTACGAGCTTGAGGGTTCGTGACAATAAAAATTGCCGATAGAATTACCAAAATTAACTCTTTAATTCACTTTACACTAGTTAAACTTAAAACACTAATAATTAATCACACTGATTCGCTTTATTCCTCCGAAGCTTCGCTTGTCTAGCCAAATTCAATACTTCCCCGATCGCATCTTGCTGCGCCTATAAATACAAATTAGCACCGAAACATCCAGAATATTCAAGTAAACACGCGCAAGGGGCCGAGAGTTCGAGTGTCGACTTCTAGAAGCTTAGTTCTTCGTTCCGAGACTAGATGGCGCTGTCGGTTGAAAGATTAGTGATGTCATTTTCTGAAAAGCTCCCCTCACTCTCGTCCCTAGAGCTAGTGCCGGATACATGACGTCGACTTATTCGCGCAACACTGTCCCCTCCTAAGACATGCTCGTCCCGAGCATTATCGGCCCTATAACAACGCGCCAGGCGATCCACATGGACGATCTTAGGAGTCCCTCTTGCGCCTTTCTGTAACCGCTCCGCAATGTCAAGGGCTGTCCTATCCCATGGTGCACCAACATTGTACAATTTTGATGCTCCTCTACTACGTGTCTGAGGTATCCTTCACAGCCGCACAACTTGTAAATGTACGACACCAATCCTCGACATCGACACGATAATGGACCCAGTAAAGCTGTTCTCGGACCTTCAGTAGAGTTCGTTTAACCCCCAGGTGGACTCTTGAACGACCATTATGGCACAGCTGTAGAAAATTCGGCACTTTAGCTTTAGGGAAAACCATTTGCAAACGACAGCTGTCTCCTCGACCATTGTCCAATTTACGGCACAGGACTCCATCCTGAATCAGCAAGCTGTCCCATTGGGCCCAATAGCTTTTCGTGGTTGAACTCATCGCTGAGACGTCGCTCCACTTAGGCTTGGTAGCACGGGCCTTCATCCATTCCAGAATCGGCTTGATATCCGGATCTTCCTGCTGTGCATGTCGTAGGCTGTCCTTCCACTCGTTGCTGAGGTGGTCTGCCCTGAGCATCCTCACGGATACCACTTCCTTACTCTCTTGCCTAGTACAATGTTTCCAATCTTCAGGACAAGGTCTTCTTGACAATGCATCTGCGTTGCCATGAGATTTCCCGCTGCGATGTCTGATAGTAAAGTCGTATCCCGGTTGCTGCTGGGCGGTGATGTTAGCCGCACTTCCCTTCTAAGATCGTTCACCTTCCCTTTCTAAGGTTCGCTTAGGACAGCTGGATCAAAGATGTCCCCTTTCCTCACAGCCATAGCACCTAGGGCTGTATCCTTTATTGTGGTCGCGAACCGTAACTGCTGCAACCTCCCTAGCGTGAGGTGAACGATGATCCTGCCACGGTCAGGAGGTGCCGTTAGCTGCACTACCCTCTCGAGATCGATCAACTTCCCTTTCTACGGTTCGCTTAGGGCAGCTGGATCGAAGATGGCCCTTTTCCCCACAGCCATAGCACCTAGGGCTGAATCCTTTGTTGCGGTCGCCAACTGTAACTGCTGCAACCTCCCTGACATGATGGGAACGATGATCCTGCCGCACGGCTTCCACCTCCAGTGCATGATCCAAGGCATCCTTAAGCGTCTCGTGGTGCCCGAGCCTCACAGCAGCTCTGACTTCCAGTTCGCGGATGCGGTCGATGAATGTCTGCACCAGGTTCCCTTCAATGAGTGCAGGTACAGATCGGTATGCTTTTCGCACCAGCTTCTCCACCTCTAGAGCCAACTGCTGCAGATTTTCGTTGATGCGCTGCACGCGATCTTTAAGCTGCGCACGAAAGACGTGTTCCAGGTGAGCGTCGCCATATCTCGCCTCCAATGCCTCAAGGAGTTGCTCATAAGTCATTTCCTCACCGAGAGCTTCCAGAACTGTTAAGGCCTGGTCGCGCAGGCCTAGTGTGAGAGCAGTCATGGCCTGACTTTTATTCCAGTCGTTCGCCTTCATAACAGCCTCGAACTGGATTTTGTAGGCTGACCAGGAAGAAGTCCCGTCGAACGGTGGCACCTTGAACCCACGTAGCGAAGGTGTAATAGCTACTACGGGAGCTGTAGTTCCATTCCCAAGTTTGAGTTCGTCCAGTGATTTCTTCACGTCAGCCATCACGTAATCAACCCGATTGTTCACTTGGTCGATTTGGGTTTTAGCTTCCTTGATTTGGGTTTCAGCTTCCGACAGGCGGTTGTCATGTTGAGCAACCCTATCCTTCACCTCCCTTATCTCTTTCCCGAAGTTAGCGTGAATGTCCTTCACGAGGAGCATCTGCTCTTCCTTTCGGCGGGCCTGTTTCTCGTGCTCCTCTTTCAACTGACGGACCTGTTCCTCCTGTCGGCGAGTCTGTTCCTCCTGTCGGCGAGCCTGTTCCTCCTGTCGGCGAGCCTGTTCCTCCTGCTGCTCTTTCAACAGACGGGCCTATTCCTCTCGTCCGCGCTGCAGCTGTAGATGATTGATAGACTTCAAGTTATGAAACCTAATATATTGACAATTCGTCAACTATGCCTACGTTTACTCTTAGGTATTATTTTAAGTCTTAACAATTATTTTATTCAAATAATTGTTAATACCGAAAGGGTAAATTGTTTATCCCTTGTACTATTTTTAAGAATGTAATTAAACAGTCTGACATGCAACAAACTATTGATTATACAATATATTCTAGATATCCTAGATAGCGTACCGGTAAAGCCTTTGGGTCACCCATTGAGTTTATACTGCTGGCCGCACACAATGCTTGCTGCTCGAATCTCGATAATCTCACAAACACACATATACAACCGTATATTATAATAGAAAGATTAGGGACGAAGAGTAATAGAGGGAGAGGTCGCCTGGAGGGGGCATAACGCTTTTTCCTTCCGTGACGATTTCTGCATGTTCACCTTACTGTGAGCTGCGTGAAAGAACCTCGTTAAAAACAAACAAATACGTTATAAAAACATGCTATGTCACCTAACCTAAAAAATCGCTTTTCCTGTAGGAATTTTGAAATTACTGTAACATTCTCAAACATACAAATCAAACACCTCTCACTTCACACATAGCAGTCTTACCAAATATACTCGGCCCTACTCAAACAAATCTCAGAGCTTGACAACAAAGCGCTGTGAAACGCCCAGTCGATGCTCAAGCGACTCACAACCTCAGAATTCATAATAATACTCTAAGCGCACTTGCGTACAAGCTAATTCATAAACAGAGGCAACAAACGCGGTGTTTCATCAACAAATTCGGGCGGCGGCTGCGACATAGAGTAAGGGGCAGAGAGGAAGCTTCCTAACAACGTCAAAAATGTTTACCTATTTTGATAGGGTTGTCACCTGATGAATGTATAAAAATTAAGAAAAAAAAGCAATATTATATAGCATAAAACAAAATGTGATTTCATTGTAACTTAAATTAATATAACAACATGTCTATTTATTGTAACTTAAATTGAAACTGCAAAAATTATATATTTTAATGATTTATTATATTTACGAGAACACTATACATTGATTAAAACCATTTTTACGGATTTTATCGCGTTTTATTTATTTTATTTTTAATACCCAACGTTTCGGTTGCTTTCCAGCACCCATGGTCATGGGACTGAGGTGACTGACGTCCCGATGTCAAAGTTAACCCGGAGTACCTTCAGCTTTTTATTTATTGTCTTTGATCCAATCTACGCAGAATGAACTAACTGTGTTTTGAAGTCTTGGTATGCTTGGGTTTAGTTTTAATTTTATTAATTATAGGATCCCAAGCAGGTGGTAGTACCCAGCCTCCTTCTCTATTGAAATTAGGATGTTTTTTAATTTCAATAGCCTCACGTATCATCCTTGGGTAGGAATCGATGTTCTTACGCGAGGATTTGTGGTCAATCAAATCTGATGTAATGGTTGGGGCCATCTAGGATATGATCGCAAAATGCAGACTTCCCGGAACGTTGATGCTTTACGTCAGCTATGTGTTCTTTTATGCGGGTTCTAATTGATCTCTTTGTTTGCCCTATATATAAGAGACCACAATCACAATCAAGCTTGTACACTCCAGCATCTTGTAGAGGAATATGATACTTGACGGATGGTAAGAACTGACTAATCTTCTTCGGCGCTTTGTAGAATGTTCTAATAGCTTCAAGATGCTTCAAGATGTAGCCAATCTTGTCTGTGACAACTCTGACATACGGTAGTACAGCAGTTGACTGTGGCCGGCTTCACTCGGCCACTGTGACGGAGGCGCGGGACCCGAAGCTTGTTGCTGTGCAGAATCTGCTTGACGTGCTGAAGCTCGGCGGCCAGGTGTTTGCTGTCACAGATCCCTCATGCTCTCTATAACAAAGATTTGCCCACGGTAGCTAACTGTGAAGGATGATGGTGAGATTCAAAATTTAAGTATCGGTTTGTATGGGTCTTTTTTCTATACACAGTATTACCTATGGTGTTGTTAGGATTTCGGATGACTAACATATCTAGGAAAGCTAAGGAATTATTTGCCTCTAACTCCATAGTAAATTGAATTTTAGAGTTTATGGAATTAAGATGTTCCAAAAATGCAGTTACTTTGTCTAATGGTAAAATTGTGAAAGTATCGTCTACGTACCGCTTGTAGAACCTTGGGGTGATAGGTGCAGTAAGGAGGGCTTTCTCTTCAAAGTCTTCTATGAATATATCGGCGACAATGGGAGATATAGGTGAGCCCATCGCAACACCATCTACTTCTATCCAGTATAACTTATTGGAATGTTTTAATTTATACGAAGTGTTTTTAAGCAAAACATTACTAAATAATACCTATCATCTATATTATTGACAATAACATTTATATTTTAACTCTAGGAGATTCTGGATATCCACAACGCCCATGGCTTATGACACCATTTTTAGACGCTGAGTCTAATAATTATAATGAAAAACATATGCGAGCTCGAGTTATCTTTGAAAACACATTCTCAAGGCTGAAAAATCGATGGTGATGTCTGCACAAGGATAGAGTTCTGTATTACAAGCCTGTAAAATGTGCACACATTATTTTAGCATGCTCTGTGCTACATAACATAATTATTAATTTTGGTGTTGAGAACACAGAGGAAAATATTGGTGTGTATCTTAATTTAAAATAAAATTACTATAATATATTAAGCTGACTTAAAAATGGTATCTAAACTTATTAATTTTGGATTTTTTAGGTCTGCAATTTGAAAGGACAATAGAATGTGACCAAATAAACTATAGAGAAAGAGGAGAAGCTACCTCTGATTTAATTAGAAGTAGAATGTTAAGAGATCAATTAGCAAGAAGATTACAATAAGGATTAAATAAATAAATTTTAATAAGCTTAAACGTTTCTTTTATTAATCAGTCTTAATCATTATCACAAATTTAATTAAATAATTAATAGTAACATAGTATAAGTAACAACAATATTAATAACAATAGAGTTAAAATAAACAAATGTTAATTGACTAATCGGGTTGGCTATAGACATCCGGTACTTGATTTTGATAATGTTTTTAGTCTAGCAAGCTTGTTAGGGTTAAGCTTGAACCTTTTACTGGTACTATTGTTTTTAGATGTCGGAAATGCGTTTTGAATTAATTACTATAAAAAGAAATTTCACTAAAAAAAATTGTGTAATAACGAAACACGAATATGTCAATTTGTTCTCCTATTATGAAGGAGATGTCCGGTAATTGATTTTTTAATTTTGTTTTCAATTTAAGAGGATTTTAAGGGATAAGCTTGAACCATTTACACTGTTTTTGGATTTCGGAAATGCCTTTTGAATTAATTACGATAAAAATAAATTTCACTAAAAATTGCAATAACGAAACGCAAATATGTCAATTTGTTTTTTTTAACACAGATACACTTATAAAAAAGTCACTCGGACCCATACAATCCATGTGGCTGGAGATGGGACTTATATACAACAAATTGAGTCGCAGTGTAGAGCAGTGAAGAGGTTTTTCAGAAAACAAAATTATAACAATTCACATTACATTATTTCATTTATCACTAGCATATGTCTGCATAGGGCAACCAGACTTTATAGATAAGATTGATTGAATCGGTTCTAAAACCGAATTAGCACACCCCGATTCCACGTAGTCTTGTCTGGCCTACCCCTAGAGTGTTTTTGTAAAACCGTAGGCACGGAGGGAGAGCAGCCCCCGCCCACTATAGCAAATCGCAGGCACGAAGCCGAAGCAGCGGAGACGAGCATGGGTGCCTGTGATTTGCTACGCAAGGGCGAAGGGGCTGCACTTCCCGCAGTGCCGAAGCCGTTGCAGAAGTAACTTTGCGTCAATATTCCTGTATAAAAAAGTGAGGTAATGATTTTACAAAAAAAAAATTATCACTCATAAACTATACATTTCCAAACGGGGGGAAGGGTAGGCGGGGCTTACTATGACCCCTCCCCTCCCCTCTCACACTCCCATCACCGTACGGCCGTTGCATAAGTAACCTTGTGTCAATATTCCTGTATAAAAAAGTGAGGTTATAATTTTACAAAAAAAAAATTATCACTCATAAACTATACATTTCCGCAACGGGGGAAAAGTAGGGGGGTGGGCTTCCCATGGCCCCTCCCCTCCCCCCTCCCCCTTCCAACACCGTACGCGAGTACCGGACGTCTATAGTTTAACCGACTAATCTTTACAATATTTATTTACTAATTTATCTAAAATATCTAAAGTTCTTAATCCTAATGCTTGCCACACTGCAGACGAGCAGCCTTTTTTCGAATTATTTTTATAATCACTCCAAACCTTAAAGGGAGCAGAGAAGGATTTTTTTCATAAAATTAGAGAATCGCAGCCCAGCTTAAACCAAAGTATGTATAAATAACCATTTTGACGTACCTTCTTCATTTTTCAGTGCTTTTTGTATCACCGCTACCACACTCAGTATACCATTTCACTATTCAGTAATTGAGCTAGTTCCTCCCAATTTTTATACAAGTTATCTTCCATTGGAGGATGGTTTGCTGAGATCTCCGTGCCTAGAACCAATAAATTATAGTCACTAAGCACTAAATAAATTCAATTCAACTTACTGCTCCATAAATGTTACCACCAAATCCAATTGGAACGAACTTCTTGTTTCTTATAATTCGTCTTCATGTTTTTACTTATAATTTATTATTTTCAAGAAAGAATTGCAATTTCACTTAAACAAAATAAACTGATTTAAGAACTGACTAATCTTCTTCGGCGCTTTGTAGAATGGGAAACGTCTGTGCTATTTCCCCATATGATAACCCCGTAGCAGAGCCACGAGTACGCGTAAGCGTAATGGGTACTGAGGGCGGTTTGTATATAGATTTTTTCACTTCTCGGAGAGCGTATGTAAAACTTCCTAATTTTTACATACGCCTTTTGATTTTCATTGTGTGGGTTTTCCAGTTAATATTTGTGTCTATTGTTAAGCCAAGTAGGGTAAATTCGTTTACTTTTACTATTTTTATATTATCGTGGGTTTATATTTAGGGGAACTTTTTGGTAGGGGTGAAAGCTTATTATTTTCGTTTTGGAGAAATTTATTTCGAAGTTATGTTCTGCCATACAGATTGTGTTCTTTTCTTATCAAGTGTAATTTATATATACATATTCATAGTATGTATTATGTCGTATTGAATCTTGCTGTAGGGTAAAACGGCAGAGATTGAGTATTGTAATTTATATTTAAAAACCGTGCGAATTCCTTCAAGATAATTTTAAGAAAAAAGGTATTCTCACAGAAGCTTCATATTATATATTTCTATCAATATCATTTTGGTAGGATTTATTCATCAGTACAAAGAATCAGATGGTGGGAGTAATGGCTGTGATAGTGGTAGTGGGCAGTAGCGGTAGTTGTGATGTTGATTGTGGTAGTGATGGTGGTGACGCTGGTCGTCGTGGATTACATACTAGCTTCTCTTACCTTTCATTGTAAGGAAGGTAAGATTTAAGTGTGACATTTTTTTTAAATAAAATAAGAGTGACAAACCAGCACACAGTCCACCTGATGGTAAGTGGATGCTGTGGCCACTAGACTACTAGATTTATTCTCGATTAGGAATCGAAATGCAGATGCGTTGTCACCTGTGAGAACAAAGATGGAATGCCTTGTTTCTAGTAAAAAAGGATCTCCGGATCTTTACACTAACCATACGAAACACAACAGTGTTAAGCTGATATTTTATGCTGGTATTCTGTGAGAGCATGGTCCTTCACCGGATTGATTGGATTCCCTACATGTATACAACATACTTATTTACGTTTTCATCTCTACTAAACTAGTCGTCGGATATTGGAAGTCATCATATCTATAATGGTAACAAAGTAAATATTCATTAATCTTTACAGCCTAAAGCCCATTGCTGGCTTTCCCTTTAGATTGCCTCGTAACTCGTAAGGGGGATATTTTGTACCAGCCGCACTCGGCGAAGGTGTTAGTAACCACAGTTTTTATTATTATTTTGGTGGTGTTGGTGATGGTCCACTACCCACCACCATCAACCATACTACAAGCACCACCAACACCAGCAGCACTACCACCAACACCAGCACCATTACCACCAACACCAGCACCACTGCCACTAACACCACCTTCACCACTGTCTGGCAATTGTATTATTTTCTCTCGAACTTTTTTATACATACTGTACAACTTAGACATTAATTTATACAGAACACTAATAAATTACCTATATAAATCTATAATGTCTTATTTGATAATAAACAATCAACAAACTTAACTCTCGTAGCTTCCCCTCTGGTCAGTTTTTCACTCATGTGGCTGCGACTCGACGACCATAAACAAACTAACTACTAACTAGTAGCTTTGTGAACACATTTTCGTCTCAGCCGTGACAAACACGCAACGTCCGCGCTTCCAAAGGTCAATGTTGGCTCTGTGACTCATCAAGTTGTTTAGTATTGCTACACACTGATAAGATGACAAACAACAGGCAATAACGAGAGCTGACGAAGAAACTGTTATTTATTTTCGTTTTCATAATATGACGAATGTTATGGGTAAAATTAACGACACAGATGCACTAATTAGGTCGGCATGCCCATAAAGTATGACATTGACAGGTACTGTCTGTACTACTAAGAAATTCAGGACTTCACAAGCGTGATTTTACTGACAGCTGTCGCAGCGATCAAGCTATCTTTTATGAACTTATATAAGTAATATACATATAATTGCTTATCATCCGAAAATTGAAATATATCTCGAAAGTTTATATCTACTTCAAATTTTTTGTATTATAATCAAATGGGCTGTTAATTCATTCTTTACTCAGTTTATAAATACCTACCATCCAGCATTGCTCTCTATATCTTCTACTTCTACAAACATAGATATAGGAGTGCTGTTAATATCTAAATGGTGTTGTTTTTTTTTTTTCAATTTTATGATTTCTGTCTTGAGAAAACTTAGCAACGTCCATCAAAAAGAAAGTACCGAAAAAGTATTTTTTTATATCCTTTACTACACGTAGTTAGTTATTCTTTCGATTTTGGACGGCAACCAGTGCTTATTAGCGACTATTATAAGTTGTTACTTTTTTAGTATTTTATAATGACGTCCGAATTTGCTGTATCATAAGTTCATAAGCTTATTCACAATATGACAAAATACTATAAAATAGAGTTAATAGCTAGAGCCATTATTCACGCTTATCTCTATGTGTAGTGCTTAGCCATAGCCGTGTTTGGGCAAATGTTTATGCAATACAGTTTATAAACGATGATTTTAGATAACGACATAAGTCATATATTGAATATAATGAGTTTATTTCATATCCAATATGAAATAAACTGAAAAAATTCTGTATAAAATTTCTATAAGGTTTTTCAAACTTAATATCTTAGAATCTGTTACCGTTTCATAGTGAGGGTTTCATGAAAGTAAAGTAAAGTAAGGTTAAAACGAGTCCTGGAGCTAAACGCAAGTTTTACAATGCCCCAAAATATATGATTCACTGTAGTAAACAATCCCAGAAAAATATATGATATTTTTCTGGATAGGTATATGCTAGTTAGATATTGTGTTGAAAACATGATATACTACTAATTTGATACGATAGAAAAAAGTTACAAATATACCTCTAAAAAATTATTTTAACAAGTAAAACCATACTAATATACATACAATCATTCTGATTTTTGGTCAGATTATTATACATTCATCATAATAACGTTATATTGTTTTAATATTTTAGTCCAATTGATAGATTTTTTTAAATCGCACGAAAGAGAGTCGCATATTGTTATATTCTTATTTATGAAATAATACGTACGGATATAGTGTGTTATCTATGGACACTATCGACCGAGGCCTGGTGTCGCTATTTTTGCCGCAGTATTTACGTTAAAATTGTTTAACGTATTTGTATAATTTTATTTTTAAATTCACTAATTCATAAATATCTTTCTTTCGATAAATATTCTTCTTTCGTGTAAATATAAAATATTTTTCGTTAAAATAGCGTAATATGGATTAAAATGGATTTGCTTTTTGCACTCGAGAGTATCCGGCTTATATTTCAGGAACATGAAGTAAAATTTTCTTTTTGTCTTTTATATAGTTAGTATTATAAATTTAGATAAATTTATTAAATAATTTTAAATTAAATTAAATAAATTTAAAAATTAAATATTTTCCATTTCCGTAAATTAGTCAAATTTTCTTTTTGGTCTTTTATATATTTAGTATTATACATTTATATGAATTTACTAACTTTTATAAAAAATTTAAACATTTTGTCAACCAATGAATTTTTTAAAATAATAAACATGACGAAATAACAGAATCATGTGAAAATTCCGATCTTATTTAATACAAAGAGAGTTAAGTTTTATTGATTTTGTTTATAATAAATAGGAATCATAATTATGTATGAATTTTAGGTATTTTTCTTGTATCATTGTTTTAGGAAAAACCGGCAAGGATTCACATAATTGACATCAGTGGCTCTAACTGTTTCTAATAACAAACAATCAGTGAGGTAATGTGATAAGTTTGAGATATCATTCGGTTCGTCATTACTAAGTGTCACACGTTACACGTTGTTTTACTTTAATCTATCTATCATATATTTCTTTTTCGGGTTCCATACCTCAACTGAAAAAAGGAACCCAAAATATGGGTTATAAGTATATATAAGGATTTATAGTATCACTGCGTTGTCCGTCTGTCTGTCTTTACGTTTGTCTGTTTGTCTACGAGGTATTTCCCGTTGACCTAGAATCATGAAATTTGGCGAGAAGCTAGCTACTAGAGAACTAGTAAAGAAATCTGAAAATTAAATTATTTTAGTTATTTTTGTGGGTGATGATACAACATTGGAATTAAGTGCCCAATAACAGTCCTCAAAATGGGGATAGAAGAGACTATTAAAGCAAATGAAATTCAAATGTATAAATTTAACAAAAAAAAAAAAAGAAACACATACAATAAACTCTAACTAATACTAACATTCGCTCTATTCAAAAATAAATTTAAACAAAAGTTCCCACGTAGTACTAAATTTTGTATAGTGGCCCGGAACCCTTCACGTTCGAGTCCGACGTTATTTGAGCAATATTATTTGTGAGGTTATGTTTATTGAATGTTGAGTTAATGTGTAATACAAATCAGTTAAATAAATATGAATATCTATTGGTTTTATTTTAAACTATCCTTTTTCTGTTATTTTAGCTACTTTGCCAACGAAACTTGGGTTTTTCTTCTTTTGTGAATTGGCGTTTTAAATATATATTTATGTAAATAGTTGACTATATCATCAAACTGACTTTAAAAAAATATTGATAACTAAAATGTAGTCTGATGTCCAGATCTCGTAAACAGTTTTGATATTTAGTGAGTAGGTGGTCAAAATATTATTACTACTTAGTAGTTTTGGGAACAGGAGACCTCACGTAGCTTTTGTTTGGAGGTGAATTTTCTGGTTGTTTTGCGCGTACTGTGTTCACGCTGCGCTCTCCGACTGTCGGTTGTGCTCCGCCCACTGCAGGACGCGTTTTAAAACCTAAATACGTCCCACTGCTGTACACAGGCCTCCTCATATATTTGAGAGGGTTTTAGGACATAGAAATGTCTGCCGCATTGGCACAATGCGTATTGTTGAACTTCACTTGTATTACAAATACATTTTTTCTTATTTCTCAGACAAGCAGGTTTCCTAACGATGTTGATCCTAACTGGCACTTTTTCAACTATTCTACTATGGGAGTTGGTACTCCTTACTTCTACACTCCATAGTCATAGCCTTGACGCTTATGTTATCTGTCGTAATAAACTGGCAGCAGTTGGAATATTCGCCACTTATCTGAAGTGTCTATGAACGCAAGCTATACTACACAAGTATTACTAAAATAATAAAATTCGATACCGAAGATATAACAACAAGACATACGAACGAGCAGGCCCGTGGCTGCAGTCTCGACATAGATAACGATCACTTTACAACCGATATCGGTTGTTAATTATATCGATCCGAATGTAACGATTTTTAATATTTTTTACTTCTCTACTGTCATAACTATCGATTGATATCGGTACTGATCTTAAACTTCACAATTATTTGTTATGTTAGCGATTATTTTAGCGACCATTTTCGACAGCCCGCTAAGTGTTCGTTTAGGCATGTCGATTCACTCTTAAAAAATCAATATCGGAATCGATTCAAATCGAACATACTAGAATCGATTATTGATTAAATCGAGTATTAAAAGATCGATTTCTGATTAATCGCGAGATTTCCAAACATTGTTTCCAGAATTGCGATTTTTCTTAAAATGAACTTTTATAATTACATTTACCTTTTGTTTTATGTATAATTACAGGCTGTGGGGTATTCAATCTTAGTTAACAACGTATATGTAGCCACCTTTGTTTGATGTTGTTAAAATTCACATCAGACTAGGCAGTATGGTTTCAGACTTTTAATTAAAAAAAATTAAAATTTTTAGAGTTTAGGCAGACATAATACATGGATGTCTTCGTAATAAATGATTGCGTAAATTTGATATATTTTCGCATGTTTTTACTTCGATATGACAATACTTGCATACGTCATTTGATCCCTTTTTTACAGAGTGATTCATTGTATCACTTTTAGTTGACATTTTAGGATAAAAAGAACAATACTTTAACAAAAGTGCATATTGCTACATATATTTCTCGATAAATCGGTTTGAATCTAATAAAACTCACTATTTATCAAACTAAAATGAATGCTACACGAAAACAATACTGGTTATTTCGTTACTATAAACCCTTATAAACTTCAAGATTTAATATTTATTTAGAGTATCTAGGTATTTAAAAAATACTCTGTCGGTGGTCATAGCTTACAGTATGTATATTTGTGATAGTAATTAAAGTAATAAATTCACAGGTTCACAGCTATAATATATTAATATATATTGTGGTTCACAGCACAGATTAAGTTAGACCCACATTCCATAGGTAAGATTAGAATTAAAATTTTAGATATGAAAAACAACTTTTCGATGTATTTGGATGCATTCATAAATATTTATTTTATTCAAATATATATTGCATTCAAATTATCAAACAAGTACGACTGGTTGTTTTTGCGTCCGCCAACAGAAAAAAATTAAAAAACTGCGGTTTTTTTTTTGCGCCCGAAGCAAATATGGGAAACCCTCCGGAAAACGGGGGAGGGAGGTGGGGAATGCTCATAGCATACCACGCAGCCGGCTGCGTGGTTATGTGGAGACTTTTACCCACTAAACCCCACCTTTTAGGGACTGGCTTAACGGTCTAACTAGAGATCTCTAAGCCGTATACGAACGCGACCCTCCTTGGCAGAAAGGAGGTCGCAAGCGGCGAAAATCCGCTTAGACGAGTGCCTAACTATGACAGATTAAGGGATGTGTTATGTAGGCTCGGCCTGAGCCGCCAGGAGGCAGTTCAGGTCAGCCGAAAGCTTGTTGGGTGGGTAAAACTGCGGTATATTACTTCTTACCCCAGCCAGTTTAGGAACTTTGTCGCTAGTTCTTGAATCAGATGTCTGATTCGAGAGGTTTTTGGATCAATTCATTGAATCGATGCAGTGTTCCGAATCGATCTAAAAAATTATTTTTCTCCAGATAATCGATTTTTTTTCAATTAATGGATTTTAGATCGACATACTTATGTTCGTTACTATCATAAGCTGTTTAAAAAGTTGTTTCAGAGTTTTATAAATTTAAAATCGTCAAAATCCCTTAGATTTAGAGGATAGTGAATTCATGTACCTTTACAGAATTACAAAAAATATGTTTTAATGAGCTCGTAGTACACCTACTTCGGCCATCTCTTCAAAAACAACGGCCGTACGGACTTTCTGTGGAGTCCCAAGTGAGTGTCAACGTGTAATTGCCTATATATACCCCTAAAAACTTACTCTTTTTCGTTTGTATTATTTCTTAGTTTCATTTTCTTCTGAACAGATACTGACGCCACTCCGATTTTATGCAAATGGATGCTATCAACTACCTGTTGGCCTGCAGTGGGGTAGCAGGATGAGCCAAAAATCGGTTAGCCGAGTTATACATGCTGTAACCGAGGCTATTAATGAAAAATTATTGCTAAATAAATTCCCTACGAACTATTAAGAGCGGCGAGTAGCTAAAGAAAAATTTAGGAATGCCCCACAATCATTTCCGGATGCGATAAGAGCTGCACACACATAAAAATTCTAGCTCCAAAAATGCATGAAGAGTTGAAGAGGCATATGCGTGAGTGGTCACCATGAGGGCCATTCATTAAATGTACACGTTGCAAGTTTATCTTCAGTAGTTATTGTTTACCTGTTTACTTGCTAATTAAGTTTTGGGATGGGTGCTGAAGCTTTTTAAAATAACTAAATATGGCTCGATGACATTTATTACTATTACATTACAATAATGTATTAAAACTATTTCAGTGCAATACTGACTTCCTTAACTAAGTGATTACATTACTACAATGAGAATTATAATAAATCTTATTCTAAAGGCAAGGGCTTTTATAGGATGGTCAAAATAAGTTTGTTGAGTGAAAGTACAAGGATGACACCTTGGTTTGACCAGTAATAACAATTATACAGTGGAGTCAGCGTCTTCTGTAACATGTTTTCAGTAATCCAATATCAAAATTCACAATTCATGGTCAACATGTTATTGTAAATTTATGGCTACTTGCAATTGAAGGGATAAGTGGACTAAGATGTTAACTAACAAATAGTTCTAAAAGTGAAATTAGGAATTAAATCTTACAGTTTTACGACACAGACTTAGATAAGATTAATTATTATATATTTTATATTAAAAATAGGTTATTCTATGCAAATTTATTAAAAAGCAATGAAAATGTGAGCATATCACCTTTGTTTACTATAAACCATATTAAGTTTTGTTAAGAAGAACTTACGAAGGTTCTATGTGGTAAAAAAATTAAATACCATTATTTATATGAAATAGTTTTATTATTATAAAATATAATTTTTACAAGACTATTAATTAATTATTGAGATTTTTAGAATAACAATGTAAAACTACTGAGACTGAGACCTTTCCACCAGTCTTCTTTCAAGTGCCAAAATAAGACCTATGCCCATCTCTATTAATGATATGGATACCTTCATTATAAAACCATACTTGACTCAAATAAAATGCTTTGATATGGGAATTTCAGGTAGAGGCTGAGTCTGTTGCATGTCAAAATATATGTTATGTCTTGTCCACTAACACACATCTCTATTTCTTGTTTTTGTAACCCAAATGCTCTTTTGTATTCATCAGTATGTTCGTCAGTGTGTATATTTGAATCACATTTGTTACACACCCTGTTATAGGCTGTTTAAATGATATGTTAAAATTTTGAATTGAATATATTGCTATAATTGCAATCCTTGATGAGATTGATTTGGTAGATTTCTTTTTTTCCCTACATTTTTAAATATGCATTGAATACATCTTTTTACCAGAAAGTAATAGATTTAAATACTGTTTGTAGATATTTAAGTACAAAAAGTAGAGATTTGAGTACAAAAATAATGAGAACTTTCAGATGGAAAACTTCTAATATGATTACATATGTAATTTTCTACATCAATTTGTGTTTGTACGTATAAGTTTTACCCCTTTGATCTTTTGGATTACTTATTGATAGACATAATTGACATAAATACATAGCATTTTCTCTTTTTCAGTATTTAAAAATAGCACAACACAACCAGCTGACAGTTTCTCAATAAAATATTGGACCTATGTTACAGAAATGATGTTAAATTTACTTTATATGGTATTTAGGTTGATTATAAGTGGTAATATTCTACTTTTTATGTCATAAAGGGGCAATTAAACTGATAAAAATTTCAGTAAAATCGCTATGCGATATAACAGATACGAAAAAACTTTTTTATGGCCTTTCAGTGTTACAAGACTGTCCTCGTGAAATGACATTTGTACCATAGGTAGTGAAAAGGAACCAACGTCTGTGTAAACGTTCAACTAAGAAACAGAAGGGAGGAATCGAGGCTTCTCTCGATCCGGCCTCCTATAACGCCTACGTTGGGTTCGGGAACAACGTATGTGATCTCCGCAACGGAGTAACACACAAGGGCGATAACCTCTTCCTTTTCAGCAAATAGGTTCAGACGGGGATTACGGGTCTTCCGAAGTCGTCCCGGTCCCAACGCCTTAATTCTTCGATGTGGACTGTATAATTTTGAGGGATGAATTTCTTGGGGAATAAAACAGCAATTATCTTCAAACCGTTCCGTGAGAGAGTAATTACTTTTCCCTATCACTTCTCTACACTTTTTCTTTCTTCTTATTGACTGCTGGTCTGATTCCCGAAGTTTCTCCGAAGTTTCTCCGAACTTCCCCGAAACTTCCTCGAAACTTCCCCGAAACTTCCCCGAAACTTCCCGAAGGATTCCCGAACGATTCCCGAACGAATTGCAACGTTGACTGTCGTCTACAATGTCCTGTGGGCCAATGCAGGTGTCGGGCCTCGGGGTGTACCCCCATTGCCCGGATGTTCCTCATGGCCCATCACTATGGGCCAGTTTATAGCCTATTTAGGCATAATATAGTAAGTCCGGGTTAGTCCGTAATCGGTAATGTTTTTTCCCGTAATTGGTTAATTACGGGAAAAAGAGAGGTTGTCCAATAGAAGTCGAAGTTGGCCTTTCAGCGGCATTGTGGGTTGTTACTCGACTCTCTAATCACATATAGAGAGGAGTTCTCTTGGAAGAGGTCGCCCGTCCGGTGGCCGGGTGTGCAACGGCGCAAAGCCGTTGAGGTGTTCATGTGGCCCGTTATCGGCACGGTCAAACATGCCGCGCGCTAGCCGGGCCATGAAGTCGGTGATGTTCTCGATCTTCAAGTCCGCCGCTATTACGTCGTTCCGGACGTAGCGACCTGCTCCGACGATCGTCCTTAATGTCAGATTCTGCTGGACCTGCAGTCGCCGCCTCAGAGGGTCGCTCAGAAGTGCGTACCAGGCCGGTGCAGCATAGGTGATGATGGTCCGGATATACATCTTTTATATCCGGAGCTTAGTTCTTATCGGCAACTTGGATGCCAGGACCGGCAAGAGCGTCGCCCGCGCACATCGGGCCCTGCAGACGACGAAGTCGACGTGCGCGGTCATGCGCAGCGTCCTGTCGATCCTGCACCCAAGGTAAGTTACAGCCTTTCTGGTACGCAATCTTCTGGCCGTTGAGGGTCAGCGGAGGTGGAAATTTTCTGAGACGGCGAGTGAGCAGAGCGGTCGTCTTACCAACGTTGACGACCATCCTCCACTCATCCAGCCATGGTGGCAGCAGGTCCAGCAGACGCTGCATCTTGGCAGTGGCTATGTGGGCTCTTCTGGACGAGGTGAAATAGGCGCTATCGTCCGCGTATAGCGCCAGCTCGACGTCGTCCTCCCACTCTTTGAGCCTGCCTGCCAGTGTAGGTATGTCGTTGGTGTAAGCCGCGTACAGGACTGGTGACAGACAGCTGCCCTGTGGGACGCCGGCTCTGATGGTTCTTGTAGCGGACTCGGCGTCCTCTACGCAGACGTAGAACTTCCTGTCTTCCAGGAAAGACGCCACTAACCGCAATATAGCAGGAGGGACACTGGTCTGTTCTTCCAGTTTATATAATAATCCTATGTGCCACACCCGGTCGAACGCCTTCTCGATATCGAGGAAGACGCCCAACGATATGCGGCTACGATTGTATTCAGCCGCAAGCAGGTGCAGCACTCTAGTCAGTTGTGTGACTGTAGAGTGACCCATCCTGAATCCGTGCTGCTCCGCCCGAAGTTGGATGCACGGACGGAGACGTCTCATCAGCAATCTTTCAAACAGTTTAGCTATATGCGGTAATAGCGTGATCGGCCTGTAGCTGGCAGCTCTACGCCTGTCCTTCCCGGGTTTCGGCAAGACGATCACTTTGCCTTTCTTCCAGTCCTCCGGGAAGTGGGATGTCCGCAATATTCCATTGTAGAGTCGACCAAGCTCTACTATGACTCTATTGGGCAGCTGTCGGTAATCCCATCGTGCCCAGGCGCCTTCCTCGGTTGCAGGCGGGTTACTGTCCTCCGCAGTTCAGCGGGGGGAGATAAACCACTCTCCTGCAAGAGGCGGCGCGGACGACGACAGGAACTCCTGTACGCGACTTTCCTTCCGGGCATGAAGCTCCATGAACTCCGCACTTGCTGGGTTCGGCATAAATTGCTCCTCGAAGTGCTCGATATCCGCTCTGTCCTTGGCATCGTAGCAGCGTATGCCCGCATTGCTGGTCAGCGGGCAAACGGGAGGTTTGGTTTTGGTCAACTGTCGGTTCAGTTTATAGAGCGACGCATCTTGCTCTTCTGCCTTCCTGATGCGCCGATCCCAAGCGTCGCCTCTGAAGGCCTGGACTGCAACCGACAGTTCCTCCGAGATGGTATTGAGCTGGGCTTTAAGTCTAGGGCAGCGAGTACGCGCCCAGAGCTTTCTCAGTGCTCTCTTGCGCCTGATCTGCACGCATATCTCACGCGGCAGATCGTCTCGCCTAGCTGTGATCGGAACGATCGTAGAGGCCGCGTGGAGGGCCTCCTTGATGTTATTGGTGATTCTAGTTGCAGCGGCCTCTACGTCGTCCGCTGTGCTTATCGGCTGGTGTCTGGAGGTCTCTGCTGCAGATGTTGACAGTAGAGCCTCCAGTCGACACGGGTCTTAAACGCTCTGGGCGGCGTAGTCACCGCCTTCAGGCCAAGGGTTATCAGTAACGGGAGGTGCTGCGAAGAAAGGTCGTACAGCACTTCTACCACTATCGGGTAGTTGACGTTCCTAGTGAGCACGATGTCTAACACATCCGGATGCCTCCGCGGATCGGTAGGAACGTGCGTTGGTTCCTCGGGACCTAATACGTCGTATAAGTTCTTTTCAGCATCGTTATATAGTTCAAGACCCGGCGGGGTGATCACTCTGGACCCCCACGCCGGGTGTTTAGCGTTCAGGTCCCCGGCGATGATTGTGGGTGTATCGCCTTCCATCACCGTCCGGATCTCTGAGGAGCAGAATGGAGTTCTTGGCGGGCGGTATGCTGCGTAGATCCTAAGTTCCTCGCCCGCCGCCTCCATTCTTATGCCGATAGAGCGCATAGTCTGGTAAGGTGGTAGTTCCAGCTCTTGATGGACGATGTCCCTCCTCACTAGAACCGCCGGCCCTCTGTAGGCGGCCCCTTGAGCAGTGACCTCGTCCCTCCTGTAAATATGGTAATTCGGCAGCTTTATATGCGTCTTTGGATTCAGCTTCGTCTCTCCCAGCAAAATGATGTGTAAATCGTGCTGCTGGGCGACTGTGCGGAGTTCATGCAGCTTCTGCTGTATTCCATCCGGGTTCCAATAGAGGAGGCGCAGATTACTCTCCTCCGTAGTACCGGGCTAGAAGGTTTGCCAGCGCCTTCATTATCGCTGTCACTGGATCTGTCCCGGCTCTTATATCAGCCAGGACTTGTGTACCGACCTCGATGGCAATACCAACCAGACGTTGGATTGCATCTGCTGTTTCGAGGCCGGTGGTAGGTATTCTCCTATAAGAAGGCGTTGGCAATTGTCTCGGGTGTTGGGGCTCCTGAATTTGCTCTCTTTGCTTGTGGGTAGAGCGCGCTCTACCAGTAGAGCGGGCTCTATGTTCGGGTAGAGCCCTTTCTGGCACTCTACCCACGCTCCTGGTTGTCTCCCGAGTAAGCTGCGTCTGCGAGGCTACTGGTACAGTTGGTGTCGTGGTAGAGGTGACAGTCTGAGGAGGCTGCGACTTCTTCCTACTTCTCTCCTGCCTCCTCTTTTTGGAGGGTTGCCGTTCTGTGGCAGGATTGAGGCTGTAGAGTCGCCCCGGTGGTTGCCCTGGTCGTTGTGGGTTCCACCGTTTCCTGGGATATTACGGGTGGGGGGGGGGGCTGGTTGCCTGCCCTTCCCAGTGATGGTGGTCTACCCGTCATGCTGGATGGTAACAGCTTTCGGGTGACTCTGGGGGGCCTTTTTTAGGAGCCTCCGAGAGTAGCCCCGGCAAGGTTATCCCCTGTCTCCTTGCAGTCCTCCTCAGAACTGGGCAGCGGCGGTCATTTGCCGTGTGGTTTTTACCACAGTTGGCACACTTCGGTTCTTCTTCTCTACCCCGAGGGCAAAGGCTTGCAATGTTCTCCCCGGCACAGCGCACGCATCTCACTGGCCTGAAGCAGTTGGCAGAGGCGTGCCCGAAGGCCTGGCATCGGTGGCATTGGGCTGGCCCTGCTTTCCTTTTCCAGGCCTCGATGACGACCCCTCTCATGTAGAGGAGTTCGTCGATGTTATAAAGATCCTGGAGCTGCTCCAGGCTCAAGTGTTCCAATTGGGCAAAGTAGATGCAGCCAGGTCTGCTCCTACGAGGTGGTATTGCCTTTACGTATTTAATGGGGAAGCCTTTTGCCCTTATGGCCTCCTCTATTGCTTGGGTATCCGTGCCCATTGGTAGACCCCGGATGCCCACTTTAGTGGGCTTGTCCTCCTCCGGGGTGTAACAGTACCACGACAGTGTTGGTGTTTTCTTGGTTAGTTCTACCACATACCGCTGTACTGTGCGGAACTCATTCGCACTTTGCGGAGTGAACCGTACGCCTTTCCCGAACGGACGGGCATTTATGGGGTGGCCCTACATTCTGTTGGTGAGGTGGTGGGCTCCTTATTTGCCGGATAAATAAGGTGAGCTCCTTATTTATCCGGCATTCGGCCACTATGGGTGGGTAACGGCCTTTCTCCTGGTCGGCAGGCTTCTCAATAGGCACTGCCACCGGTGGTGGTCGTGGGATTGCTGGTGCAGCTACCACATGGGCATAGCTGGTGGATGGCTGTTGGCCATCGTCCTGCGGGAGCCCGGACGGATTGGTTGTTGCCACCGGCGATGATCTGCCGGCGGATGCCGCGAGGGTGGCATACGTGGTTGACCCCCAACTATAGGATTCTTCGCCCCCCCTGCTCGTACTGCGCCGAATCATGGCTTCGCCGATCCGGTGATATTGAGCGGAGGGGGGTTGCGGTGGTGAAGGTGACTTAGGTGGCGATCTTAGCACCTTCTTTGTAGTCACCTGGTGGTAATCTTCCAACGAATTGCAAGAAAACTCGTTTACTGAGCTACCCCAGAGCTATACGCGAAAGTGCGCCGCGCCATTCGCACGCTTGTGCAAATCAATTACATGAATTTGTTCTATCACTCTCTCACGGTTTACTTAATAACTTTATTTGCATAAGTCATACATTAACACAATTTACTTGTATAGATAGCGCAAAAAATATCTATACTACGATATACATTACATTTTCATATCACAAAAAACCTTTTATTTATTTAACAAAATATGCCTATTTTACTCACACGTTCGAAGTTGAAATTTCTTAAATATTTAACATAGAAAGTTAAAACAATGTTTTCCACTTGAAATTATACATATCTTAACTAATACAATAGTTTAATTTACATTTTATCTATACATTTCACTATTAAAACACTTTTAAATTTCTTATACAAAACTATCATTATTCTAAGAAAACGATAAACTATTCCGGCCTGGGATTCGAACCCAAGACCTTCATATCATTAATTCGATATTTCTTTAAGATTCAACTAAGCATTTTCTTATCGGAATATTGTTACTTGATAATTTGCTTTTTTAGAAGCTATTCGTAATCGGTTAACTTAATAAATTGAAATATTCTTATAGGCGCGTCGCCAACAGGTAGCTATTTGGATGTTTTTATTGCACAAGTTACTTGCGGCTTATTTATTTACCCAGGAATACATCTGGCTTGGAAAAAATCTCTTACCTATTGCTCCCACTATACGGCTGTACACAGCTCCACAGTGCTCAAGCTTGAAGGGTTAAAGATACATTATAATTATTGGCTGTGACACATTTCATCTTAGTCTTCAGGAGTGACAACACATCTATCGAATTCTTTGTTTGAAGCTTGTTATACACTATACGCAGCAGCTACTTTAGATGGACTGTTATTTTGTGTGATATTCCAATATTGAAGAAAATGGAACTGTTACTGTGTCTATTAGTGATATTGAATTAATTTGTGATTCATAAAAAGTAAGCATATACTTTTTTACTTAATTATTGCATGCTTCTGCGTTGACAACAAGTGCAGAGTTTGTCTGCTTCCCATCAGGCGCTTTCATCGTTTGAGATAACTGTTTAGGATTTATTTTTAATTATTTTCAAGGAAATATGCTGGTTGTCATAATCAAATAACAAATCGACAGTTTATGTGTTGTAGTTCATGTAAAATAAAATATGATTTGGACTGTGTGATGTATGTGAATATAGGGGGGATATTTGCTATAGTTGCCAGGCTTGGCAAGCGGGTTGGCAACCGCAGTTTTTTAAATTTTAGTCGATACTAAGAAGATGCTGCTGCCTATCTCCCGCTTTGTTTTCCTCTGTCGCCTCTTACGACAGCCTGTGGACGATATGGGTTGTAGATATTCTTACACCGCCACTACAAGGAACAATTTAAACTAACAATTATACTAACTCTATATATAAAATTAATTGCTGTTCGTTAGTCTCGCTAAAACTCAAAAACAACTCGACCGATTTATAAAATTGTTTGTGTTTGCGCGGAAAACCATTCGTATTTATTTTATTTGACGGTAGGCTGCCAAATCGGTTATCCCTTTCCAAAACGATATCATTCATACCCTCCTATCGACACATCGGGGTGGTGTGGTGGGAGGGGAAAGGAGATAATTCTAGAACATCACGTAATCATCGGAACCGAGGATATATAAGGCACGCGCGACCGACGCGCAGCCTCTTCCTGCCGCGCTCGTCGTTGAAACCACACCGCCTAGGATAATAGTGTCCTAAAGAGCTCTTCCCGCCGCGCTCGTCGTTGAAACCACACCGATAGTAGAAACCGCTTTAGCCTGGAAGCAGTCGAGCTCCAGGAAACCCGCCTCACCTCGTGTGAGATATAGTCGCGCACCGCCTCTCTTCGGAGTGTTCCAGAAGAAGTTCCAGAAGTCGCAGTTATAGTGCTCGACCGCATAGAAGAAACATCCCGGTGAGTCAATATCCAATATTATAGCCTGCTTGATATAATTGTTTTAACCCGCTCCAATTTTGTATTTTCCTAATCAAGCAGGATTCCTTTCATCGATTTGGCAAATAATAGTTCGTTTTTAGGGAAGAGCGAGTGCATTGTACCGCATATATAAGTGTAGAAGCATTTTGTAGATACAGTCCACTTAGATTAATATCTCGCGTAATAGGTTTAAGGTTCGACCGGGGAACTAGACTTCGGCAGCCTTAAACACGTGGCTCCACCATTTTATGGTCACTTCGGCAGGATTTGCACTGGTGTTTAGTGGTCATCCAACCATTTTCTGGTCGAATAATTAGTGTTCGTAAATAGTGTAAATAGTGTTCGTTTAAATTTAATTTTTGATTAGGCACTCGCAAACAGAATTGTTTATTTCATAGCGCTCGTATTTGGTTAAATTAAAATTGAAAGAGTGCGATAGCAACCGTTTGGTACGCTTACCCGACAATCTTGATAAAAATATTGAGTTTTAGCGAGCAACGCGTCTCCTCGACTATAACAGGTGTTCGATTTAATTACGTAATACGGCATACCGAGTGTCCATCGTCCATCGTTTATGCGTGTGAGATTAATTGTGATTAATATGACTTCACTATAATAATTTAAAATGGCAGTTAGTGGAAATGAATTTAAAATTAAAACGCTTTATGCCAAGAGGGACGTACTTTTCTCACGTATACAAAGCATTAGCGATCACGTAAAGAACATTAATGTAGAAGCGGCGCGGGAAACTTTTCTGAATGAAATTGAAACGGTGGATTCTTTGCGGACGGATTACGAAAGAATATTAGACCAAATTAATCATTTGGAATTACAAATCGACCCGAAATACATAGTGAACTACCAACCGCTGCTGGCATTCGAAGATATGTTGTGTCGCGTGAAAAGAACGGCAAAACTCCTACAATCTCAAAGCGAAGCAAAGCCAGGAATTACAGGTACGTCCTCGTGACTCAATTAGGTTGCCGCCAATAGATATTCCGGTATTCAATGGTGATATTAAGACGTGGCCCTTCTTCTTCAGTAGTTTTCAAAACAATATACACAATAACCCATCGTTATCGGACGCTGAAAAATTATATTACTTAATTAGTAAAATTAGTGGCAGGGCACAGTCGATCTGCTCGCGTTTTACACATACAGCAAGCAATTACTTATTAATATTCGAAACGCTTAAAACTAAATATGAAGATAGGAGAATGTTAGCTTCCGAATATTTGAACCAGATATTCGATCTTAAACCTATATCATCCGCGAACATCAACGGCTTAGAGCAGTTACTAGATAAATTTGTGGCATCGGTGGCTGCACTTAAGAATTTAAAATTTAATGACCTTATGGACGTGGTGTTTTTCCATATTGCACTAAAGAAATTAGACCCCGACACCGTGCGTGCGTTTGAAATGGAGCATCGTAGCTCGGAGATGCCTTCCTTTTATTCATTAGCATCGTTCGTGCGAGATCAAATAAAGGTGATGCAGCGCTCTCCGAACTTTAAACAGGAGATTAAAAGGTGCGTCGACCGTAGACAGACTCAACCATCTAAAATAACAGGGTCGTTAACTTACATAACCGCGACGTCAACATCACTTCAGCATACCTGTACCGTATGTAAAGATAAACACGGTAATTTATATAATTGTGCGACTTTTCGTAAATATTCACCAAGCAAACGTTATAAATTAGTAAAGACAAACAACCTATGTTTGAACTGCTTAAGCGATAAGCATTTAGTTGCAAAATGCAATTCGAGTTCCGTATGTAGCAAGTGCGCCAGGAAACATCACACGCTATTACATTTTGAAAATAGCAACATAGCGGCGTCAAGTAAAGCGGACAAGGAATTCACCCCTACTAAGGTCAACGATTCTGGCGGTCGACCTGGTGATGTCGCTCTGTGCTCATTGGCAAATATGGGAGCACAACCTCCTTCAACCGCGTTTCTGGGTACGGCGCGTATTTTGGTTAGGGATTCGCGTGGGAACGAACAAAGCGTCCGTGCACTGCTGGACAGCGGAGCTCAAAATAGCTTTATAACACGACAATGTTGTCAGCGCTTAGGCTTAGTAATAAATAGGTCACTTTCATGTCCTGTAGTTAAAGGCATCGGAGGTAATAGTAAAGCTACCCAGGGATATATTAATTTAAAATTTTATTCTCGGATAGATCGTAAACTTTGATATAAATGCACTAGTAGTAGATAGGGTCACTGAACGGTTGCCAACCGTTTCGGTTGATACCTCGGCAATGATTGAATTTAAAAATTTGACTCTAGCAGACGACACTTACGCCGTCCCTGGAAACATAGACATGCTCATTGCAGGCGCCTTACGCACTAGAAAGCGTATTGTGCTATGTTATCATTGGCTCCGCCCCCATCATAGATAGTATTTCGGCAACCTCTTATTGTGGTATGGCTGTCGAACCGCTCGAGTCGTTAGTCCGCAAATTTTGGGAGATGGAGGAAGTGAATGTCCCACCCATAGCTAGCTCAGATGACAGGTTATGCGAGGAAATTTACGTCCGCACGACCGTTCGTGATCGCGACGGTAGATATAGTGTAGCGCTACCCTTTAAAGGAGATGTTTTATCTCTCGGCGCTTCGCGTCAAATGGCGGAAAAACGTTTCTACAGCTTGGAGCGTAGGATGCTCGCTTCACCCCAGTTAAAGGAAGCTTATGACGGCGTCATTAACGAATATATAAGAGAAGGTTACATATCACTCGTGGCTTCGAAATTAGATAACTACGAAGACACACCGTCATATTTCATACCACACCACGGGGTCATTAGGGAGGACAAACTTACATCTAAGTTACGTGTAGTGCTCGACGCTAGTGCTAAAACTAGCACTCACCTGTCGCTTAACGATATCCTGTATAGTGGGCAAAATTTACAGGGCAGTTTATTTAATATAATAGCCAATTTTCATTTGTTTAGTATAGCACTAACCGCCGATATTCGCCAAATGTTTCTTTGCATAGGGGTCCGTGAATGCGACCGTAGATTCCAACGCATTTTATATCGTTTCGACCCAAAGGAACCTCTAATGGTGTTTGAATTTAACCGCGTTTGTTTTGGTTTAAAGTCGAGCCCATTTCATGCGTTACGCACGGTGAGACAGCTCGCTCATGATGAAGGTCCCTCTTATCCTAAAGCTAAGAGGGCAATTGAAAGCGGATTATATATGGATGATTTTGTGTACTCGGTCGATAGCGTGGAGGAGGCCACCCTAAGCACCGCCGAGGTTATAAAACTCATGAAATCGGGTCAATTCGATCTTGTGAAGTGGACTAGTAATTCGCGTCCGGTTTTAGATACAATCCCACAATCACACCGCCTTTCGGCGATAAAGGAATTCGATGATTCCGATACACACAAGGTGCTCGGTCTGTGTTGGTCACCAGAGTCCGAAGTGTTTAGCCTTAAGGTAAATCCGCCCGTAGAGAAATTCACAAAGCGCACAATACTGTCATGCGTTGCTAGATTATGGGACGTCATGGGTTTCGTAGCTCCGGTGGTATTATACGCTAAGCTTTTAATTAAACAACTTTGGTTATTTGAATGCGATTTGGATGACTCGCCGCCTGACAGCATTGTCCGTTTGTGGCAGCGCTTTAGAGAGTGTGGCCGTGGAAGGAAAATGGGAGATCTCCCGCCGGGCAAGGTGTTCTGCCCGGGGAGCGGCCAACACTCCGTGTGATAGTTCGGAGATGTTCTATATATGCTGTTTATGATTCGGAATGTTGATAGCGTGATTTAGGCTTCGGTGTATTTCGCTTGTGGCGCGACGACAGCGCCGCTACATCACCCCCCTGCTCAGACCGGAGGTCGATAGTGCAGTCGAGTTGTCGACGAATGTGCAAGTGCCAGGAGATTGCCTTGTAGTCTGCGGTGAGTCGAGAAGTAGGCAAGTAATCTGCGAGAGTGCCGTGAGGCAGAGGCGAGCAGTAAGGCTCAGAGCCGTGCCGAACACTGTATGGCGCAGAGAGTAGCTTGAAGGAACAGGAAGCATTATTATTCCAGTGCTGCGATGAACCTTGGGAAGCTAGATGGCTTGCAGGATATGAAGACTGCAGACGATATCTGCTCGGGAGCGATACGTGTGGGGTATTATATGACGATCATGAAGCTTGAAGTTTCCGAAGGTTGTTTGGTTGCGTGTTCAGATCACGTCGGGTAGTCACCACTGTGGCCGTGGAAGGAAAAGGGGGGAGAGCTCCCGCCGGGCAAGGTGTTCTGCCCGGGGAGCGGCCGACACTCCAGGTGATAGTTCGGAGATGTTCTATATATGCTGTTTATGATTCGGAATGTTGATAGCGTGATTTAGGCTTCGGTGTATTTCGCTTGTGGCGCGACGACAGCGCCGCTACAAGAGGAACTTCCTTTATTAAGAGAAATTAAAATACCGCGTCATATAAACTTCGATAGAAATAGCGTCATAACGGTCGTTGGGTTTGCAGACGCCAGCGAGAAGGCTTACGGGGGCGTTGTATATTTCCACGTTCAGAATAATGGTAGAAATTCGATTAGCCTCATTAGTTCTAAGTCGAGAGTCTCCCCCCGTAAGGTTGTCTCTCTGGCGCGCTTAGAGCTTTGCGCAATATTAGTACTCACCAAGCTTATTACCGCAGTTGTTAGCGCATGTAGGGATAGAGTTCACATAGAAAGGATATTTGCCTTTTTCCGACTCCACCGTCGCCTTATGCTGGGTTCATTCTTCACCCCACCGTTGGGATACGTTTGTCGCGAACCGAGAGGCCAAGATCCAAGACCGAGTTAGAAACGCGGAACTTTTATCACGTGTCCGGTACGGAAAACCCTGCCGATTGTCTATCTCGTGGACTCACCCCGATGCAAATAATGGACCACCCGCTTTGGTTCCACGGACCTTCTTGGGTTCACTTGGATCCCTCGCAATGGCCAATAACCGATTTCGAACCTTCGTCAGATTCACAACCGCCGGAAGAGGAGAGACACGCTCTAGTGGCGAACGTTTCGAGCGAGGTTTCTCCAATCATTGCTTTGGCGTACCGCTTGTCCTCTTGGTCGAAATTATTGCGTAGCGTAATTTACGTTTGTCGATTCGCGAAGCTTTTACCGCGACGTTCGTATGTCTTAGCGTCCGATTACAACTATGCCGAGTCGCTAGTATTACATGAACTTCAACGTGCACACTTCTCTGAAGAAATTACAAGATTACAATCGAATAGAGCTTGTAGTCGCGCTTTTCAACGCCTTAAGCCATTTTTACAGGATGGGATTGTAAGGGTAGGTGGACGCTTGTCCAACTCGCAGTTGAGTTTCGACCAACGGCACTCTATAGTTTTACCGCGCAAAGACCATATCATGAATTTATTAGTCGATTACCATCATAAATTGAACTCGCACGCTGGCCCCGACTTGTTGATGTCGATTTTGCGTCAGAATTATTGGATTCTTTCTGCACGTAGTTTAATACGCAATCGGGTGCACAGATGTATAGCTTGCTTTCGGGCACGCCCCAAGCCGTCATGGTCACGGCGAAACTTAGATCTTGTAGAGTAATACAATCGGTAAAGCCCTTTACGCACACCGGGTCTGATTTCGCTGGTCCGTTTAAGGTCACGCTCACTCGCGGGCGTGGTATAAGATCCACAAAGGCTTACGTCTGCATTTTCGTATGTCTAACTACTCGAGCGGTGCATATAGAACTCGTTGGTGATCTAAGCACAGCAGGTTTTATGGGTGCATTTAAAAGATTTCTATCCCGTAGAGGCCCTGTAAGTAATTTATATTCGGATAACGGTACGAACTACGTCGGTGCAAAACGTATTCTATCGAAACTACATGAGCTCTTAGCTAGCAAGTATTATAATTCGGAGTTCGCTCACATTCTATCCGAGAACCGCATTGAGTGGTCTCTGAAACGTCCCAGCCGCGAGTCATTTTGAGGGCAATTGGGAGACTAATATTAAGAGTCTAAAGAGTCACTTATACCGAGTAATAGGCGATCAAATTTTGTCCTTCGAAGAGCTAAGTACGGTGCTCGCTCAAATTAAATGCGTAATGAATAGCCGCCCACTTTGTCGTACGTTGTCTAGTGACCCCTCGGAACCGCTGGCTCTAACTCCAGCACATTTTTTAAATTTAACGCCTTTAAAGTATTTGCCCGCCGCAGATATGGATGAGAACAGACTTAGCATTTCCGCACGCTACAAATTATTAGACCGGTTAGTGCAATCGTTTTGGAAACGATGGAGGATGGAATACTTGCATACTTTGCAGTCTCGGAAAAAATGGAACACAGCGACTGAGCCTTTAGCTGTAGGAACTGTAGTTGTGCTCACCAAAGAGAATACGCCGCCTCTCCACTGGCCGTTAGGAATTGTCGAAGAGGTCTTTCCCGGTTCCGACGGAGTAATTAGGATAGCTCTCGTTAAGACCACGGTTGGGTCTTACCTGCGTCCTGTTGTCCGTTTGTGCCCCCTGCCTCTTCCATAATTTAAATTGGCTTTCTAGATTAGAAATTGTAGTTGAATTTAGGTAATCTTAGCGTTAGTTAGTTATTTTGTTAGTTTGATCTAAGCTCTAGTTGTTTTAGTTATTTTTTGAAGGAGATCCTTCAAGGGCGGGGGGAGATGGTTGCGCGGAAAACCATTCGTATTTATTTTATTTGACGGTAGGCTGCCAAATCGGTTATCCCTTTCCAAAACGATATCATTCATACCTTCCTATCGACACGTCGGGGTGGTGGGGTGGGAGGGGAAAGAAGATGATTCTAGAACATCACGTAATCATCGGAACCGAGGATATATAAGGCACGCGCGACCGACGCGCAGCCTCTTCCCGCCGCGCTCGTCGTTGAAACCACACCGCCTAGGATAATAGTGTCCTAAAGAGCTCTTCCCGCCGCGCTCGTCGTTGAAACCACACCGATAGTAGAAACCGCTTTAGCCTGGAAGCAGTCGAGCTCCAGGAAACCCGCCTCACCTCGTGTGAGATATAGTCGCGCACTGCCTCTCTCCGGAGTGTTCCAGAAGAAGTTCCAGAAGTCGCAGTTATAGTGCTCGACCGCATAGAAGAAACATCCCGGTGAGTCAATATCCAATATTATAGCCTGCTTGATATAATTGTTTTAACCCGCTCCAATTTTGTGTTTTCCTAATCAAGCAGGATTCCTTTCATCGATTTGGCAAATAATAGTTCGTTTTTAGGGAAGAGCGAGTGCATTGTACCGCATATATAAGTGTAGAAGCATTTTGTAGATACAGTCCACTTAGATTAATATCTCGCGTAATAGGTTTAAGGTTCGACCGGGGAACTAGACTTCGGCAGCCTTAAACACGTGGCTCCACCAGTTTGTGTGTGTTTGAATGGGTCCCTAGATGGTTTATAAATCACCTGTGCGAAGCCAGGGCGGCGCTATTAATACATAACAATTGTTTTAGTTTAATATTATATAATACAGGTTACTATATATATATATATATATATATATACTCACGCCTGTCACCCAGAGGGGTAGGCAGAGACTACAGACTTCCATTTAGCACGATCCTGACACACCTCTCTCGCCTCCTTGACATCCATACACCTACGCATACAGGCTCGTCGGTTAAGGGTACTCCTAATGTAGCCCGTTTTCAATAAATCGCCAATTTGGTCGATAAATTTTCGCCTTGGACGTCCCTTTCCGACTCTGCACTCTATTGTGAAGATTCAAAATGTGTTGAAAAAGGCACGTATGGCAATTCACAATGCTGTGATCCCTACTTGGTCCCTACTTTAATGTATGGTAGTGAAAGTTGGGTGTGGCAAAAGAAGCACGAGAGTAGAATGAACGCAGTAGAAATTCGGTCGAAGGAGATAGCAAAAGAAATTGTGAATAAAATTCAAGATAAATAAAAAGAATGCTTCTGTGGAAAGAATGAATCACATGTCAAGGAAATTAAAATTTATGTTGCAGAAGTGAATATATACATTCATTGACATGTGGTATATATATATATCACATGTCAAGGAAATTAAAATTATACTTATAACACTCTTCGTGGCGATTATTTTACTCAACAGCCCTCTTGGAAATGCTTAAATTTGACTAACATTGAACCTCCGAACTTGGTTAGCATTAGACTTCTGTGGAACTCTTAATTTTTACATAGGAGATATTGAGGATTCTTTTTTTAGAAAGAAGACAGAGCGATCTATTTGATTTTTTATATAATAATCTTAGTTTTCCATGTAGTCGTTTATGAAAAACTAAGCGAAATCAAATTATTGTTCCATAAATCTGCTATAATTTTAAGGTCGAACGATTTAGATCAATGTGCAATGAGTGAGTTCGGTAACACGCGCATCAATGGGACGTAATGGCATTATGCCGGCGCACTCTACCGTAGACGTAGATCGCAATTATACTGCGGTTAGGTATTGTGGACCGCTCCCAGTCCGCCTCGCGTCTCCACTCCGACTGGTTTTATGAAAATTTCCTTTATTCCTGTCGAAAGATCTTCGCCGGGCTCTTTTTTTTAAATTAAAGATTGACCGCGTTTTTACGTTTCTCTGTTAAGTGGTTAAGTATCTTTAAATTAGAGCTATGAATTGTTCGAATGGATAATTGAACGAATAAGATTTCTTGATAAACAAAATTTCTATATTTTTTGATGAAGAAAGTAAACATCAAGGAAATAATACACGAGATTAGTTCAATGGGTAGCGTATGAGATACTAAATGGCATTGCGATCACAAATGAATCGCTTACCGAGATCATTGATTACAACAAAATCTCTTATTTCAGAGCCATAACTGCCACTAGCTAGTATTAAAATGGTAATGAGTATAAAAATAAACATCCTTCTGACTCATTTTACTTATATTTTTTATATTAAATATGTTAAACAAAATAAAACAATTTTCTCAGTAACACACATCGTAATGGTACGTCTTACGTCTTTACCTCCATTTTATATAATACATAGAGCATAGTTATAAAACAGTAAGCCCTGTTTTATACCAGGAAGTAAATTAATTACTATATTTTATTCGTCTATAACCATCTAATCCTCATTCTCTCTTATCTTTACTCGCTCATACTGTTCATTAATATATTATCAATAATATATAAGACCTCACATTATATTATATTAATATAGAAATCCGTTCCTATATTAATATAATATAATGTGAGGTCTTTAAATCGTCTCTGTTTATCAAACACATTAAATGTGAGATACTGTTACAGTAGCGAACAGATATGATAATGCAAGTGGGAATCCCTCATAACTTTTGTCATAAGCTTAATATTATCGGTATTGGATATGCGGTCTTTGATTAAGTATTACACATCTTATAACTTCAACGTTTCTCAGTAACGTTACGTGTGTCAAGGAGCGATTTCAGATTAAATGGACGGAGAGAGGCCCCGGGGACAATTTGACCGCATAGGGCGTCAAGTGCCTGCCAATTACGAGCTTCTGATAGAGCAGAGCTCTTAGTGGAGACGGCCATTAAATTAAATGTAAATGGATAGGTAACCTGTAACTACAGCATGCTCATATTAAAATTTTCCATCCTGTAATCGTATAATTTGGTAACATAATGATACCTAATTATAAGTACTTATTGAATACTTCTCGGTCAATTTTACTGTCACTGCAGTGGATGGTGGTTATAGAAATATCGACGCATTCAAAAGTAATGCGGCGGTTATTTTGCTTTTCAAAAGTAAAGCAAAATAACCGCCGCTACATATCCGACTGTAGGACTTGCGGTTCTCAATTCCTAAGGAGGAAGAAAGGCACTCCGCCACGGCAGACTTTACGTGTCATCGATTTGTTTGTTTCTCTGCTATGCTGGTTTTCAACAATTTTCTTACCAACAAATAACGTTTAAAAATCAAAAGTCGAACTCATCACACCACCTAAACTCTTTTAAATGAAAGCGTTCAGTCTCAGTTCAACCGTCGTAATTCTGCTTGTCTAAGTTACGTTCCGCGAAAAAGAAAAATTTTAAAAGATTTTATTATATATTCTATTCAGTAAATTATAATATTATATATTACATTACATGACTGTCACATAATGGATATAACATGTATTACATTGTAATTATATTAACCGCGCAGTGTAAGAATATCCACTACGCTATTTAACCTCGTAGTGTCGTAAGAGTCGAAAAGGAAACAGAAACAGTCATTCATGTCTTTCCAGGTCGTCACTCCATCTAGTGGGGGGTTGCCCTACACCACGCCTGCAGGTACGGGGCTGCTACTCGAGAACCTTTTTTACCCCCCATGATAGTTACGAAGAAAAAAAATGACAGACTTGATTTTTGAAATAGACACGATTGCATTAAAACGATTTCTTTGCTCGTATATACGCATTTAATTAAATAAGTAAAGATCTGTCTGGTTTGGTACAAATTCTGTCTTGCAAGCAACGCAAAATTAGGAATATGCATTTAGAATAAACCAAAATGCTAATTAGATGCCATGTTTAAAAATTAGGTGCTCTGAAATTGGACACTTTAAATTTGTGTTGCTGACAAAACACATCGCTAGCAACGCAGTGACGTTAATAGATATTTAAGAAGAAAATTAAGTATCTACTAATTAAGTGCTGCAAGTATAGGCATGACAAGGCGTTATATACTCATTACAAATACTGCTCACATACACTCATCAATTACCTAATGGTATGGTTTTATTCTAACACTTCACTACAAATTTTAGCCATTTTATTTGTATAACTATTTTGATTCTATTGCGATTTTCAGAATACCCGTTTATTGCATCTGCTTTGTTTTGAATAATGACTTTATTTTTAATAGGAGCGCCTTGTCATTGCCTATACTTGCATCATTTAATTATTTTATTTTTTTTTATAGAAGAAGGGGCAAACGAGCATGCGGCTCACCTGATGTTAAGTGACTACCGCCGCCCATGATCAACCGCAACACCCTTTAGAAAGGAGTAAGCTCTTTTCTTGAAGGTCCCCAGGTCGTATCGGTCCGGAAAAATCGCCGGTGGTAAACTATTCCACAGAGAGGTTGTACGTGGAAGAAAACTCCTTGTGAAACGTACAGTGGTGGACCGCCAAGCATCCAGATGGTGTGGATGGTATCGGGACGTTTGCCGTGTAGTGAAGTAGTCAGTAAAAAGGGACTCCGGTTTTCTACACTCACCATACGAAACACAGCAGCATTAAGCTACTATTTGACGCTGGTATTCTGTGAGAGCGTGGACCTTCCCCGGTCGAGCCGACCCATTCATGCTACAACTATACTCTAATATAACTGCAGCATGGCTCTACCGCGTAAAAAAGGTGTTATAATGTTGCAAATATCCCCCTTAAGAGGCAATCTATGGTAAGGCTTTTTTTGAGCTGTGAACTTTTATAGATTGTAGTGAATAAATTAATGATGAGAAAAATACACGTCTAATTGTTTCTAAAATTAAGTTCTACTGGAGTCAAAAAAATGCTATTTTTAATATTGAATCCTAAAGTACTTTATTATTAGCATATTTTAATACACAGTATTAATTTTAAAAGACCCTTAAATTTTTCAATGGTTATTTTATAAACTAATTATTATATATTATTATAGTTAATATTTCATAAACAGCCTTATTTTGTATAGGCGCGTTCTGAGAAGAACATAATTATGTCCACCGGTGTACTGAAAAGGCTGTTGATGTGTTAAGTAAGTTTAACAAAGCTTCGTTAAAAAGACTCGAGCCAGTTACTAGACTAGAGAACCTCCTCTACAAAGGGAGAAGCCCATGTCCAGTAATTGACTTTTATGGGCTCATAAAGAAGACGTCGCGACAATATGTACTAAAATTACAGTCTTGACCACAATCTTGCAGTGTTCTTTACCGCCCTGAGCACTCTAGCAGCGTCGTAGTTAAATTGATGGAGTGTATTAGACGAATTAGCTCTAAAGTAAATGCATAAAGTATCTGACATAGTTGATTGGAAATTAATAAAAAAAAACCGTCAAAATGGGTTCGGAATGGAATCAGTATTTTTTCATCACATTAAAAATAAGTGATTAGTTTGGATACGCTTCAAAGCGGCTTGATACTATTTCTTATTCAATATTGTTTCCAATGCATGTTTGCGGACTTCACATGTACAAGAACTATAGTTTTAAATTTCGCATATATGAAAGTTTCCATATATTGTACTGCTACTGTCGAATGTAAATCTTCTTCCTATCCCATTAACTAGGTTAAGATCGGGTTTCAAACGATTAGCGTACGGAGTAGCTTGGTTAAATGCGGATAAAATAGTGATAGGTTCCAAAGACCATGTTTCATTGCGGTCATAGATCATAACTTAACAAAGAATCTAATCATTTCAAAACAAACGCCAAATTAGTTTCGATTTGCAGCTCGTCGGTTATAGATTAGTCACACACGCAAACACACGAGCATTAATTACGGATTATTTGGCTTTAACGAATGTATTTGTTCGCGGTAATCACGCCAGTGGATCATGAATCAAAACTAACGCGAAATGGATTACGCTCTGGCGGCTAAGGCGAATAATATTATAGGTTGCGGTCGTATGTATGTGTAATTCACATCGGTGCTTATTGATTTTAAAACGATGATTTTCTTTGACCGCGGAAGTATTATACTCTCACAGAAAATTGCCGTAGGCTGCTGTGTTTCATATGTTGAGTGATCATTTTTACTGGAAACGAGGCATGTCGTCTTAGTTCTCAGGGTTGACAACTCATTAAATTCTTACAACTAAATTTTTAATTTTAATCATAGATAGATTATATATATAATTAGATTTTTAAACATAGATGTCTAAGTATGTAGGCCACAGTATCCTCTTACCGTCACGCGATTTTATATTTTCGTAAAGAAAAACAGAACTAGTAAATTGTTTTTAAAAATATTTATAACTGCAGTGATGCAATAAGTACTGAATTTGTCGCATTTCACGTATACAAATTATATATTATGCATTTTATTTATTTTTATTGATTTGTTTTAACCTAACGTATCAAGGGGTTTTTTAACCTTGGAGGTGTTTTATTTTCTGGCATCAGTGGCCTTATCTGTTAGAATGTGGTTGTAGGTGCTCATCGTTTGCAATTACCATCGGGTGGTCTGTTCGCTTGCTTGTCATTTGTTATAATTTAAAAAAAAGAGTTATTTAGATAATAAATCTTCAGTTTTAACGTAAGTTTATTTTCTTTTTCCAGAAAAACATGTTCCTCACACACCAAGACTTTCTTCTGTATCGTGGAGGCAGTTTACAAATATAAATTGAACAAGAACAAACATCCAGACACAGAATAGAAATTTGTAGGCTATACAAATACTTGTTCCGTGCGGAATTCGAACCCGCGGCGTCCAGTGCTGCAACTCATTGCTAAGCCACTGCGCTACGGAGCTGACAAAAGTTTTTTCGTTTGCTTATGCACGCATGCACTGTTGAATTTAAAATTCCTCACAAGAAGCGCACGCTCACACCTAATTTTCTTATCAATTCTGAATATATAGCTCGGATTTAGCTATTTGCGTACTCTTTGTAGCAGTTTAAAAGCAAACGAAATGTTTAAAAAACTTTTCAAGCTGAATCTGCTGCAAAATGGTTTAATGAACGCTTCGTGATAAAGGAGACGGAGATTGTTGAGCTTAATTATAACACGTGGGTGGTCCGGAAAGTTTCCGGCCTAACAAATACACAAGACAATTTTTCTTAAAATTAATTTTTATTTTTCTACATAGTCTTTTTGTTTTCTTCGAAAAATTATTATTCACGAAGCCTCCTCATTTGACGAAAATGTCTGTCCTTCGAGCGCAATTTTTAGATGAAGGAACAAAAAGAAGTCGCTTGGGGATGGATCTGGTGAGTAAGGCGGATGGTCTAGCAGTTCAAACCGTAATTCGTGGACTTTCGCCAGGGCAACCACTGAGTTGTGAGACGGCGCGTTGTCATGGTGCAACGTGGTTTTCTTTTTCTACAAATGTGAAAGCTTTTTCCACAATTTCTGTCTTCACTTTGTTAAGTAATGATGCGTAGTATGCTCCTGTAATGGTTGTTTCTTTTTGAAGATAACTGATGAATATAACTCAATGAATATCCCAAAATATATGGTATGGTAATGGGTCAGAGATAAATGTAATGATAAATTTACAAATACGAATACAATTTAAGTGTCCGTCTGTAATATCGAAATAACTTTATTTTATTGAGCTGAGAAAAAAAAGAGCTAAGAGGGATGTTTGCATGCTGCTTATTAAGACATGAATAATAATTTTTTTAAGTGTCCAGTCTGTCTGTTTGTCCGGGATAAATAACAATACCGGGATTGATGTTTGCCACATTTTATTCGTAAAACTTGGAATTTTTTTAATGATTTAAATTAAAAAAAGTATGATATAAATAACGCCATATTGCTAGATCCTACCTAGGCAAAGCCGAGGCGAGTCGCTGTTTATTAAAAAATTAAATAAGTTTATGTTTTCATAATATTTATAATTTCGGTCTATAATATTGTGTTCCATAGACTATGAACAACAATATCTCAGTTATTAAAAATTATATCACATTTGACTCCACTCCATCGGTGATGCTGTACGTGTGGCGTATGTAATAGCGCGTTCACATTTGAGCGATTTGCTCAAAATACTCAAATACTAATCTTTCTACAGCAGATCTACTGTGTGGACTCTATATATAGCATATTACAGTGTCACAGATTTTTTTTCCTTTTTAATTAATTTATTTATTTCTCAACGGAGTTTTCAGTCGAATAATTTCCATGCATAAGTCCGAAATCGGAGTGCGTGTTTGTTTTAAAATTGAACTTAGCTTTAAACATTCTCTAGATAGAATTTCGATCATGGTGTCAAGTCTCAACGGTCAGTAGCCATTTGCGCAGAACCGGATTATAGCGCACGTGTGTGCGCGCTAAGTGCACTCTCCTTTATTTTCCTCATTCTTATAGTCCGATTGGAAAATAATCTGACACGACCGAATATAGACCAGGCGGAGTACACAACCGGAGTGAGATCAAGCACATGATTTTAATTTTGACATATGTAAAAAAATCAGTAATTTAAAAAAATTTTTAGAAAGAAAGAAAGATTTGCAAACTTCCGACTCAGTTGACCGAACTTGTTCCACTATATTCGCTTAAATGTGAACGCGCCGTAAGTCGAATATTAAGAAAGGGAAGCGGTCACGTAACCATTAACGTTAAAATACGAAACGCTCGGATAGGTAATGTTTTATTTCAAAGGGGCGTTCGGATATTACACTGAAATCAATATCTCGTATTTCAGACGAACGCTGCTCATTCAGGTTGTTTGGATCACGTTTTCAATTAGTGTCTTCGGCGATAAATGACGACGTGATATGATGTCAAAAAGGTCTAATAAAACAGTTGATGTCTGGAAGATAAAACATTATAGAAATGTTTAGGAATTGTTGGCAGAGATGTTCATGATATCCTCTAACCCATATCGTCCCAGGGGTATCGTAAAAGGCGACTGAAGGAAACAAACCAGAATATGAGCAGCAGATTTTCCTTATTTATTATTAGGAAGATTCTGCCAGTAAAATAAAAACTGCTGTTGTCAACCCGCCTGCAAAGTGAGGCAACTGTGGCTAATATCGTACTTATGAGGCAATCTATAGGCAGGCCTAAGTACCGGAGTTTAATAGGCTGTAAAAAATGATAAATTCCAACCGTGAGGTGTCGGCGTAAACGAATTGATCGTCCCATTTCATCCCGTGAGTGTCATAAGAAGCGACGACATTAGAAGATGACGGTGTAATTGAACTCGTGACGGGGACAAGCCAATGTAGGTGCGTATGATGTTCGGTACTGCGATATTTAATTCACCTGTCTATTGTCACGAATAAGGCAAATTATTATTGCAACTGGAAAAGTCTACATTCAGCCATTTCTTAAATGGCCCCTCCATGATGAAGAAGTAAAAGTTGCAACAAGGTACCTAATATTATATTTTTTTATCAAATTCTGAAAACATAAAGATTATTAAGGTTGTAAGTTATTAAATATTGAAACGGATTGAAACCCACTTATAATCGTGTGGTATTTTTCGCAAAATTTCAATGCATGAAATTGAAGTCTTGCAAGGGAATCCTGTCAAATCCTTGTCTCTTTTTTCGAGCTCATATCCAAGCCGAAATAGACATAATTGGCACACTTACAAAAATAGTGGGTGTACCTAAGATTCCTAAAGTAATTAAAAAAATAAAACAAGTTGTGAAAGTAACACAATGTAGAATAAAATTTTGTAACGTAATACATCATCATATAAAAAAATTATTTTATTTATAAAATGGTTTAAAAAAAATTAAACCACACAAAGAAACGAATACACGTAAGGGGGTGTCCATTATTACGTAAGGTGTTTAAGGAAGGGAAGGGAATCTCACCCAATTTCGCACGTGGGGGAAGCGAGACACGGCAAATATCACGTAATTTTATTTTCGCAAAAAAACAGTGTAAAATTTTGAGAAAATTAGGTTAAATTAAATAAAATATGGCTAAACTCTATACAATAAAATATATATCACGGTTATGCGTGCACCACAAATTATATAAAAATAATTAAGTAGTTTTTTTTTTGTATAATCCCAACGCATCAAGTACAGATTAACGTATTAAAATATAAGGTAACTAAAACACGTTTTTTGAAAAATCTCAAGGAAAATTTGGAGGGAGAGGTGAAAGGTTTCCCCCATCCCCCAAAAACTACTTTAATCATAAATCTACCAAAGAACATGCAGACTTCAATTATCTAATCTTATTTTCTTTTTAAAAAAATATCCTAAAAAAAGAAATACTACCTGTAATTATAACTAATTATTAGAGCCTTTCTATTATACTTCTAAAGAGGTATTTTAGGTGAGGAAATAACATAAATAAATAAAATCCACCGTGTATATGCTTATAATTCTTGGTTTGCATGTTGTTAGAAGTGAATAAGTAATTCCTCGTCCTATCAGCCCCTATTTGTATACGACCTACTGCTAAGTATTAATCCCTCCTCTAGTAGAAAATGACGTTCTTCCGACGAACCGACCCACAGCCATTGATAGACATAATATGAAGCGTAGCAGTGATAGCCAGTCCTTTTTGGATCGTGATACCATGCCTTTTGCGCTTTGCGCTTTGGGCGCTACTGTCGTTTTCAAGGCGTTTCGTAAGGCAGCAGGATTTGAGCTGCGAGCTATATAAAAGGAAACTCGCGATGATGATAGCGTGTTTGCGCCCTCCTTTCTGGATTGCGCCCTCCTTTCTGCCAAGGAGGGTCGCGTTCGTATACGGCTTAGAGATCTCTAGTCAGATCGTTAAGCCAGTTCCTAAAAGGTTGGGTTTAGTGGGTAAAAGTCACCACATAACCACGCAGCCGGCTGCGTGGTATGCTATGAGCATTCCCAACCTCCCTCCCCCCGCTTTCCGGAGGGTTGCCCATATTTGCTTCGGGCGCAAAAAAAAAAGATGATAGCTCAGTACCTGCCTGAACGTCATATCTCTAATACGGTGATCTCATACGTCAGTGTACGGATAAGTTCTCTAATAGTCATCCGACCAGCGTTGGCGGATCCCAGCTCTAACGGCATGATAATGCTTCTATTTATATCTTGTATAAAATTAGATTGCCTACTCTCGGTTGCCAAGCAGTGCAACTGTGGCAAAATTTCCTATGTTGAGTAGTGGATTTTTATAGTCTGTTGGGAATGGATGGAAAGTGTTATTTACAATACAAGTCAAAAGTCACAGAAACACGTATATTTTATATTTAGCACCTTTATTTGATTGAAGGCAATGTCACGCTATTCTTCGCATGAATTTCGACAATCCTGATGCCGTTACGTCGGTGCCTCTTAAAACTGTATTCATTTAAATTCTATAATCGTACCACACGTTCTACTTTCAATAGATCCTTTAAAAACAATTAGTCGTCTTTTTAATTTTCAATGGAATAATATCCATTAAATCCCCGTTGTAAAAACATAAAACGGTTGTTCATTTATACGAAAGTGAAAAAAGGTAGTCCTTACAGTGACTGAGTTACCTCATAACATCCCGTAGGTGAAGAGGTGATAGTGGGAAATTGAAACAGAAGATGGGCAGCGGCATCCCCCTGAAATCACCGGAATCGCCCTGAAATTCAAAATAATGAAAAAAATTTGCGGTTGTTCACCCGCTTACCACGCATAGAGACTATAGCAAAAGTCCCCCTATGTGGCAATGTCTGTTTACGGCTCGAATGGGTCGACTCGACCGGGGAAGAACCACGCTCTCACAGGATATCTGCGTAAAATATCAGCTTAATGCTGATGTGATTTGTAAGGTTAATGTAGAGAAACGGAGACCGTTTTTACTGATAACGAGGCCTTCTATCTTAGTTTCTTAGTCCTCAGAGATCGCATCTATATTTTGATTCCTAATTTATACAATGAAAACCTAATGAATTTTGTACTTTTTTGTCACTCTTATTTTATAAAGTAATAAAGTGTAACTATACAGGGTTATTTTGCAATAACCGTCCAAATCTGCAGATAAGGTTCAGAATGCAGAATAAGACGTATAGGCAATAAAAATAATTAAAAAAAGTCTCAAATATTCTGCTCTTTTGAACTTTTAAATTCAAAACGTGTGGTAATGCATTATTTAAATTGCGCATACACCCATTAGTATGAGTCGATCGGTACGCAAAAACGTTGTTGCCCATAAATCACATTCGATTTGCGATTAGAAGCTATATTTACTCGTATTTTCAAAGCTTGCAATAACTGTATATCATTATTAGATGGCATACGATCTTACTCGTATTTTCCACATTCGCTATCTACAACACTTGCGGGACGATACAGGATGATGGATTACCTTACGCTGTCATCACACTGTTAGCTGTTATCATTCGAAATCACATCTGTATCTATACAAATAAATAAAATTCAAGCATCTGTTTGTAATATCAAAATAACAGCTCTTTACCAAATGCATATGAAAGTATATACAGTACTTATAACAAAAACGAATTTTTAAAATCTTCGTCTGTCTCTCTGTGTGTCTGTCTGTTTGTTCCGGCTAATCTCTGAAATGGCTGGACGGATTTTGACGGAACTTTCACTGGCAGATAGTAGATAGGAGTAACTTAGGCTATTTTTATTTTAGGAAAAGAATTAGGGTTCAGCACAAAAATTAAAATCCTAAATTACACGCTGGCGAAGTCACGGGGAACAGCTAGTATCAAATATTATATCATATCAAAATATTACATACTTATATTTTAAATCCCGTAACTATTAACATTTTTGATTCATATTTATAATATTGCAGCAAAATATCTTAAATATACATTAATTGCAATGGGAATGAAGTAAATCAGTCAAGTCAATAAAAAGTTTTACCCAGCAAAGCACTAGGTTGAATTTTGCTTATACTGCAACTAAAAGCAATAAAAGTTGCAGTTGCGTTACGTACAACAAATATGGAACAATTAGTGTGAATAAATAAAATGTATACGTACGTTTGTAGTTATAATGCTATTTGTGTTCTGATTCCTTCTTTTCTTCTTTATATATATTCAGTCTTTTTTTCTTTATAACATATTTTATACACGAAGTCAGAATCAGATAGCATTGAAATAGTTGAATATAATTATTTAAGATGGCATTCAAATGAAAATGTTACTTTTTAAAGCAACGCTGCATTTTGCGGCTGTGACACAAATGTGTCGGGTCGAGGTTTGTACTAGTGCAAGATAGCAGCATAGTGCTCGGTGTTTCGTATGGTGAGCGGCGAGAACTAGAGAACTTTTTATTTTTTTAGCTGTGATTTTGTTGAAATTATGCAAACGCATAATTTTAATTTCGTTATATTTAGAGGCAGAGGTTGGTGGCTTATTTATATAAACTGAACAGTGTCGTGTATTCTTGATTATACTCGTAATTTCACGGATTCGAATGATGGTTGGGTAACGCTGTAGCAGTGTTAGCTGCGGCGCTTCGGGCCGCGGATTCATATCCCGTACATGTTTTTAAATTATTCTAAGCCAGTGCTTGACTAGTATCCCATCTGCAAGTGGTGATGCAGCTGAAGATGGTAGAGCACAACGACTTAACAAAATACTATTCACTCTTGCCTTGAAGACACACACATTATAATCGGATGTAAAGGCAGATGCTGACAATTGTTCGGATTTGGATGTTTGTGAATGTGCAACTTATGCTGCTCGCTCTCACCTGTGTTGGTGTACTATTATTGAATGATGTGGCCAATGGAAATTAGCTTTCAACTGCATACAAAGAACGTCATAAACGCGCTCTTTCCCTATGGACTAAATTCAACGCAGCACAGTATTATAAAATTCAATTTATTTCGTATGCATAACTGACCACTGTGTGTAATGGGTGGTTTACACGGGCTTTTAATATTAATTGTTACTAATACTAAGTCCTCATGTGTAAACACGCTGATTAATGCTTAGTATTAGTATTTGAGAATAGTGCAAGTGAATAGAAAACGATTGTCGGCGACAAGCATACAATCAACCAGTGACGAACTGTGTTTTAAGACTATTTCAATTCTTTAAATTAGTGTAGTTAACACCTGCGACAAGTATAATTTACCAAGTGACGAACTTTATTTAAGACTATAATAATTTCACAATTAGTGTAATTAGTGTATTAACTCTTATTAGAATATAATTTAAATATAATTACAAAATTGAAAGGTTAGCTTTTAATAATAATTTTGTAAGGAAGTTTTTAGCAAGACTAAGCCAGCTGTCCTAAGCCAGGATGAAAATATGAAGCAATAGTTACATCACAGGTTTTGTGTACCTATTGTGTTTCTAAATGAATGTTGTGTAGGTCAGCCGGTAAACACCACCCAAACAATTTTAGAATGAAAATAGCGTTTTTAAATTCATTGAATTTACGTTCTATAAGGAAACCAAACCATTGGTTTCAAGGATAACGGTGTTTACACTAACACCTGTATACTCCTTTAGATAAAACTCAATTGAATTTCCTTTTATCTATTTCCAGGTAAATGTCTCCATACAAGAAGCCATGTTAATTGGAAGAAACGTATGAATGAGGAAAACATGACCTAAGTATTGCCTTTACTTTATAGTTATTTTTATGCAGTATTTTTTTATGATTTTTTGATATAGGAGGGGGGGGGGCAAATGAGCATGCGGTTCACCTGCTTGTGAGTAAATACCGCCGCCCTTGAACAACTGCAGCACTAGGAGAATCGCAGATGCGTTACCGGCCTTTTCTTGAAAGTCCCTTAGTCTTATGGGTCCGGAAAAATCTCTGGTGGTAGCGGATTTCTCAAGAAAGTTGTGCGAGGGAAAAAACTTCTTCTAAAGTACACAGTGCGGACCGCCAATCATCCAGATGGTATAGGTGATACCATTACCATCTGATGCGAGTTTTGTCGCGATATGCGATGGTGAAATTGAGCGGATGGAATTAGTCATAAATTACTCAGAGCACTCCCCGTGGTAGATAAGATAAAATAACTGTGAATCAAGCAGATCGGAAAGAGTTCGGTCGCCAACTATTTGAATCACTCTGCGCTGTATGCGATCAAATGGAAAGAGTTGGCACTGGGTAGCCCCTGCCCAGAGATGGAAACAGTGTTCCTTGTGAGCCGAACCTGCGCCTTGTAAAGTTGCGGGCATTGTGCTGGCATGAAATACTGTCGCACTCTGTGCTGAGCACGCAAAGATTTTTAGAGGACAATTTGGGCTTCTCCTCCAAGTGACAAACAAGACTGCTGGTCACTCGATATGTTGACGTTGAAGGTCAAGGTTTGGTACTGACTTAGGCAACGGAGGGAGTGCCCTGAAACTGAGGAGATATGACTAAGAGATTTTTTTTAGAGGTAAACATGCAAACTTGTGCCTTCTGGGGATTGAACTGGACTAGAATCAGTCGCCCCTAGCCCGATACCTTGTTCAACAATGTCTCAACTTCGGACATCAATTTATTTCGGTACTCGGCGACGTTTTCCCCAGAAATATTGGCACGGTCGGTGTATAAAGCATCACCCGCAAGAAACAGCCTATTTAAATCCCACAGTAGGACACAGGTCTGTTATTTCTGAGACATTTTTTGCAACAAGTGTCCCATTGTCAATGAAACATTGTCTCAGTACGTGTTCGGGGACTTCACACGTCTGTGGAATATTTGTTCTTAATATCTGAGATCTGTAGGTTATTACTTCACGGTGTTTGATGGGAGATATGATAATGATATAGAACGACGAGTGAACGCAGGAAATAGAGTTAATGGGGCTCTACACTCTATTGCGGAAAATCAGAATGTTTCAACAAAGGTATGGTAAGGTAATGGTAATGAGTCGGTGAGTCGGTAAGGGACGCCCTAGGCGAAAGTTTGCCGACCAAGTTGGCAATCTATTGAAAAGGGGCCAAATTAAGAGTACCCTTAACCGACGAGCATGTATGCGTAGGTATATGGATGTGGAAGAGGCGAGAGAGGTGTGTCAGGATCGTGCCAAATGGAAGTCTGTAGTCTCTGCCTACCCCTCTGGGTGACAGGCGTGAGTGTTTATGCTATACTATGCTTCAAAGTGTTTTACAGCCGTACACTCGTGTAAAAACTAATGTAAGGCCTGCAGCGCAGGCTGGGACGGCTTCGTGCTTGAAAAATGTATACTGTAAAATTTTTGTTCTGTACAGCGTTCGTATAAAAAGAAAGAAAGACAAAAGAGCTTTTGTCCACACTGCTACGCCGCGTTTGCTCGCCCTCCTGAATGTTTCTCACCTTATTGGGTACCATCTGAGTGCCCGCTGTATTTGAGTGTTGTATATAACCTTGCAGCGACACTTTCAACTTTAATTCTGATTGATAAAAAATACATCTGATAAAAAATACATCCGAATCCGAGCTATGTTTAAAATTTGAAGACACTAGCTCATCGGGAAGTTAGTTTAAAATGTATTACTAAAATCAACCCGAAAAGACATACAGGAAAGCGAGTTAATGACGTGCATGTAAAGTTTCAGCTCAATCAGTTGAGGATAACTGCTTCAAAATTCAGTTTCTAACAAACAAACTTTGCAAGTTAGATAAAATCTTTTAAAAATGTGGTAAAAAGCGAACAAAAGAATATGTTTAGAAGAGGGGCAAACGAGCATACGTTAACCGTTGATGTTAAGTGACCACCGCCGTCAATGAACAAACGCAACGAGTAGTTGTATATGCGTTGCTAGCCTTTAATTTTATAGCCTCCGATAGATTGCTAAGAAAGCCTTTCCTTTGAATGTCAGACCTTAAATTTCAAACCTGCGGCGAGATGCATTGTTAAAAGTGCGAGGCGTGTGATCAGTAAAAGAGAAGAAAAAGGCAATTTCAACATTACAATGTTCGTACGTTCGTTCGTCGTGTAGATGTTCGTGTCCAGCTATTTGCAATAACGGGCCAAGGAAGGAAGGATAAGATCATTGCACTCGGACTTATCCTCTCCTGTGATAATAAGTAATAGTAGTTGTTTACGCTCTCTTTTCAAGGAATGAATTAAAATAACTGACTAAACGACAAAGTTCAGTACACGGATTTAAAGTAATTAGTCAAACCTTTTGAGGAATCAAGTCTGACAGCAAATGTCTGACGCCATTTTGACGGAAATTTAAATTAATTACTTGAAGCAAAAGCGTTGGCACCAAGATGTAAATGTTCATTAAGTATGCTTGTTCAAATTAACTGACAGACAATATCTTATTTCCCTATTCCTTGAATTATGTGACGTAGAAATGTGTTTACGCGTATGAAACTATAGGAAATGTACCAGTAAGTTTCAGTATATAGTGTATTATGATATAATTACCATTTATTTATTTATTATTTTTCTTCTTCTTCGGCCACTACTGATCGTAGGCCTTTTTGACTCTCCAGCACCTCAATTATTTAGCCGTACTGGGTGCCATGTAACGCATTGCAGCTTGCTGCGGCGATCCATTTAGCGCTAGGCGCTAAAATGCGTTGAAGTCAATCAAGAGCTAGGCATTAGGAATGCCTAATTTTTTATAGAATAAGAGTGATAAACGTACACAGAATCCACCTGTTGGTAACCAAATGCTGTGGCCCATAGACATCTACATTAATATCCTCGATTAAGAATCAAAACGCAAATGTCACTCCTGAGGACAAAATGAAATGCCTCGTTTCAATACACTGACTGAAAGTAATGAAATGTTGCTATTCTGTTTTTGATTTTTTTTTCGGTGATTCTTTCACCGCCTTATAGCTACCTCGCACGGCTCTGCTGAAAACGCAGCCTTATGCCTCGTTAATATGTCATGTTGGCTTGTAGCATTCCTGATGGTTGTCTTGATTCATAGCAGCAAAAATATTCAATTAAAAAAACGTTCTGAGTTGAAAACGCACATATTATATTGTTATGAATACAACTATATGGAAACGCATGAAAAAATGTGTGGAGTTACTAAAGAATAGAATTGAGAAGTCTCACTTCATTTCTTTCTTACTGTGTTTGATCGCGTTGTTGACGTGCATATATTTAAAAAAAGAAATATATCGTTAAACAAATTTTGCTATTCGAAATATTCTTTTAGGCTATAGAAACAATTTCCCAATAACCATTTCATTAAATTATTTTTGAAAGAGGCTCACCTTTTCTTTTTTTTTTTCGTGGGTGATGTGTTATATAACAATATGCTCATGTTATATACATTTAACGAATGGGTAATAACAAACTCGGCAGATCACTGTTATGGACAGTGATATCGCCATTACATTATGTGGTATAAAACTAGTTTTCTTATCTGCATGGACTGTATAAATATATAAAAGAAAATGATAAATATATATGAAATAAAGTAAAATGAATAAAATAAAAATATACTTATTATAAAAAAATGAAGAGCGCACAGCCTTATAAAATATCATCACGTTTAGCTTTTAAGCTCTTACCATATTTTGCTCACAGAATTTCATGATTGTCTCAAAACAACATATTTTAGTAGATGAAAGCTGCCACAAATATTTCAACCCATACCTCTTTAAAATGCATTTGTAACGAAGTATTTTTATAAAAAGGATGTTAATAAAATAAATTCCCTACGAGGTAGAAATAATTTCACTATCGGGGACGTCTTGTTATTTCACGTCACCTGGTCATCGTTGTTTAATAAAATCTACGTAAAGCAAGCCCTTATGAAATCATAATATAAAATGGAATGTTTGGAGTCGTAAATCGAAATCGTCATACATTAATTACAACCTATTAAAAGTCTACTGCTGAACGTAGATGTCTCTTATAAATTGCTTCATTCATGCTTGATAGTTGCAAACAGAGATCTGGATATTTCACTGCTGCCTGTTTTCAGTTTATATAATTTTAGTCTTTACATTAGGAAAATCAGCTAACACAATTAATTACGCTGAAAGTTCGTAATTCCTTAAAAGTTCATTTTAATTTGCGTAATTAATGTAAAACTTGAAATAACTATCTCTGAATACAACGATATAATTTTCTCCGTTTCAAATTAATGGGACCTTAGGATCAATAAGTAGTTACGTTGTACCAGTTCTGGCTCACTGAGTCAGAAGTGGTACAATGTTCGTCGACTCACGATCCTAAAAAAAAGTTTTGGCATGCTCCGATCACGAATCTGCGAATTATACTTCTTTGTTCCTATCTACAGCGCTAATCTGAATCATCAATAATACACATTACCTAATTTTGTTACAATTTTTATTTACAAAATACAAAATCTTATTACTTATTATCTATAAAATAGGAGCGAAACATCTCATCCACTAAAATATCGTTGTACAATGTATTCCCTGTAAATATACTCGTAAAACCATGCATTGGACATCCTTGAAACTTATATAGCAAATACATTAAGCAATATTCGCCGCAAACTGAAGTCCACTCATTCTGAATCCTATCAACATTACAGTTCCATCTTTTACAATTCCTTTTTATAAACTCTAGATGATATCGTACAGGTGATCGTCCATATGAATCAAAATATTGACCGACGTCATTCGTATCAATATATACAGCTACCCAATATAACCCTGGTTTATCATCTGTATCCAAATTGCATATTATATACGTTGGTACGTGGGTATACATGGGCAGTCTATTAGCAGCATGAACATTATTTTCTAGACTGGGGTGAATCTTTTTCAGATGTTGTTGTACATCTAGTGTATCAATTATATAACTGATATTAGTAGATTATTACAGTACTAATCTACTCAATGTCTAACATAGGAATGATCAATTATAGTGATTTCTAAATAATAAATTGCATTCTTTTGTATTATACAAATCTTATTTGAGTCATCGATACATCGAACGAGACGCAACACGAAGAAATGTTGAGATAAGCAACAGAATGTGACATCAGCTTGTTGTCGCATAAAGTTACTCTCAGTTCCACTGCAGAAATTCTTTAGATTAGAATTATTACTTACTGGTGCTATATAAAACCACGGCGCTGCTGTAATGGAGTTAGTGTATGGTCGTTTGACCGCAGTGGATCTATCAATACTACATTTGTGTTACGTCAACGCATCAAAGGCCATGGATGTAAGTGTTTATTCTATTGACAAACTTACTTTCCTTTCTGTTATTTTCTTACGTTTGTATGATTTAGTGTTAACAAATTATATTTAAATATTGTGTGTGTTTATGATTAAACCGTGGTAGCTCAGATGGTTAGCGTAAGCTATAAATTTCACAGTACGCGACCCGGGTTCGATCCCCGCCGGAACCAGTTAAATTGTTAATTGCTATTTTAAGTGCTGATTTACCACGTGCTCGGCGGTGAAGGAAAACATCGTGAGGAAACCTGCATGTCTGAGAAAATTTCGAAGGCATGTGAAGTTCGCTATCACGCATTGAGGCAGCGCGGCAGACATTTCCTAGCCCTAAAAACCTCACAAAAATGAGAGGAGGCCTATGTTCAGCAGTGGAATTTAATAGGCTGTAACTTTAACTTTTTTAACTTTTATGATTAAGTGTTAACAAATTGATATTAACATGATAACTATGTTGTTGCAGAAATCATTGAGCTTTGTTGAAAATACCTATAAACAGTATTACTACTCGCCACTCTCCCCTCAAGAAGAGAGTCTTGGCATCGTCATTAATAATAACACATGCGATGGTGACAAAAGAAAATCGCAATCGATTGATAATTTTTTGAAGCTGAATCAAAAATAAAAAGAGGAAGCTGTTATCATCAACCGTTGCACGAGCCGCTGGAGATGGTGTATCATACACTTCTACTAATTCTGGCGACGGAGACCAAGCGACGCATCTCATCAAAATTGAAATGTACGATATGAAGAAGCTATCCAAGATTACAACTACTGATCATTGGAAACATTCTTCCACGAGGATTAAATATTACTTTAAGACTAATAAGGATAGCATCTATAACAACACAAACACCCTCGTATACAATATTACAAAGACAATAGCAGAAAGTGAAAATTTTAAAAAATACTCTTTTAACAATTACAGTCATTAGCTGATCATTAGTGAATGTGATTCTGTTTACTTAAATTACAGGAAGACAAGAGCAGAAGGAAGAGATGAGTGTGGCATACGTGTACAGAACACATCATTGAATAACAAAACTACAACACTGAGTGGAGAAGAAAACGAGAAGAATATGCAGTACTCAAGAGCTGAATATCCATTCTTCAGTTCAAAATCTAGCCGGTTGCTTAGTTTCGAAAACTGACCTCTCGTTATGCGACAGAAATTTGAAGATCTTGCAGAAGCCGGTTTCTTTTATACTGGCCATGCAGACAGGACCAAGTGTTTCCATTGTGGTGGTGGTTTAAAAGATTGGGAAGATGATTATGATCCTTGGCAGCAGCATGTTCAGTGGTTTAGTCAGTGTGCTTATGCAAAATTTAAAGTCGAACAGTGTTTTGTATTAGATTAAATAGAAGATTTATAAAGAAATAAAAAATAATATATTACATACAATTTGTTTTATTTAATTTTATAACGTTTCACATAGTTACATACACACAAAATACATAACACATAAAATCTAACACACAACACACATTATTTATTTTTTTATTTATTTATTTGTTATAGCATAACACAACAGATTACACCACGACTTAAAGCTATAACTTACAAAAATAATGGTGTGATACAAGACATAATCCTTATACGTGTTATCACGGCATGCTAAGATTGAGAAACAAACATTTTAAATAAAATTGCTTAAACTAAGAGACTCATAATTCCAACAAATCAAGAACTATAAATATAATGAATATCAATCGACGGGGATGTCCTTGAGAATGTCTTTCAAAACATTTCTAAAGCGAACCAGGCTAGAGTTGAAGATGTCAAGGTTGGTAAAGCGAAGGCTATAATCCTCATAAAGTCGACATAACCTTGATAGGGGTTGATTTCGAGAGATATTATTTCGAGATAGGGGTATGTCAAATATTTTTTCATAGGTCTACGTGGGTTGTGTTTTATGTTAAAATTTAACAGTTCCAAGGCCTCGGGGCTATCCAGTTCCGAGTGTATTATTCTGTGTAGGTTGACTAGGTCCAATTCGTCGCGACGGAGGTGAAGTGGTATCATGTTAAACTCTTTAAGCCTCTCAGCATATGACCGGAGTCTTCTATTATTGCCAGTACGTAAGCTTAATAAACGCAAAAATTTGGATTGGATCGATTCAATGCGCTCAGAATGCACTGCATAGTATGGATTCCATATAATTGAGCTATATTCTAAATTACTTCGAACCATACTGTTATACAACAAAATTAAACTTTGTGGATTCCTGAAGTGCCTGCTCTGTCTAGTAACGAAACCTAGTACCCGGTTAGATTTTTTTAGCTATGAGATCGTAATGTTGGCGAAAACTAAGCTGTTCGTCAAACACGACCCCGAGATCCCTAATAGACGACACAAGAGATAGAGTTTGTTGTTCTAAGATGTAATTGTTTAATACCTTGTTTTTTTTAAGTGTGTAGGTGATGACAAAGCATTTTTTGACATTAAGGAACATGTTATTTTCTCTGCACCAATTAGACAAGCTGTTTAAGTCTTCCTGTATGATGCGAGTGTCATCAGCTCCACCAAATCTATTGAAAATTTTTGGGTCGTCAGCGTATAACAGGCAATGGGACTGAATTTTCTCAATGAGCTCATTAATGAAGGTCACAAAAAGTAAGGGGCCTAAATGGGATCCTTGTGGAACACCGGACTTAATGAGGATTTCTTCTGATGTGTACCCCTTGACGGTTACGAGCTGACTCCTGTTCCTCAAGTAGGACTCGAGCCAACGCAACAGACTGCCATGTATACCATGTGACTCGAGTTTCTTACATAAAATTGCGTGATCCACTTTATTGAATGCTTTTTTGAAATCGGTATATATGGCATCTACCTGACCACGGTTGTTAAAAGCATCGCATATGTAGGTTTTGAGGTTAAGAAGGTTACTGACTGTCGATCTCCTTTTGATGAATCTATGCTGCTTATTTGATATAAGAGGTTTTAAATGAAAATAGAGGTGATCAAATACTACTGATTCAAATAATTTGGATACTGCTGACAAAATGCTTATCGGTCTATAATTTTCACAGTTGTCTCGGTCACCAGATTTAAATATGGGGACAACGTTAGCTTTTTTCCAGCGAGAAGGGAAAACACCGCTAATCAGTGATTTATTAAATATTAGCAGAAGCGGGTGACACAGTTCATCTGCGCATACCCGCAGGAATATAGGTGGTATGCCATCAGGGCTGGCTCCCTTGTTGGAGTCAAGATGCCTCAGTTTTGTTAATATTTCGTTCTCAGTGAGTACGATTTTAGTAAGAAGACTTTGATTTGTTTGACTACAACATACGGATACACCCGATCCACGAATATGATCTTCTAATACTGACCGAAAAAATTCTGAAAACAGATCGCAGATTTCCTTACCACCAGCAGCCGTTATTTCACCAAATGTCATTGAGTCGGGAATATTCGAGTTGTTGCGTCTTTTGCTGTTAATGTAACTCCAAAACGACTTAACGTCTTTTTAAACCATTTTCGATAGATCTGATGTATTTATTGTAACAACAGTTTATGAGTTTTTTACATCTAGCTCGAAGGAGAGAGGATGTATCGTAATCTCGTGGGTTTTTGTATTTTTTGTAGCGCGCGTGGTATTTGTTTTTTTTCCCGCATACAACGACGCAAGCCAGGACTGAACCATTTGGGATATTTATTTGAGCGGTTTTTAACTGTGGGAGTACAATCATTAATAATTTCGTAGATCACATCGTAAAACCTAGCCACAACCTCATCTACATCTGCCCCACGAAGTAGATCTGACCAGTTGGTATTATTGATTCTCTGCTTTACAGTTTTGTATTGGCATTTATAGAAATTTAGCCGCTTTGACTCATTGACCTTTAGAGGTTTATAATTAAGGGAATTTGAGTCTTGAAAATCGATCCGTAAGGCAGGGTGATGTTTATCCTGTTTTAATAAGGTCTTCTCGTTGGTGATGGTCATATTTTCAGAAGTGCTAAGAGCAAGATCTGGTATCTTATTGTTATTATTGGGGATGGGGTTGAACTGTGACAGATCACACAGTGCCACAGTATCTAACAACAGTTCGCTCTTATAGTCCATCTCATTGCAGCTAGCTGTCATACCGCCATCGTTTGACAGGATCCATGAGACATTGGGTACATTAAAGTCGCCAAATAATGCAAAACAATTCTGTTCATTTAATTTTAAGATTATGTTTTGAAGATTTGAATAGAAGTTTGACAGGTCATTTTTATTAAGATATGGAGGTAGATAGCAAACGCATACATTAATTGTCTGACCATTAATATTAGGTGGCAATATGCTAATCCAGACATCCTCTAGTTCGCTTTCCCAGGAGACCTGTCTGACAGCAGAGTATTGTTTTTTAACTGCTACGAGGACACCGCCTCCATCGTCTTTATTATACTTTTTAATACAAGTGGTATCGCGATCTCTACGGAAGACATTGTATTGCTCGTCAAACAGTTCCCCATCATATACAGAAGCATCGAAATTTGTTTCAGTACATATCAATGTAATTAAAGTTCAGAATTTTTATAAAGACTATCTATTTTACTTCTAGCTCTATTGAGATTTTGATAATATATGTACATTCTTAAAAATATGTAAAAAGATACCAAATAAATGCTTCGAGTTTAACCAGATTACAAAAAGAAAAAATAAAATGAAAGAAATAAACAAATTAGACTACTCTATACAGGGTTATTAGACGACAGTTTTGATAAATAACTAGTGTCTCTTATAAGTATAGCAAGGGATTCTTCATTTTTACGAACATAGACACGACCGTATTTTATCCAGACAAATTTGTAGTGGTTAATTTTAGTCCATTGTCTTGCCGCGGCGTGTACTGCCTTGCATTCAGCTGATAGGTGTTCCGATATGTAGATATTGTATTTTTCGCCAGCCAAGCCCATGTGAGATGAGTTTAGCGGACACAACTTGTTTGCTTTATTGAATCTTCGCACTGCAGAGATGATAGTGTCGCGGTGATGTTCCGAGTGCAGCGTCGCAATAATATTGCGGGGACGGTCTGACGAAGGTTTCATCTTTGCAACACGGCGGATAGATTTTATGTCTGACTCAGCAAAAGGGCAATTTATGACCTCACACAATTTCATCAACACATACAATAAATTTTCCGATCGTTTTTCGGGTACCGACTGGATTTCAATGTTGCAGTTTCTTGAGGATTTGTCTAAGACCTGCAGAGTTTCATTCATTTGGGACAATTCGGATTGTAGTAGCACATTTTCATCTTCAAGCTTGCGGACCTTGTCTGACAACGTCTTAAGTTCAGCTTTTACGTCCCTTTGCTCCTCCGCAAGAAAATCTGTCGTTACGGTGAACTCGGATTTTAGTTTGGCTATTTGATCACTAACTTCATTCCTTATTGTTCTGGTTAAAGATAGCTTGAAAGCTTTCCAGCTTAGTATCCAACTTAAAATCTATAAGTCTCGAGAATTGGTCCAATGTGATACTCGCATCGGAAGTACATCCGGATGACGTGGGTGTATTTTCAACTGTGTTCATGACTGGTCGACTAATTTCAACGGTGTTTTCACTAATCGTAAGGTCTTCGCAGGACATGCTAGATTCATCCCTGTTTTCTAGTTGTTTCCGAACAGGCGTATTGCAGTTGTTTCCCTTTCGCCTAGTTACGTTGATGCAAAGTGGACATATGCAGGACCTTCTCAGTTCGCCCAGGTTAGCCTTGTAATAAGATTGAGTTATGTTCAGGCACATATAATGATAATGTGTCATACACTTTATACATCGGAGTAGTTCCTCGCCAGTAATTCGATTACGACACGCTTCACAATTCATAATGATAAAAGTTCGCTTCAATAATATATTCGCTTGAACAAGAACCGTTTATTCATCATGCATATAGTTCACAGTTCAAAGACTGTTTTTATGTATGATTTTAATGCTTACGAACACAATTACAGTACTTTTTCTACGATAACTTAGGAGCGTGACTAAACTATACACTTCTCTGACTACTCAACATATTAAGTTTGAATACAAATTAAAACGCAAAACACTCACAAAAAGTCAAATTGTGCAGGTTAGATACGATCCTGCGACCTCAAATGACCATCTCGACTGCGTAGCCAACACGCCATCGCTACTACTTAATATGTTTACCAAAATAGTAGTTCTATTACAAACAAATACGAAACGACAGATTCGATCCTTATGAGCCTTTTGCATATGTTTGAAAATTTTTCTTCAACCGTCACTTTAAATCACAAATACAAAGTTTTTAAGTTTCTAAAATATTTATTGTTTTATATTTCTGTTTTTATTTGTGTCACAGTTTATCAATGGATATATAAGATGTATTTCGTAATATTTTGGGATAAAATAGCACATATCGGTTTTATTGCTGTGGGTAGCTCACCGTAAGATTCACAATAATGCAGTCTAATTTGCGTATTATATGTCTTCATAACACTCTCACAAACGTATTGAACAGTTTACTCCACTTTTTTGGTAAATCTAACACGATACAGTTGAATAACTATTTTTAAGCAATTAAATTACGGGAGCACAATGTTCACATGACGTTTACGTTCGATCGATGATTATAACCTTAACCCTTGATGTACCACCCTAATTAAAATATCACTTATCACCACCATGAGTCCCCGGGACTCATGTTTTAATTTTTTACATAAAAACTAAACGAAAGATGTTATTTCTGTTGTTATTTATTAGACTTCTAGCAAACACAATAATTCGTACATATCCGGTAAAATTTTGTGATAAACTCAAATTAACATGCACATTTCGTAAGTTTATAAATACTTTAAAATTAAAAGCCATCAAAAATCGTCTGCTACGACTCACAGAAGAAATAATAAATGTAGCTCTTGGAGAAAATAAAATATTTATTCCTATAGAAGACATTATGAGGTAATTAACAATAATAATAATTAATAATGGCACTATACAAAATTTCAAAACGTGCAATAGGTTAACATACTAATGTGTTACACATTCTTGGCATATCTTTTTGGAACAAGTAAGGCAGATTGGCTTCTTACAGACAGTGCAAAGATAAGCAGTTTTTGTTCGTTTCTTATGATCAGTGCAAATATTGCTACACTTGCAGTATAGCAATATTTGCGCTGATCTCTCGGTAAAATATCAGCTTGCGATGTACTTGGTTGATCAGGCATATCAGCAGATCAGGCATGTGCTTGGTACATTGTCCAAGTTAGTATCCTGTACTTCAGTCTCGGAGCTTTCGGAATCGGTGTCGTGATCACTCCAAATATAAACGGCGTCCTTGTCATCGGAATGTGGCTCACGAATACATTCAACTGCATGGCCGTTGTCATCGCCAATCTCTTCATCTTCGCCCAGTAAATCATCTTCTTGCAGCCTCATTCAAAAAAGAAAAAAACTTACTCCTTTCTAAAGGGCTGGCAACGCACCTGCAATTCCTCTACCGGCAACGCACCTGCAATTCTCCTGCAAAAAATTCCTCTGGTGTTGCGGATGTTCATGGGCGGCGGTAGTAACTTAACATCAGGTGAACCGTATGCTCGTGTGCTCTCTCTTCTATAAAAAAGCCATTCATTTATGATATCTGAGGCTAAATCATCTGCAAAGTTTACCGATTCAATCCTTTTACGTTTAGATGCCATAGTAAAAACCTAAAACAAAGTTAACATAGATAAACAAAAAAGTCAATAAATCTATTTTTGTCACACAACACTCTACCATGAGTCCCTAGGACTCACAATCGATCATATTTACCTTTCCGAAGGACGTTTGCACGCGACCGTTCACATCTGCATCCCGCGCCTCACTGCAGGAAGGTACTAGAAAGAGCAAGTCTAAACTCTAAAAATTAAACTATTTTTTTGTTGTTTAAAAGTGGTGGTGAGTCCCGTGGACTCAGGGTGGTGCATTAAGGATTAACTACTATAGTCTACAGTAACATTTCTGTTTTTATCTGTCTCAATAATATTATCAAACTCAGCATAAACTATACAGTTAATTGTTTGTATTAGTGAGGATTCAAATCGTACTTCTAATCTTACACTACCATACTTTATGAGATTCCAATGAGCTGATGAGTTCGCTGATAAATCAGGAGTTAAGTCAAATGCTAATAGACAGTACCTTTGGCATACTGTTCATAAAAGATTCCATTTCTTTCTTTAAGAAAGTGAATACCAGTTCCCGAGAATAGAGTATGATATGCTGATGTAAATAACTATTATTAAAAGATGGAAAGCAAAGCTTTTGAAGGTATTTGTTGACCATCAATATATAAGCTGAAAGAATTAATACCATAGTTTTCAAAGATAAATGGATTTTTAGTAAGGTAACCATTAAAAATGCAGAATTGTTCACAAATCCAATTATACATCTTTTGGGTACCTGTCCTAAAAATATATTATCAAGAGTTTTTCTTTGAACACCCGATGGAATTGTTAAAAATTTTACTTCAGCTCGAGTAATAGGATATTTAGCAGTGGTAGAAGCTAAAACTTTTTGATGTGCGAGTAATACACTTGGATTAATTCGTGCTCGTCGAACAATAAGAGTTGCGTCCGTAATGCAAACTTTAAATTTTACATCGTTTGACCTAGCAATTAAATTAAAACTCTCTCTTGATCGAACCAATTTAACACTCATTTCAACATCATTAATTAAAAATTTATCTTGGTTGAAAATGTCACCGTGAAGATGACCAATCATTTCTATTTCGTTACTTTCACTAATCAATTTCTGTCTTTTAACAAATCCTATGTTTTTACCATCTGTAGAATCCATTTTTCCTGCTGTATCCTCATACCAAAGACTACAAGTGGGATGAGATTAATTAGCAGCAGGAGCATAGTTTAATAGGATTTCCATGTATGCTCGATATGCATAGGTATTTTAGGTATCACCACGTAATGACTTGAACTGAAAAACTGAAAAATTGAAACTTGGTGTTTATTTTTTTTAAACCAAAAAACAAGTTTTGGTTTAAATAAACATCAAGTTTAGACGGTAGTGCAAACAAATCTAATTCTGACTTAACGCACTCGTAAGAATGATTATGAAGGAAATACATATTTAATTTGAAAATATATCTTTGATATTTTTTGGTTTTAGACCAAGTTTTTTTCGCAGCTTTCAATTTAGCAGTTAATGGTGGAATGAACGAGGTCAATCGTTTTCTTTTAGTTTTATACCCAGATCCAGTCATGTTACATTGATCAATTTTCTCATCAGCCTTTCGTTATAAATTCGTACTAACTCTCTTTAGACGATCTTTTATTGAGGCTTCCATAGGACGCGCTTGAACCATATCCGATAAAAGTCCTACTCCAGCGCTTAATGTCTCCTTACCAATCACTCGAGCACCACTTGAAAGTAATGGTAAAACTGATCTAAATAACCCCCCTAAGAAGCTCCCAATACCATGACCGCGTTGGTATGGTGAATCCTTATATAATACTCCAACTCCTGACCCAGCTTTATGTGTATATTTATTTTCATATTGACATTTATGATGATCACGAAGAGAATTCATTATTATAATTTTCGGAAATGTAGTTTAAAACACACGGTTCCAAACTGGAATGGTATTTTTGTCCTGTGCTCGATCTTATAACTACTTCCAGCGTATCGAACTTTCTTCGTATAACAGGTAAGTAGTGAGATTGAGAGAAAACGTGCATTTTATTTGCACCATAAATTTATATTGTAGGATCTAATGAAATGACTCTTAGTAAAGGAGTCATAACATCACCCATAATCTGAGGTTTGATAATGTCGCAATATAGAAATAGTTGAGATGGTAACCCTAAGTGTAAATTAGCAGGACACTTTCCAAAATTTCTCTCTAGGAGATATTCATTTGGTTCATAACCTAGTTGTAAACTTAATTTGGGTGATAATGTCACGGATGTTATATTTTTATCCAAAACAGAAATAGACACAAATTTTGTTATTTCATCATAGCGAAATTTCAAGTTCTCTCCGATACCATTTAACACTCTTAAAATATGCTCAACTTTATCATAGTTGGTAGCTGGAATATGTTTTTGTAGTATACACTATGGATGGTTTATCTTAATTAGGCATTAACATAGATTTTGTAATTTATATAACATTATCATGATCTTGAACAGTAAACATGGTACATGGATATTGAAACTCGACAACGCCAACCGACCATTCATCATCTAATTTCATAGCTACTTCTTCTTCTTATAAATCATCCAAACAACTCGCGGCAAACATGCTTTGTCGAATTGTCAAAATAAAAATCATCCAAAGTCCAATCAAATATTGGTAAAATATTTCACTGCGGCATTTTCTGTGGCAACGTTGCGCTTCGTGTTTACAGTCGAGCAGCCCGTTGGTGCGGTCCGCGTTGTCGTATTTGCAGAGAAAATAAAAGAAATATCGGGAAAATTGAGTGTACAAGCCTCTGATTTTTTCATTGGGTAATATTTTTTAATTTAAAGGAGAATTTGAAATTATTCCATGTTAAACTCTTTTGTAGCACAACATTAATTTACTAACCTGTGTAGTGGAGGTATATCTATCACGCCAATTATCGCAAATACGGTTATCTATATCTCTCTTGGTAATATCGTTGAAAAATTTGTGGTCTTGTTATCAGGAAAGTATTCCATTGAATTATTACTGAGCAAAGTTAAATAAAAACTTTCTTTATTCATATTTCTTTTAAACTAGAAGCTAAAATCCAACTGTTAAATTTATCTGGATAACCTTTCCACTTCACTAATACTTCTTTTCTGTTACTTGAATAACAATTGTCAATTATTTAATCTATTTTATATTATGAGGTGGGGTTGTAAGTGATTTTCCGTAATTCTTTTTTATAAAAAGTACCAACTATTGGTTCATTTTGTAAATCTGTTATTTTATAAACAACTCATGGAGATCTATCAATAATTGAGGATATAATAATTATTCAATACATATCCTTTTTTGGAAAACATGTTTACATTTAATTCAACATAACCCACAAAAGTTAGAATAAAGAAAGTTTGTTTGATCGTTGATCATAAAGATTAGTCCAAACTGTCATATTATTTTTGGAATTTACCATGGGCACATCTTACTACTAATTAGTCCAAACTGTCATAATATTGTTGAAATTTACATCACATAGGCACATCTTACTACTAGAGTGAAAGCTATGATTATAAGAGTATAATTAAATCTTGTAAAACATCTATATATCTAGTATTATTATGAGTGAAATAACGCCTCATTTTCATTTTTAGTGTTCTTGAAAATCGTTCAACAATACTGGCCTTAATGTCAGGATTGTTAGTGGTTTAGTAATTAATCTCTTTGGATTTAAAGTATTTTTTGTACATCTTTTGAAACAAATTCTGTACTTTTACCAGATTGTATGTGAGTAGGTGTTAAATTACTTTCAGTAAATATACTTTCAAAACATTCTTTAGTTGTTTCTGAGTTTTTCTTTTTCATTGGTATTGCAAAAGCGCATTTACTAAACATATCAATAACACAAAGTGTATACTTGAAACCACCATTATATTGAGAATAAGTTCGCATATCACTTAAATCAGCTTGCCACAGTTAATTAATATTTGATAGAATGTACCTATTACGCGGGAATTTTTATCGAATGGGTTTATGTAATGTGTATGTTTTTTACGATTTTAACCATTCTTTACTTTCTTTACATTTTACCTTCATGGCTTTTTAATAACTACCAAAAATATATCATATAAATCCTGTTAATTTCTTCTAGTACGGAGTCCATTTTTCCCACTCAAGCTTTTTTACGTATTTTAGTTGTAGACGTTTTATCTCTACTGCTCGGTGTAGAAAACTCTTGAAATTCAATCTCAGAGGGTTTGTTCAGATCTTTTTCTTGATGTTGGTTAATAAACTCACATCTTTTTGGATTTCGAATATAAGGAAGTGGTAATTTAATATCTTTTAATGCTTCAGCAAATCTATCCCACCCTACTGGATCACTTCTTTTTAAGGGCCTTAGTGAATCATTTATTAAATCAACAATATTACTTCCAGGAATTTTTTCATTACCAATTATGACTGTACCTTCATTATCCCAATGTATTTTACTTTTACTTGTTTCATCTAAGTTTAATAATAATTGTCCTTTTTTATTATAAGTTTTTGATATTAAACTGAGTATTTGAGCTGGTGTGTAAAGTGGATTTTCATCATTTTCGTTACTTTTAATGGATCGATTCTCCTCCAACAAAGATTTTGCATTAACTGAAGTTTTTAGATCTCCATTTTTATTTTTAAAACTAATTTTAGACTCATTTGAATCTTCATTAGATGTATCAGAATAAATTTGTAATCTGAGTGGTTGACGATTCTCTTCGGTAAAATGAAGATATCTTTGCAATTTTTGTAAATATAAGATCCATTTCTTTCGGTCTTCCGTCTTACTATTCATAATATTTTGCATTTCAATATCTATTCGAGATAAATTACTATTAACCTTATTTTCTTGTTTTAATTTTTCAATCAATAAAGGTTCGATAAGTATCATTTTCTTTGCATTTTCCATGTTAACTGGCTAGTCCACTCACTAATCCACTCAATATTGCACCTAATATTATTGATAAGAATGCCCCTCCTTTTTGTATAATTATTTTTTTCTTAGTTTATGTTTATACTTACACACTAGTTTACGGAGTATATTTTTGTATTTATTCAATTTTTGTTTATCTAGATCTTTAAAGAAACATTATGAATACACTCACAAATACAGTTAATTTCTTCTTCATCACACGTTTTAAGCAATGCTCTTTGATATTTTGGTTTAAGCGTGTGAAGCACGTTTAGCAAATGTTTATGCGTTGTGAGTCGACGATGCATCATTTAGCAATGATTTGAATTGTTTGATTCTTGGTGTATTTAAACTCTTTTGTGGGGACGTAGACTGTACAGAAACCATTAAATGGGAATACATTTGTCTTGATACGACAAAAATCACTGGAATTCTGTTTTAAATCTACCATTAAATATCCATGCGCCTCTAGAGTTGCATCCCTGTCGGCGTCTTCAATGAATTTTGGGTTATCTGGTGACACTTGTCATGCTAAATATTTTATTTGAGTTTTATCTCGAGGGTTTTTAAAATATATTATATAACTTGAGTTTAATGATATGTCTCTTTGCCCTTTACCCTGATGAAATAAATTTTGTGTTAAATAAAATACACTAAGATTCCTGTAATGACTACTTTTTGTAAATATATCCACAATTCTTCCATCGGACTCTCTCATTAGATCATCAATAATAACAAGATGTAGGTTTTCGACATCAAACATATTAAGATTTGGAATTCCTTGATGATAGTTAACATTTGGTAAATTATATAAAGGTTGCATTTCATCAAAGCACCATGTGATCTGATTAAAATTACAATTACATATTTCTGTAACTGATTTTATGAAATTTGTTACAAAATTTGACTTCCCACATCCACTTGGTCCTGCCACAATAGCAGAAAACGGATGTATAAAGTGAAACATTACACACATCTAAAGTTCTAAGGGGTGAAATAAAAAATGAAAGTGTGGGTGTAAACAATTAATATATATTGTGTACTATAACTAATGTTTTTGGGAAATGAAACAAAATTTATGATTAATTTAAAATTTTATTTTAAATTAACCATAAATTTTGTTCAGTTGTCAAGCAATAACCACTTGTAAAAAACCCACACTTCATTAAAAGAACAATGTAAAAATTTGTGATTATTTTTTGCAAATATATGAATATTACATACTTAACGTTTGTTTAAATTTATGACATTTATCAAATCATTGTATTTTGGACATTTGTTTTCTTCAATATTAAAAATTCTATCATACGTCGTCAACATTTTCAAAAATTGTTTTTCTGCTGAACCACCTTTATATGCGATCACTTCGTCTTTGCACAAATTTCTGATGTACCAATTTAATATGGGAATGATATTCTCTTGTTTGTAGGCACATTTTAATACTTCGGTCACGTCAAAATATGGAATGCCGTGCACGTGTGTTTCGCAATAACGATCATTTTTTTTTTGTCTTTTGGCGACAAATAATTGAAAGGATAACTTGGCCGAAACAAATAATCATCGATAAACGCATAATTTTTATTAGATAGTTTTACGTCTAGAATAGCCATTTCTCTACATCGAAAATGTTTATGAGGATATGTAATGTAAAATCCGTCCATCATTTGTTTTGTCATTTGACCAAGTTAAAAATATTTACACGTGACTAAAATATGTTTGTTCCAACAAACTTCACATAACAATGCTTCATTACTTCCCATTATCCCATCTCTTCGTTCTGCTCTTGTCTTCCTGTAATTTAAGTAAACAGAATCACATTCACTAATGATCAGCTAATGACTGTCATTGTTAAAAAAGTATTTTTTAACTTTTTCACGTTCTGCTATTGTCTTTGTATTTAGGGCTAGGAAATGTCCGCCGCGCTGCCTCAATACGTGTTGGCGAACTTCACATGCCCTCGAAATTTTATCATACATGCAGATTTCCTCACGATGTTTTCCTTCACTACCGAGCACGTAGTAAATCAGCACTTAAAATAGCAATTAACAATTTAATTTGTGCCGACGGGGATCGAACCCGGGTCGCGTACTGTGAAATTTACAGCTTGCGATAATCATCAGAGCTACCACGGTCAACCCCCTAGCATAGAAAAACACTACATCATGAAGCCTTTGGTGCGTTGAAGTAACACAAATGTAGTATTGATAGATCCACTGCGGTCAAACGACCATACACTAATTCCTTGACTGCAGCGCCCTGGTATTATATAGCACCAGTAAGTAATAATTCTAATCTAAAGAATTTCTGCAGTGGAACTGAGAGTAACTTTATGCGACAACAAGCTGATGTCACATTCTGTTGCTTATCTCAACATTTCTTCGTGTTGCGTCTCGTTCGATGTATCGATGACTCAAATAAGATTTGTATAACACAAAAGAATGCAATTATTCTTTAGAAATCACTATAATTGATCATTACTATGTTAGTCATTGAGTAAATTAGTACTGTAATATTTTTTTTTTTGAGACAAAACACATCCCCTGATGGATGTGCGGCCAACCACTCTCCGATACAATAAAGGTGGCGCGGGGACAGATGGAGTCGGGGCGTACCCTCCAAAAAAAAACAAAGCACAGTGTGGCCACAAACGCAGAAAATAATAATCTACTAATATCAGTTATTCATGAATAATTGATACACTAGATGTACAACAACATCTAAAAAAGATTCACCTCAGTCTAGAAAATAATGTTCATGCTGCTAATAGACTGCCCATGTATACCCACGTACCAACGTATATAATATGTAATTTGGATACAGATGATAAACCAGGGTTACATTGGGTAGCTTTATATATCGATACGAATGACGTCGGTCAATATTTTGATTCATATGGACGATCACCTGTAAGATATCATCTAGAGTTTATAAAAAGGAATTGTAAAAGATGGAACTGGAATGTTGATAGGATTCAGAATGTGTGGACTTCATTTTGTGGCGAATATTGCTTAATGTATTTGCTATATAAGTTTCAGGGATGTTAAATGCATGGTTTTACGAGTATATTTACAGGGAACACATTGTACAACGATATTTTAGTGGATGAGATGTTTCGCTCCTATTTTATAGATAATAAGTAATAAGATTTTGTATTTTGTAAAAATTGTAACTAAATTAGGTAATGTGTTTTATTGATGATTCAGATTAGCGTTGTAGTTAGGAACAAAAAAGTTATAATACAATAGCACTGATAAGCCGACGCTCACGCCAGGAAAGAATAGACAATGACAATAGATAAGAAAAATGGGACGCTAATGACGGTTGAGGCCCCTCACCGGATATCAACTAGATATTGGTTAATTGATCTGCACATCTCGGAACCGTGCATCCTACGCAAAAAAGGACCGTAGTTTCGTGATCAGAGCATGCCAAAACCCTTCTTTTTGGGGTCGTGAGTCGACGAACTTTGTATCACTTCTGACTCAGTGAGCCAGAACTGCTACAACGTAACTACTACAATATTGTTCTTTTTTATATATAACTGAAGCGACAAACAATAAATTCATGTATATTGCATATCCTATGAATCGATTTGGATTTGCCTAATTTATTTGATTGTTAGTTATTACGAAGTAAGTTATACGGAACGAATCTTGTTGTGTAATATATTATTCATTTTTATATTATATTTTCTTATAAAATTGAAGTCACAAACGTAATTACACCTGATGAACACCTAGTTGGATTAGTATTTAACACAGAATTGTTCTTTTTTATAGAATAATAATGACAAAGAAGTACATAGTTGATAGTACGGTAAGTAGATGCGGTAGCTCATAGACATCTACATCTATCTTTAATTAAGAATCAAAATATAGATGCGTTGCCACCCATGAGGAGTAAGATATAATGCCTTGTTAACAGTAAAAATGGTCTTCGTTTCTCTACACTTACCATACGAAATACAGCAGCATTAAGCTGCCGTTCTACACTGGTATTCTGTGAAAGCGTGATCCTTCCCTGGTCGAGCCAACCTATTAGTGCGGCAACTATAATACACCTGCAGCATAGCTCTACTATGTAAACATCAGGTGTTCGTGCATGAGTTAGCAAAATAATGCTTTTGAATATTACTAGTTTTTACTGCATAGTGTAAAGTAGTAGTAACGCGTTTATCGCGTATATTAACTTTTTTATATACCCGATGTTTCGAGCACTTTGCAACACCCATGGTCACTGGGGAGACTGAGATGTTCAACGTTCAGATGTCATAGTTAACCGCGGCTACCACAGATTAAAATTATTAGTTTTTGTTCCGATCTACACAGTATGAACTTATAGTATCTTGAAATCTTGGGTTGAGATTTAATTTTATTAATTATAGGATTCCAAGCAGATGATAGCGCCCTTATTTTCTCTATTAAAATTAGGATGTTTTTTGATTTCAATAGCCTCGCAAATCATCCTTGGAAAGAATTGGCGTTCTTTAGCGAGGATTTGTGGTATACAAATTCTGATGTGGTGACGGGGGCAATCCTGTACGTGTTCACAGACTGCAGAATTCCCCGAGCGTAGATTGTTCACATCAGCTATATATTCTTTCTAGACATGACCAGGTCGCTGAATCTCGAAAGAGGTGGCCCTCCGATGCTCTGAAACCGAAATTAAAATGAGCGTCATTAACGCTAAATAAGTTTTATTCGAATTATAATATTATATAATAAATAAAATAATTACCTTATTTCCTCTCGAGTTGGCACCTAGCCACGTTCAGTGTAGTACGTGCGGTGCTAACCACCAATAGGTACTTGTAATAACAAATGCCTACGAATTGAATTGGAGCACCATTATTAATTGTAAATAACATCTTATTACGGTCACGTTAATTTAAACTATTTATAATAAGCTAAGTGTAGGGCGGCCCCCATTAGGTGGAGTGAGGACACGGTAAGACACGCACGAAATCGAATGTTGCAGATAGCTCGGAACCATGTTTTATAGCATTTCTTTAACAAAGTTTATGATATAAACTTACCTCACCTGTGATGATGATGATAAAGTCCTTCTGTTCCATTTTCAACCAAGGTGACAAGTTCAACAATTAATCGGAAGCTATCAACTGTGCAGGAGTTTGACAATACTGCGTTTATCAAATACAGAAACATGTACTGGTCCTAACCTATCTGTGTTCGATTGTAGTAGTAAGCGACAAGGTCTGAGCTTAAGGATATCCCTAACCTTAGACCTTATATCAGACATCGACACACTGCTAAGATGGCGCAACACAAGCAGACATGAAAACCAAAAATTTCTGGTTTACAAATGTTGACTCCAGCTGGGATTTAAATTTCACTCGCTTCTGCTGAACACACAATGGAGACTGCCTGTGTTCAGCAGTAGAATTTTGTAAGGCTGTAACGGCATTACCTACAAGTGATTAATAGATATTACTTATTGCCCTAGCGGAGCGTTGACGTCCGCGTCGCATATATTGTGATATTGTGATATATGCGACGCGGTCATCAACGCTCCGCTAGGGCAACAAGTAATATCTATTAATTACTTGTAGGTTATATCGTTACAGCATATAAATATTTTATTTGTAAGAAGAATCTGTCATAATCGTAGTAGTATCCGATTGACGATCGCAGTATCAGATGTTTTGCACCTGTGCCGTCATAATATGTCGTCTGCCATAAGGTATTTCTAGACGTTGATATAGTTGTGTCTTGCGGTACACACGTGATGACATGTTGTGGATTGTCCTTACCCCCCACTAAACATCAAACCCATCCATTGTCTATTCTCTCAAATTATTTTGAAAACCTAGCTTATATTCCAAGATATGAAATATATTAATCAAGTTTCCTTTCGGCGAAGTTAATTTACTCGGATAATTTTAAAATATACTAATTCACGTATGAACCAAAATATGAATATCATAGCCTGTCATGACGCTAGGTGATAAAATTGTTTCTCGTTTTAAACAAAATGAACGAGCAAGTCAAACCGTCAAACTTGAACGTAATAACGGTAGCGTACAAACTAAAGGCAAACTTTTAATTGAGGCACCAGTTACATAGTTATACTCCTGTGTGAAAATTTCAGTTACAGTTTAATGAATTGCGCGCTGTTAGGAATTTAGTGAAGTCACGAGTATAACTAATTCAAGTCCCAGCACAATGCAAATAAATAGTTAGCGTAAAGTTACACAATCGGTGTTTGCGTAATGTACTTATGTCGTATAATTTATATGGGAGGCGATGTTATTAGGGATTTATAGGCATTAAACACATTATTTATTTAATTACAATAAAATATACGCATTATTTGATGTAAATTTTAAGCTGTGAACCTTTGTTTATTCAGAACTCGCGACGCTCCGGCTTCGCTTGGGTAGAATCTGTTAATGTGTAGTTAATAAAGTTATGATAAGAATCATCAAATAGCAATAATTATATCAATTTTTGACTCCTTAAAAACTTTAAAGCATATAGCTTAGATCACTTCTGATATTGCTCTCTATGCGTTCGTGCAGTTTCATTATAATAGTTCGAATATTCAGAAGATTAATCGGGACAGGCAGACACACACACTTAATGGCATGCAAACAACTCAAAAACTCATCTCAGCTCAATATAAGGTAGTAATTTCAGACAGACACAAAGTTAATTTACATATAACGAATATTATTTCTGAAATTATTTTCGTTTATCCGGCCAATAAACACTTAAAAAGTCAAACACTGAAGGATTTTTATCATAATCACCACGCTTGAACCACGGGTTGGTGGTCTTAATGCTGGATACATCTACTAGGTTATGCTGCTACTTACCTATTTTCTGGGTGAGGTATTAAAACACGTTCCACATTCTGTATTAATACCACCACCATATCAATTTCTGTGGCAGCACTGGGACTAAGCGCTCGTTGTAAATTTCACTACGGAGGTAACCAGGATGCGATCTCCGCCGGCACCGATGAAGTTATTAATTGTAATTTTAAGAACTGATTAACAATTTACTTCACGGTAAAGAAAAACATCGTGAAAATGCCTGAATGTCTAAAAAATAAAAACATTTCGAAGACATCATGCGCAGTTACTGAAAAAACGGTGCGAACAAATATCCACAATCCTTTCAGAACAGAAAGTTTTGCTATTATTAAACTTTTACTAAGGTCTATAACCTGTACTTTTACTAATGTCCATAAAATTATTCACTGACTTTGTTAAGATTATAACACTATTTTAATATATTCCAAATAATCGTAACTCGAAATAAATAACCAGTATAAAAAGTTAAATGTTGTAAATATCTATTCTAAACTGTGATTCCGAAACCAGTTAAACCGTTTCGCTATCGGAAATCTTACAACGTTGATATATTTCGTTGCAAGTTTCGCCTCTTGTCCAATGCAAAGTGATTCAATTTTAAAATGTCGGCCTGCGCTGAGCCGGGGAATTCAAACTGTCTACGGTACAATAAAGACTTGCTGGGATCGATTTAGTTTATAAATGCACTTTTGTTTCGTGCAATTTTATTTTAGATCTATATTCAATATTCGTGTTGTTTAGTCCGAGTCCCAGGTAAACACTAACCACCGCTTTTTTTATTATATATTGTAATTTTTGTGTATTTGATTAAAATATTATTAAAATATTTAGCAATAAAATGTTATAGCTTGTATATTATTCCATTACCTACTTTTTAATTTAAAATCTCCCTCAGTAATTTTTTCGCCATATTAAACAAATTGAAGATATATTAATTATTTTTTTTTATACAAAAATATAAAAGTATTTTATATAACGTATCAAACGAGCACACAGCTTTCCTATAGACAATCCATCGAATAGAAGAATGCAGGTGCGTCATCTCTCCTAACCCCTCAGTACTAAAACGAAATGCCATTTTACCAGTAACGATAACAATGAAAAATCACTTTTAATTAGAGCCGACTTCATGTACTAAACTGAAAATAATTTCACATTCTGAAGTCTGTGCTTAGACATATTGTATTATAAGATTTTTTATGTTTTCTTAAGTTGTTGATGTTTTTATCATTGTAAAAATTTTGTTGCCCATCTCCTATTTCAGTTTCCCTCTGTCGCCTCTTACGATACCCCTGGAACGATATGGGGTACTCTTAAGAGCCCTCTTACATTTCGGCGTTACACAAATTTAGGTATTTTACGCACCGAGCGGGCGACGATCTACAGGAACGATATTGTATTTCATATCTGTTCATTCGCTCGCACTATGATAGTGTGAGTATAGCTCTACACTTACCTCACGAAACACAGCACTATTAAGCTGCTATTTTACGCCGGTATTCTGTGAGAGCGTGGTCCTACCCCAGTCGCGCCGACCTATTCGTGCTTCAACTATAATTTAGCTGCAGCCTGACTCTACCACGTAAAAAAGGCATGTTTACAAAAAGCATGTTTTTAGTCAAAGATATAGTATAGTATAGTTTATACCAAATCTATGTCTTAACTACAGTAATATGAAGCTGTGTGAGTGTGTTCTAATAAACAAAGGCGTCTAGCTTCCAGATCCTCTTTTCCGAGTGGCTTACTTCCGAGAATTTAATTACGCTATCTCGTTGCTAGTCTAGACTTCATTGCCATGTCGGCGGAGAGTCAGCGTCGCACGAAGTTAATTTTCTGTAACATTCACTTCAGTCACTCGACATCCTGAAAACGGACGTAAATAACAAAGTTTACAATAACTTACTAATAAGTACTATCAAGTAAAAATTCTACAATGTTTCAGCAGACAACAAATTACTTAGAAAGTTTTAGTCAACGAAGTCGACAAGTTAGTAATACCCTTAGTAGATAAGTTGGTAGTTAAGTTAAAGTTCCGACTTTGGAGTAGGAAAGTATTGTCGACTGTCAGTTCTATCAATTAAAATTTAAATTGTGTCTATACACAATATGTACTTATAAGTAAGTACGTAAATATTAGAAATGGTTGAGTTCAAATAACGATCACACAATTATAAAGCTTTGAACTCAAATCGTCAAAGGTTAAATTTGACAAATTGTTTTGACTATAGGCTTTACACTACTTTCAAAGGAGACGGGCGAATTCGAGCCTAACGTTACACAACTGAAATATTTATTTATATTTTTTTCACAGTGTTTTTGTAGTTAATAATGAAATATTAATCAGTTTCAACTTGGCCATAAGAAATTAAATATTTAATAAAAATAATATGGACTTCCCTTATTTTCTTTCATTTCTAAACAATGCTGCCAGATGCAATAGGTTAGTTAATCGATTTTAATATAAAAATAGAAAAAATACAATAAAAAGTAAATAGAAATGAGTGTGAAAGTGAAAGTTCCTTAGATAAGTTTAAAAAACTTATTATTTAAATAATGGTGTCCTCGTGACACATCAACGTTTCAAAAATCGCAAAAATAAATTGACTGAATAGATTAATAAATTTATTATCAATGTTTCTGCAGGCCACAAAGCGGAACTCATGTCAACGTTAGTTCAAAAACTCAAACGTCAATCAAATCATTTGCTTCCTTCGCTTGGCTCTGAGCTTGCTTGCAATATTTTCTGATGTTTTCGTGTGCTGTGACAATATTCTGATCTTTAATGACTCTGGCTACGTAAAAAGGATTCCGACGGTTTCTTTTCTGACTTTACAAGAATATGCAAAATGTAACGATTCCCTCCCTCTCTCATATAATAAATATATTAGATATAATTAATTTACCCCTTTTAGATAAAAATTATATATATGTGACTAGGATAAATAAAATATGTTTTGGTCTTTCTAAATGATCTTTCTAAAGGTTTAATAATAGGCCGTTTGTAATATTTTTGGCGTGATCGTCTTAGTTAGGACCCTTATTTACGTTGTGTTTGTTTAGTAACTTAGTTCTTTTAGGTGTCTTTTGGAAGAATGAATACTCGCTAGAGCAATTGAAAGCTGTTGGTAGTGCCTTATAAGCTAAGTGAACCCCGTTCACGAAGACAGGGCTCGAAAAAGGTTAAGAACATAAAACGTCCCTATTCCACTTGCATCAGGTTTACATTATTAATTATCCCTTCCCGCTCAGAAAAGGCTCAAAATATATTTATACAAAATACCCGATACAAGGGCTTCGCTCTCCTACATTTATTTAAAAAAATGTAGGGGGAGGTACACGGCCCCACACACGCCGTGCACGGTGAGTGCCAACCATTTTGATGCACTCCCCCCGCAGGGAAAGCTAATTCGGGAACTGGACCGTAGTCCACAGCAAAATAACTGGCGAACCAGTAAAAGAGGCTTGGCCCCTTGCTAGTGCGTAAGCACAAACATCGACCGAAGTCGCGCATGTCAATGCGTGTAAACGCCAAACAGAATACGAACGAATCCAGCCACAGTGAATGTACGTCACACGGTTTAGGCAAATAGGCACACTGGCCGTAAACCCTCCGTGAGCGCCACCACCTGCCAGACCGCCGCTCCTGCAGACGTGATGTAAGTGTATGGCATCACCACCAGTTGCATGATCAGCACGGCTACTAGCCGCAGAGCGTGTCATGAGTCTACCGCTCACCTCAAGGGAATGGGGTCCCACGTTGTGCGGCTTTCGGCCGCAGCCTTGAGAGTCTCCTCAGATCCTCCCGCCAGCTACCACCCGCATGAGGTCGACACATATGCTCCACCAACCAATACAACGGCAGATATAGCCAAAAGGCAGTTATAAGATAAGAGTAATAATTCGCCATCAGAAAGGGTTTGTGTCACTGACGTTGAGTAAATGCATTTTCGATCATGTTTGTCTCACCCACCGACAAGTTGCCTTCAATCATTCAAAGGTGGGAAAGTTACAGAGATATAATATTATGTTGTTATATAAAACATCGTGGAGGGCAGACAGTCTGCAGCCCCGTAATGAAGGGACCCGACTTGGGCAAAGCTACTTAGGTGTGAGTCAAACCAAGACGCAGAGAGCGCCATTGAGAATAGCGTCCCACCAAACAACCATCGCAAAGACGCAACGCTGCAGAACACAACAAGCATCAATACGACTATCGTCGGGCTTACACCATCCAAAGGTCCCTCATACATCCCAGCAGACATCACCACCCGCATACCACCATCGACCAGAACCACAAGAGTGCGTCGAATCAGGCGCAGCACACCCGCAGATCCATCACAAGACGCAATACCGCAAGTAGCAGTAAGCATCAATGCAACTATCATACGGTTGGCGCCCCCTCACAACACACCCACATGATCCCTATCGACTTTGGTAACAAAGTTTGTATTGTTGTTATATAAAAAATATCACCAACGTATCATAGTAGCACGCTACTAAGACGCCAATGAACAAAACTCCACGTATCATAGCACTAATGCACTAAGACATGAAGTTGAGTATGCCTGTTACACCTAAAAGTGCTACCAAACACACTCATCATCCCAAACCGAAAGACAGACGACGCAGCGCTATGCGCTACGACGTCGCCCACAAACGGTATGGGTGTGCGATGTCCACGGGAAAGCCGTATTGCTACAACAAACCCGCTTACCATCGGCACTTAGATGTTAATTGTATACCTCCATCGACCAGAACCACAGGAATGCGTCGAATCAGGCGCAGCACACCCGCAGATCCATCACAAGACGCAATACCGCAAGTAGCAGTAAGCATCAATGCAACTATCATACGGTTGGCGCCCCCTCACAACACACCCACATGATCCCTATCGACTTTGGTAACAAAGTTGGTATTGTTGTTATATAAAAAATATCACCAACGTATCATAGTAGCACGCTACTAAGACGCCAATGAACAAAACTCCACGTATCATAGCGCTAATGCACTAAGACATGAAGTTGAGTATGCCTGTTACACTTAAAAGCGCTACCAAACACACTCTTCATCCCCATCCGAAAGATAGACGACACATCGCTATGTGCAACGACATCGCCCACAAACGGTATGGGTGTGCGATGTCCACGGGAAAGCCGTATTGCTACAACAAACCCGCTTACCACCGGCACTAAGATGATATGTCTAGGACACATCGGTTAGCGAGTCCAAGTTTACCTCGGACCAATTGCTCGTGAAGCAGCACACACGCCACCATAATATTCCTTTTCAAGTCCCTAATAAGGACTAGTCATTTTGCTACAGTACTAGGAGCAGTCGGTCACCCGACCACCCCATACAATGCTTATGCATCAAGGAGACCTTCAATAATAATGCTTTTGTATCATAGACCTTACTTTCATAAGTCATTCATATATAGGGTTCGAACCCACAACCCTACTATTGTAATGCATATTAATCATAGAGACCTTCTATAGTATTGCTTTTGTATCATAGACCTTACTTTCATAAGTCATTAATATATAGGGTTCGAACCCACGACCCTACTATTGTAATACAAATTCATCATGGAGACCTTCTATAGTATTGCTTTTGTATCATTGAGTTTAATATCATAAGTCCCTAATATAGGACTAGTCATTGTGCTACAGTACTTCAGGCAGTCGGGCTCCCGACCACCCCATATATATGTACAACTGCAGGTATGTACCTCCGACAGCTTCCTCCATACAAGACATCTATACGTGAACACCTTCCATAACTTAGGAAAATTTTCTTTAATACATGAACTCCTTCAACAACTTCTATACGTGAACTCCTTCCACAACTTAGAAAAATTTTCTTTTATACACGAACACCTCCCATGACTTAAACAATTTTTAACAAATTTTCTAATTATCTTATAAACGTTATTTAACTTAATTTTATAATATTTTTTGACTTGTATTTCTATTATTTATCTTATTTTAAATATTTTTTCAAGTTTTTAAATAAATTTATTTATTACGAAAAACAATAATTTTGCCTTTAATTTACTATGTTATTGGGATAATGTCTGAAATATATTAACTTTATGTTTATTAATTTAACTTAATTGCTTAATATATATCTTTTAAGACTATTTTTGACGCCCCTTTATATTGAATTTAATTATTAATAATAATATTGGGCCGTCACAAATACATGTGCAAAATGATAACTTAAATGAATTTCCCAAGCTCACACGTAGTGATTTAATAAAAATATATTTAGGTATTTATCAAATTAAGTAGGCTAGGTCCCATTATGGAGAACACATACGACAATGTGGGAGATGAGAAATAGAAGTGTGTCGAGAAACGGACAGCAACCTACTAAGAGAACTGTCAATATCCAATTATTCTATCTGGTTATTAAGAGGTCGATAAAAAACGAGACATGTATGCTCAAAAACATATTTTACATATATTTTAGTTCATAGTTCTCTTAATGGTAGAGAGGCCATCAAACAGTATTATTTCAATTGCTTGGTAGGAAAAAGAACAGTAAAATGCTGTTGTCATGTAAAGTCCATAATATGGTACCTGAGCTGGACAAGGCACCAAGAGAATTTAATACCGCCTGCACCGTTTTAGACGATATTTTATTTGTTTATGATGAAGTGGACGATGAATAAATCGTTAAAAGAGAAAGTGTTTTTAATTCATACTCCCTCTGCTTTTTTATAATTATTTCAAACCTCTAGAATTTAGTTAGACGGCGGCGTCTGAATCCTCTATGTGTGAATGTCCTACAATACATAAAATTATGGTAAAGTCTAGTCTACTTACAATAAAGTCTAATAATTATTTCTTTAATGTGTAATGTGAGAGCTAGATGTAAGAATAACATTGTAAGCATAACATATGCCATAACATCGTTTTTAAACAAACATGTAATTTTTTCTACCATGAAGCAGTCGTAAACATTTTAGTTTTTTTTTAAATGGTATAAGTATATAAATAAAATCATGCAGTAATCGTTACTGTAACATCAGGCACAGTTTCCTATATACTTTCGTCCGTCTCCTTTGTTACTTACCAGTTCGCATTTATACGTACAAAATTTATGTAATTTTATAGTGCGAAATTACAAAATGGAGTTCGTAGGATTGTGTTAAATTTTGACAAAATATTGAAAATTTCTTAATATACAAAAACTTATTTGGAATATCTCTTATTGTTTTAGACTTTCTTTGGATTATTTGGCAAGCGGGTTGACAACCGCAGTTTTTATTTTACTGGCAGAATCTTCCTACTAATAAATAAAGAAGACTCTGCTGCTCATATTCTCGTTTGTTACCCTCAGTCACATGTCACGATACCCATGGGACGATATGGGATAGAGGATATTCATGCTCTGCCACCACTTAATAAATATAATTTCTAAACATTTCTATAATGTTTTAGCATCCAAACATCAACTATTTTATTAGACCTTTTTGACAACCCTGATCATCGCCGAAGACACTAATTGAAAACGTGATCCAAACAACCTGAATGAGCAGCGTTCGTCCGAAATACGAGATATTGATTTCAATGTAATATCCGAACACCCCTTTGAAATAAAACGTTACTTATCCAAGCGTTTTGTATTTAACGTTAATGTTGACGTGACCGCTTCCCTCGCTTAATATTCGACTTACGGCGTGTTCAAATTTAAGCGAATATACTGTAACAAGTTCGGTCAGCTGAGTTGAAAATTTGCAAATCTTAATTTCAGGAACAACTTTTTTAATTAATGATTTAGTTATATAAGCTAAAATTAAAATCCCACGCTTGATCTAACTCTGGTCGTGTACTCCGTCTCTCCGTTTGGTCTATATTCTGTCGTGTCAGATAACCTTCCCATCGGACTATAAGTATGAGTAAAATAAAAGGGAGTGCATCCAGCGAGCACACTCGTGCACTATAATCCGGTCCTGCGCAATTGGCTAGTTACCGTTGAGACTTAACGCCATGACGAAATTCGATCTAGAGGATTTTTAAAGCTAAGTTGATGATAAAAAAAAATATTTTGTATAATTTATTTAAAACACAATATTATGATTGCTAAGAATTATCAAAAGAATGTTGATAACGTAAATCTCACCAAAATATATCGTACAATTTACCTGTCTATTGAACAGATAAATCTAATTGAGCCGGTTTTTGAACCGACTACTGACTGATTCAAATAGGCTGATATCTAAATGGTCGTTTTGACGGCAGACAAAAACTCGCTAATGAGTCCATACTGAGAAAGAGCTCAATTGATCTCAAGTCTTTTGTCTGACAATTTTTTTCTTCTTTCCGCCATTCTCAAAAAGATTCGTCGTTGGATCCACGAATGTTGATAAAATGACGAAAGCTCTTTCATTAAATAAATGAAATAAAATAAATTACGAGTCGATGTCAATCTCAATTGAACGTTTGAAATTAGATAATGTAATGAATGAATTTAAAATACATATATTTTACTAGAGATCCGCCCGACTTTTGCATCGGTGATTTCTGGTTCTCGACAACAGCGTCACGTAACAGTCTCGTAATTAAAAAAATTTAATCAAAATCGATCCAACCCTTTGGGAAAAGTAACAAACACTTACAGAAAAATTATATATATGACAACTTAATATCCTTTATATTCGTCGAAATCGGTAATGTAATAAATCAGTTTGTGTGTGTGTGTGTATGTGTGTGTGTGTGTGTGTGTGTGTGTGTGCGTGCGTGTGTGTGTGCGTGCGTGCGTGCGTGCGTGCGTGCGTGCGTGCGTGCGTGCGTGCGTGCGTGCGTGCGTGCGTGGGTGCGTGCGTGCGTGCGTGGTTGCGTGCGTGCGTGCGTGCGTGCGTGTGTGCGTGCGTGCGTGCGTGCACGCGTGCGTGCGTGCGTGCGTGCGCGCGTGCGTGCGTGCGTGTTTGCGTGCGTGCGTGCGTGCTTGCGTGCGTGCGTGCGTGCGTGCGTGCGTGCGTGCGTGCGTGCGTGCGTGCGTGCGTGCGTGCGTGCGTGCGTGCGTGCGTGAGTGCGTGAGTGCGTGCGTGCGTGCGTGCGTGCGTGCGTGCGTGCGTGCGTGTGTGCGTGCGTGCGTGCGTGCGTGCGTGCGTGCGTGCGTGCGTGCGTGCGTGCGTGCGTGCGTGCGTGCGTGCGTGCGTGCGTGCGTGCGTGCGTGCGTGCGTGCGTGCGTGAGTGCGTGCGTGCGTGCGTGAGTGCGTGCGTGCGTGCGTGCGTGCGTGCGTGCGTGCGTGCGTGTGTGTGTGTGCGTGCGTGTGTGTGTGTGTGTGTGTGTGTGTGTGTGTCTCTCTCGTGTGTGTGTGTGTGCGTGTGCGTGTGCGTGTGCGTGTGCGTGTGCGTGTGCGTGTGCGTGTGCGTGTGCGTGTGCGTGTGCGTGTGCGTGTACGTGTGCGTGCGCGTGTGCGTGCGCGTGCGCGTGCGCGTGCGCATGCGCGTGCGCGTGCGCGTGCGCGTGTGTTCTAATAAAATAATAAAACTCGCTTGGTGGTTTGCAACAGACTAACCTTTATTTATAGTCATCTATAAGTCTATAACAGAGTAGGCAGATTTACACTCATATACCAATAGATGGCCTTAGTAGTATGATATTTTGTTATTAAGTTACAATTTATTTATAACACCCTCTCTTAACAAAATATCCCGATAATTGTACAAGTTTTAAAAATTCAGTTTACAAATAGTTATAAGTTTTTTAACAATAAAAACAATTTTATAAACTACATACTTATTTTAATTTACTTCCCCTATTCCCATCAGATCTATAAATTTGTAATGTTTATTTGCACAAAGTGCTTTAGTAAATATATCTGCTGGCATAGAAGAGGTTGGTACGTAACTAATCTTGATTTTATTATTCACCACACATTCTCTAGTAAAATGATGGCGTACATCAATATGCTTATTGCGTTTGTGAAACATCGGATTAGAAGCCAATTTTAAAGAACTTTGACTGTCACTGTACAAGCTTAAAGGTTCTTTTTTACTATACATACCAAGTTCTAACATTAAATTTTTCAAATAAATTGCTTCTTTACAAGCCTCTGCAAGCGCCATATACTCGGCCTCAGTACTAGACAGGGCAACTGTTCTTTGCTTTCGAGATTCATACCTTATCACACAACCTGACAATATAAAACAATAGCCTGTATAAGACCTTCTATCAATGTTACAAGATGCCCAGTCGGCATCAACAAAACCATATAAATCAGTACTATTTTTCTTGAAAATTAAGCCAAAATGTTTAGTTTTTTGCAAATATCTTAACAATCTTTTCAAATGTTTCCAATGTGTTTTGTTATAACATGTGTTATATTGACTTAGAAAGCTTACACTATAAGAAATATCTGGCCTTGTGAGAACTGAAAGATACATCAGTGATCCAACCAATTGTTGATAAGGATAAGTCTTACTACAATGGTCATTATCGGCCCTTTCTAATTTTAAATTTACTTCCATTGGAGTATCTGAAGTTTTGCAATCAGTCATATTAAATCTTTTCAAAATATTGTCAATGAATTTCTTTTGGTCCAAAGTTACATAATTCTTTTGAACATTTACATTCATGCCAAGGCAATTTTTTGTTTGACCCAAATCTTTAATTTTAAAATCTGACTCTAATACACTTATCAACCCTTTATAAGTTTTATTGCAGTTGTAAAATACAAAAAAATCATCAACAAATACAGCTACATAAACTTTTGAATTATTATGACATTTCATGAATAGACAGGGTTCATATTTAGATTTCTTAAAACCTAACTTTAACAAACTGGATTCCACTTTTATGTACCAGGCCCTAGCCGACTGTTTTAGCCCATATATGGCCTTTTTTAACCTTAAAACTTTATTCTCACAATTTTTAAAATTAGAATTTTCTGGTATTTCCATAAATACACATTCATCAATATTACCATTTAAGAAAGCTGTTGGTACATCTAAATGATTCATTTTTAAGTCTAGTTGAACACTCAAGGCAAAAAGTAGTCTCAAGGTAGAATAACGCACAACAGGAGAAAATGTTTCATTGTAGTCCACACCTTTGATTTGAGTGAAGCCCTTAGCCACAAGTCGGGCTCTATAGCACACATTACCACTACTGTCACATTTCTCCTTGAATACCCACTTGTTTTTCACTACTGTGCCCTCACTTGGCCTATCCACTAAAACCCATGTGTCATTGTCCCTAAAAGATTTCAGTTCTTCTTGTATGGCCCTGCACCAATGCTCCCTATTGGGTCCCATGAGAGCATCCTGTAGAGATATTTGTTCACTAGTAAAGTCTTCAACACACAAGTTGGAAAAACCATACCTCTCTGGTACACGACGAACACGCTTCTCTTCTTGAAGGACAGCATCACTCTGAGCACCGACCAAACTGTCATCTATTCTTAAGTACTCACTATATTCGTCATCCTGATCACTTGACGAATCACTTGCAATATATGTTGGATCTTCTCTGTCTGATCTCTCATTGTCTTCAATGCTTATTGAACTTTCCTCTTCAACACCTGTATTCTTTTCTATATCTTTTGTTTGGCGCCCTCTCTTCAACCATAACCTCTACTGTGTCATTCATATCACTCTCCATGACCACTACATCCAGTGCCACAGTTATTTTATTTGTTTTCTGGTCATATAACCTATAGCCTTTGGTATTTTCTGAATACCCAACCAAATGTAACATTTGTGATTTTTTATCCCATTTGTTACGTCTCACTTTTGGAATGTGGACCATAACTGGACTCCCAAACACTCTAATATGTTGTAGATTGGGTTTTCTGCCAGTCCACATCTCATATGGGGTAGTATTATTGTCCAAAATTACTGCTGGTGATCGATTTTTTCAAATATACTGCCGTATTCACAGCCTCCGCCCATAGGTGTTTGTCGAATGAAGCGTCATGCAGAAGACAGCGTGCTTTTTCTACAATTGACCTATTGTACCTTTCACTTAAGCCATTCTGTTCTGTGTATAGGGAACTGTCTTTTGATGAACTATCCCATGTCGCTTTAAGTAATTTTCCATCTCCACTGAGCAGAATTCCCCACCGTTATCGGACCGCAATATCTTAATCCGTTGTGACTGCTGATTCTCTACCTGCTTTTTGAATTCACGAAAATACTTAAAAGTCTCATTCTTTTCCTTTAGAAAGTAAACAAAGCACATCCGGCTATAATCGTCAATAAACAACAGATAGTATCTAGCCAAACCAAGTGATTTCTTCTCCATGGGGCCACACAGGTCTGTATGAACCACTTCTAGGACCCTGCTGCTCGTGCTGGTACTAGTAGAGAAAGGCAGCCTGCTTTGTTTGCCTTCGCAGCAAACTACACAATTTGATTTGCTTATATTCTGTTTTTCCTGGTAAGTTACACCTTTGACTGCTCCTTTTTTCATTTTCTCAAGGTCATTCATATTTATATGCCCCAATCGTCTGTGCCAAATGTTGCACGAGGTCTGTGCAACTGCTGCTAAAAGCTGCTTCGACCTTTCAATGTTTAATTTGTACACTTCATTTTCCAAGCTCGCTTCACCAATACAAACATTCTGAGTGTTGTAGATGTAACATCCATCTTTATTGAAGGATACTCTGTTACCATTTGCAATCATTCTGCTGACGGAAAGCAAATTTGTGGTGAGTGTTGGTATGCACAAAACATTCTTTATTTCTACTTCATGTGTGATTGTTTTCACTCGCGTAGTAAGCCGAAGATCTCCGGAGCACAACACTGAAACTTTGGTGCGATCAGCGACAATTATTTCTTTCACTTTCGGCTCATAAGATATGTTTGTCAACATGTTCTTGTTTGACACCATGTGAGCACTTGCGCCAGAATCGACGTACCAGTCGTCTTGATTGAACTCTCGCGCAAGAAAAACTGCACTCAGCACGTTCGAAGTTGATTTCTGTTTGTCTTTATTTAATAGGCGGCACTGGCTCTTGAAATGTCCGATCCTTTTGCAATGGTAGCAACGAATTTGTTTTTTCTGGGTTGTATTGACATTGACGTTTCTACTGACAGATGACGGTTTCATTTCATTTTTGCTACTGCCACTATGCGCCTGTAGGTGGCGTTTCTGTACTTGTGCAATTAGCGCGCCTTCTGACTTAACCTCAAATTCCGAACACATGTCTAACAATTTCGTTTTTATAGCATCAGCACTTATCTTCAATCCTGAATGTTCGATTGCCATTATCATTGGGCTAAATCTTTCTGGCAGTCCTGCCAGCAACAGAGAGCCGATCCATTCATCGTTTATTTCGAATCCGGTGCCCTTCAATCGCTGAGCAGTTTCGACCATCTGATTAACGTAGCTGGTCATACTATCACAACTCTCCATACGTATTGATATTAGGCTTCTTAGGAGAGTAATCTTGCGCGTAAAACCAGAGTCATCGAACAATGATTTCAGTTTGGCCCACAAAGCTTGTACCGTGGCTTCGGTTTTTATATGGACAAACAATGACGGATCGATTGTCAAAATTATTTTTGCCCTCGCCTTCTTATTTTCAGCTTCCGTTAGCCCCGTAGTGCTGGTTACATATATGCCTTCCAGAATCATGAAGTTTTCGGCGGCAAACGCCCAGTCGTCGTAGTTCTCGCGTCCTTTTAGTTTAGGAACGTTCACTGAGTAATTACCTGACGACATTTTAGCACTGACAGTCTATAAAAAGAAGGAACACCGAAAGTCGCAAACGCTAATCACTTTTTACTTTTCAACTGGGCCCATAACCTAATAAAATAATAAAACTCGCTTGGTGGTTTGCAACAGACTAACCTTTATTTATAGTCATCTATAAGTCTATAACAGAGTAGGCAGATTTACACTCATATACCAATAGATGGCCTTAGTAGTATGATATTTTGTTATTAAGTTACAATTTATTTATAACATGTTCAAAAGGTTTTTTAATATGTAGAATCTTTTAACATAAAAGTATTCTTTGCGAAAACAAAAATAATTATGAACGCAATCGATCACATATTAACTATACAATAAAGTATATATGTAGAAAAAATAAAATTTATGGAACATGAAACTACTACCACCAAAGCTTTTAATTGGTTGGGATGTTCCTTTACTAGTACTGTCATAAAGCGTAGGCACACTGCTAATTCATCAGATAACGGATATGTTAAAAATGCTGTTTCATATGCCTCATGAGGATCAAGGCAGCAAGCAAACTCATTTTTTTTTTTGGATTCGTTTCGGACACATTAAAATAAATAGGTATTAATTCTCAATCAATATTTATTTATCTGAATCAGAAAGGGAATCGTAGTAGCAATTAATTGGACATTTGCTTTCTGTGTGTCCAGTGCGACTTCTACAAAATTATACGAATGACTTCACCATCACGTTAACCGAGTGAACGTCATCGATATGGTCAAGCAAAGATATATCTGTTATAGCCTGTAGCTGAACTGATTTGCTAGATGTCAATGGAATGAAAATGGACAAATATACTAAAACTATCTTCAAAGGCGGGTGAATATTAAACATTTTTATATACATAATTATTTATATAAAAGATTGGCTCAAACTCTGGTCCTAGGTTGTGTAAAACAGTTGAAGGATTTCCTACGACCAACTACTAGAAAAAGTGGTAATTTAAATAGACAACACACTTACATTTGAAGATCACATTTACAAAAAGGTCTGGTATACTCCCCTGTTACCTACCCTTATTACTTAGGTGCAGGATAAAATGTTAAATGAAAAAAAATTCTTTATCGACGGTAGGGCACTAAAGAACGGCAAATGGAGGGGGAGGGAAACCACAAACGCGAAACTCACGCTCTGAATACTTTTCTCTCCGACATAAAATCCCTAATGAGGTTAGCGGAATAATTGTTGCAACACTAGGAAGGTACGGACTACGACGGATTAATTAAAACCGGCGCCGCAGTAGAGGGCCGCGGTCAGAGGGAAATGTTACGTAAATAATGAAACAAGAACCAACTGAAAGCAAAATATATTAAAATATAAAAGAGAAGCGTCCAAAACTTTCGGGTTCCCCTTTCATAACTTTTTTGAGGAACCCTTTTTTCACCCGACATTATTTCATTCGGCCTCATTTGACTGAAAGAAAGTCCGTGTAGAGGAGCGTAATGTGCCATATTCATGTAAAATCTGTATGGAGTTATTACCTACCTACCTACTACTATTAGATACGGCTATGAATAATACAATGCTGAAGTTGATTTTGCACATTTTAACACATTTATAACGGTGCGCACTTGAAGTATTCTTTGAAAATTTGTTTCAGAACTTTAATCTGGAGAGAGTTTAATATAAACTGACTAAATAATAGGATAAGAAATCGTATGATAACTGAAAAGTGTGATTTGCAAGATGTTTTGACTAGGATTTGGAAAAAACTGTTTCAATGATTTGGACCTGTCGTAAGAAAAAACGAGGTTGCAGAAGTAAATGGCAGAGTTGGCAAGGGAAGACCTAGGTAGAACTTTATCGCCCAAATTGGCGATACAACAATGAAGATGGGCCAAATTATTAAGAATACACTTAATTTTCGCCAAACACGTATGCGTATATATTTATGGAGTTAAAAGAAGCGAGAAAGGTGTGTCAGGCTGGTGTCAAATTGAAGACCGTAGTCTTCGTCTACCCCTAGGTGACAGGCGTGAGGTATACATGCGTCTCTTATATGTATATATGCGTCTCTTGTTTGTTTTCCTTTGTCCAGAAGACAGTCTGTGTTTAAAAGGATATGTTATTAAAAATTATAAGACAATCCTTTTACAGTACCTGCATAAAGAAGGTTGCAGCAGCTGGCTTTCTTTTATTAATGCAAAACTTGAACCGTATAAACGTACTTTGACGTACAACAAACGTAACAACGTGCAGCTAAAATCTTTACATGAAATATCCACCTCGTCTAAACATGACGTTTAAACAGTTCCGTGTTAACTCTAAAGTCACATGGTGTACAAGCTCAGGGGTCTGCATGCACCAGTGGCCTGGAAATGTTTAATTGCATGCCTATATATTTAATTATCATCATCATAATAATCATCAACAGGTCTGCTGGATATGGGCCAGTCCCAATTTATAGTGTATTTGCAGGTATAAAAATCAACACGCATGGCATATTTTATATTCGTACACAAATAAAACTCATATGATTTTGTACGGGTTGTGTATAAAATTAACAATAATGCCTCTTACCCAGAAAAATGTATATTGCGATGTTGTTTTCCTTTTTCTTTAAAATGATCCTCAAAGTTTGTGTCCCGTAGGACCTCTGCTCTTAGATGGCCGAACCTTTAAACACAGGACCATCACAGTTTCACATATTGTGTTCGTGGACCACACAGGTGAGAGTTCCTAAATTTCGAGCGATTCGTACAAAGCATGAACGATAAACATAGATTTCTTAAAAACAAATCAGCCATAACTTTGACATTTTATTAGCAATCAAATTCACATTAACGTACTCGTAGCTATCGCTTCCACTTTACCAATTCTTTCAGTTATTTCAAGGGTAACTACAGTTGCCCTGAGAAGCGCAGAGGGCGAATCTATCAAATTTAGTCTCGCATTACGGTAATGAGCGAAGGGTGGACTGTTTCACCCGACCCTCCAGTGCCAAGTAGGCGCATTATTAGGGAAAATGCGAGGCCGCCAGAAACTTTACACACTCAAGGTCTCAGCTGTCAGGTAGCAGTAACCTGTCGTTTCATCCATGCTTGTCAACATTCTTTTATTTAGTATGCTTAGGAACTTCTTTAATACAAGTCAAACCCTAATTTCGTAATTTATTTATTTTTTGTTGAAAAACGATTGATCTCTTGTTAGAAATATCCACTGCATCGTAAATGTATTTTACTTACATACTTTTATTTTTCTTATAAAGTACCACAGTTGACAAAAGAGTACACAGTTTAACTGATATTAAGAGGATGCTAAGACCCATAAACGCCTATCTATGGTATGTTGTCTTTATTCCATGATTGCATTTTACGCATAGCTCCATCTAGCATATATCGTATAAGTGTACATGAAAATAAAACTTTAGTTTCATGATTTACTTAAAATCAAATTTTCCAAAATAGTCCCTGTATATAAAGCGGACGTATTGAGTCGAAAGAGTTAATTTATATAGCTTCCTGCCAATTGATCCTATGGTTACTGCATAGCTGACGTATAGACCGCTAAGCAATTTTCTTATTTCCATAAAGCTCTTTATATACAGTCATCGCTACTAAACCTATTAGCTATTGAACTCAAGCAGCGGTAATTAGAACTGTAGTCTGATAAGTGATCTTAAAATATGTTTCTCGTTGCGCTTTATAAAACTCTATGCGATGACTCGTTGGTCTGGTGGTTGTAAACGCGACTGCTGATCATCAGATCCCTGGTTCGAATCCCAGCTCGGGCCCAAAAATATCTGTTATTTATTTTCACCCCGATACCTCAGAAAACCCTCTCGGATCCCTCTCCGATGGTATCGGTTTGCCATCCCATCGGACTATCAAGGTAAAGGAATAGAGAGTGCACGTATGCTTACGCATACACTCTGGCACTATTATCATGTCCTGCGCAAATGGCTAGCCTCAATTGAGACTGAAATTCGGTCTGGAGGACATTATAGTTCTATGAATCTATGTTTAAATTATATGTGCGTAGAGTTGTAGAAACACATTTTTAAAGTCTTTATAATTCAAAGTCATCATCTAAATCTCATGAACTGGCCATGGGACCTCTCCCAAAGTCGAAAAGTAGTTATACAAAATATTCAAACCCAAAGAAATTATAATTAAATAAATAAAATATAGCACGAACACTTCTTTCATTCGAGCTTTAGATACTAAAAAAGTGAGGTAGGCGACGGATCATTCAATCTACTCCAAAACCAAAAATAAAAACTGGCAAAGTATGCGGCTTTGTGATCCGTTATGATCAATTAACTTTTTATCTAGAAAATGCTAGTTTCTTTTAGTCACATCTTACAAACTATGTTATGAATCGATGTTTTCAATATTGATTGTTCAAAAACAGTTTTAGTGTGGTACAAAATACGAATACACAGAAATTTCAAATTCCTAACTTTTAGTTTTCGAAATAAATCCCAAAATCTTTCTTTACGATTTCAAAAAGAAGGATGTACTCAAATAGACTGAATTATTTTAAGTTTACTCCCGAACTCTTTTCTAGGTGAACCGATTTTGATGATCCTTTTTTATTTGTAAGCTAGTGCTTATCATGTGGTTCCATATATATTTGATCAGGACCTGACTAGTAGTTTTTAAGTATGTGGCGGCGCGGTCGTTGCGCCGCAAGCGAAATACCGAAGCCTAAATCACGCTATCAAAATTCCGAATCATAAACAGTATATATAGAACATCTCCGAATACGTCACACGGAGATTTGGCCGCTCTCCGTGCAGATCACCTTGCCCGGCAGGAGATCTCCCCTTTTCCTTCCACGGCCACAGTGGTGACCACCCATCGTGATCTGAAGACGCAACTACCTACCTTCGGAAACTTCAAGCTTCATCATCGTCGTAGAATACTCCACCTATTCACTCCCGAGCGGATATCGTCAGCAGTCTTCATATCCTACAAGCCGTCTAGCTTCACAAGTTTCATCGGAGCACTGGAATAATAATGCTTCCTGTCCCTTCAAGCTACTCCCTCCGCTACACAGTATTCGGCAAGGCTCTGAGCCTTATTTATTTGACAAATACAAGGACACTTTTTATAAAATCTTTGATTAAAGGAATTAAACAAAATCAAGCAAAAGTGACTAACTTCAGTCAGTCAGTAATATCTGCAGTATCTTTGTTCTCTTGGGGTAATTAATAATGTATTGAAAATAAAATCAAAACAAAGTTGTTACAGACAATTATTTATTTAACATTAATTATCAATATGTTTCAATTGTAAAGACTTGCACAAAATCTTCGACCATCTGATACACGCTGGTTAAAAATCGTGCGTGGTCACCGCACCATCTTGCAAACCACACTCTTCTTTTATCACACAGTTTCTCACCCTGTCACTCAGATTCAGCCCTAACATACTACTGTATGTCATGCCTGTAAATCTTAATTCTTTTGAAATAAAATTTCCTTTTCCATAAGTGTAGGATCAAATAAAGAGAATTGTTTCTTAATTTAAATTTCAAAAGAATTATTTCTGCCTTTGTTTTATTAACTTAATTATTGCTTACCTTGGTGTTAATTGTAAATTGATCATAGACACCATTTATTCATATTTGCTATAAATCTTTTATTATATTATTTATATTTTTTTAATTACTGCCAGAGCAGCATTTTTGCAAAATCTATAACAAATTGATAGCTTATTATGACCTTTAGCTCATTTATCATCAAACCAAAACATATTCAAGGTCTTATTTTCACTCTTAACATCCTCAGTCTTCAAAACCTATATTACAGTTGCATTGTAATGTAGTGTGGCGAACACTAGCATTTCATCAAGCATTAAGAAACACAAGAAATCTGCCATACTCAAGCTAAGTTCTTTCATTTGCTTAAATATAATTGGGTTTATACTTGGTTCAATTAGCATTTATTTAAGGACATTTTTAATGTCCATCTTGAGAACAAAGTGAAAATTTTCCTTAAGAATCTATATTGAAAGTGCTAAACAATTTATTTTCAAAATTGTATTATCTTCCACGACATGCATGGGTGTGCATAGTCAGATATCAGAGTTTTATTCAATTTTTTCCTTGGTATTATTTTTGTTGCTTTATGTAGTCTTTTCCACAATTTATTAGATTGATTATAATTTCAAATATTCTTTTTAAAGTTGTATTATGTATGAGTATGTTATATTATACTTAATATATATGTAAAATGTTCATTTTATTAAAAAATAGTATATTGATTACACATGTAAACAATGGTAAGGTGGGCACAACAAGTCACTTTTGTAAATTATTTGTATTTTTAAAAGGTATAGTTGTTACAAACATTAAAAAAATAGTTATGTTACTAAAATATGATAACGTTATCAAACTAAATATTTTAAAGATTAATAAATTAATGCTGCTCCAAAATGTATCTTTTTATATTCAAGTAAAGATGCACCGTTATTAACAATTAATTGATACTAATTCATGAAATTTTGGAAGAAGAGCAAAACTTTGGAAAGGATTCAAATACCAATGTGCTTTTAAATGGGAAGGAAAAAGTCTTGTGGATACCACTGTTTTTCTCGGTATTACTATTCGACTAACATTGAAGCCATATTTGTTTTGTAAAATATGCCGTCGTATGGACAATTAATATCTTAAATTGTAAAGTGTCCCTTAGAGAAAAATTTTATGAAATAACCCGCATTATAATTATGAAAATGTAATGTATGTAGGTACATAAACACATAAATAGCTTTCATAATATATAATAAGAATTAAGATGTTCATACTTTAAACACTAGGCATAAACATAGCTTTTAATACAAGTTACTAGACTCCATTGAACCAGTAGTTCTTTTATGGGGCAATGTCTATACGCTTTTACAACAAAATCCCAGAAAATGTACAAAATTAGTCATTTAAGAAGTTTAAATATTTTATTAAAGGAAAAATGTACAAAAAGTATTTAATATTATTGTTGCGCGGCTAAGTTGACATCTGGCACTAGCGCCATCTAGTGTCGGGTAACAGAGCAAAGAGAGAGCTTTCCAGAAAATGACATCACTAATCTTTCAACCGACAGCGCCATCTAGTATCGAATTGAAGAACTAAGCTTTCTGGAAGCCCCAAACTCGAACTTTCTGCGCTTGGTCGGTTGGCACGCGTATTTACTCGAATATTCTGGAATATTCTGGATGTTTTCGTGGAAGTGCCCTATCTAAAGGCGCTGCAATACGCGATCGGGGAAGTATTCAATTCAGCGAAACAAGCGAAGCTTCGGAGCGGAATAAAGTGAATCAGTGTGATTAATTATTGGTGTTTTAAGTTTTAATTTGTGTAAAGAAAATTAAAGTGTTAATTTAGGTAATTTTATCGGCAATTTTTATTGTCACGAACCTCAAGCTCATAACAATTGGTGTCAGAAGTGGGACAAAATCATGCCGATTTTACCTAAGGAGGAAACGGAGGGTGTCCGTACCCGCAGTCATCGCCAGCAGGAGACGGACCAAAGAAGATTTGGTGGTGCAACGCCGCAGACGTCGGAGGGCCAGCCACCGGCAGCAGGCCCGTCAGTAGCTGCTACATCTGCAGCACCTGACTTAGGTGCCCTGATGGTGATACTGCAGGAGCAGGCTCGCCGACAGGAGGAACAGGCCCGCCAGCAGGCGGAACAGGCACGCCGATTGGAAGAGCAGCTGCGGGGCGGACAGGAGGAACAGGCCCGCCGACAAGAGGAACAGGCCCGTCGGTTGGAAGAGCAGATGCTCCTCATGAAGGACCTTCACGCTACCTTCGGGAAGGAGATAAACGAGGTGAAGGATAGGGTTGCTCAGCATGACAACCGCCTGTCGGAAGCTGAAACCCAAATCGCGAAAGCTGAAACCCGAATCGACCAAGTGAACAATCGGGTTGACAACGTGATGGCTGAGGTGAAGACAACGCTGGATGACCTCAAACTGGGGGATGGAATAACAGCTCCCGTAGTAGCTGCAACACCTTCGCTACGTGGGTTCAAGGCCACCGTTCGACAGGACTTCTTCCTGGTCGTCCTACAAAATCCAGTTCAAAGCTGTTATGAAGGCGAACGGCTGGAATAAAAGTCAGGCCATGACTGCTCTCACACTAGGCCTACACGACCAGGTCTTAACAGTTCTGCAAGCCCTAGGTGAGGAAGTGACTTATGAGCAACTCCTTGAGGCATTGGAGGCAAGATATGGCGACGCTCACCTGGAACACGTCATTCGTGCGCAGCTTAAAGATCGCGTGCAGCGCATCAACGAAAACCTGCAGCAGTGGGCTCTGGAGGTGGAACGTGTACAGCATTAAGAAGATTGTTCTTCCGCCGAGATCGGAAACGATTGTTCCGGTTAGTCTTCCTCGAAACGCTGGGCAAGCTCACCGTTGTGTACTTGTGGAAAGGGTAAATAATAACCTTCCATGGAAAGTGGCTCGAACTTTGGTCAGAACCACTGACATCTCAGGAGTACGTGTGCTGAACCTTTGTGACCGGGAACAGATTATAGAAAAAGGCACGCTGGTTGGTACTTCTGAGGAAGTGGATTTTTTACGTCGGTGCCAATATCTATCGAGTGAGACCCCCAGCAAGAATGCACAAACGAGAGTGACCACACTTTTGGAAGACTGTCGCAGCGTTCTCTCCCCGACCGAAATGGTCAAGGCGAAGAAGTTGTTACTCAAGTATGCCGATGTATTCTCATCAAACGATGCTGACATAGGAAAGACTGGCTTAGTTCAACACAAAATAAACACAGGAGAAGAATTGCCTATCCGTCAGTGATCAAGAAGATTGCCGGTAGCACGTGAAAAGGAAGTGGAAACCATGATTGAAGGAATGGTGAAGGATGGTGTTATTGAACCTTCCTCTAGTCCATGGTGTTCACCAGTGGTGCTGGTAAAGAAGAAGGATGTCAGCATGCGGTTTTGTGTTGACTACTGCCGTCTGAACGACGTTACGAAGAAGGACAGCTAGCCCTAACCAAGAATTGATGACACGCTGGACATGCTTACAGGAATAAAGTGGTTTAGCACGCTGGATCTAGAAAATGGCTACTGGCAAGTTGAAATTGACCCTAAGGACAAGGAGAAAACTGCGTTCTCGACGGGAAAGGGTCTGTGGCAATTTAAAGCAATGCCGTTTGGGTTGTGCAATGCTCCAGCAACGTTTGAAAGTCTGATGGAACTTGTACTTACTGGGCTAATTGGCGATGCCTGTCTGGTCTATTTAGATGACATCATCATCGTAGGTCGTACGTTTGAGGAACACCTTCAAAACCTGGATTGCGTGCTCATGAAGATTCAGAGTGCCAACCTCAAGTTGAGTCCGAAGAAATGTTCACTATTCAAACGGCAAGTTAACTTTTTGGGGTATGTAGTATCTGAAGCGGGCATCCGCACGGATCCAGAGAAAATCGCCGCTGTCAAGGATTGGCCAGTTCCAAAAGACAAGACGCAGGTTAGAGCATTTTTGGGTTTGTGCTCCTATTACCGGCGGTTTGTGAACTTTGCTGATATAGCCAAACCTCTGCATAAGCTAACCGAGGAGAAGCGACTTTTCCGCTGGGATGAAAGTTGCAATATCGCATTCCAAGAGCTCAAGGACCGTCTGTGCAAAACACCTATTTTGGGATACCCTGATGCAAGCAAAGAATTTATAGTTGACACAGACGCGAGTGATATAGGACTTGGCGGTGTGCTGTCTCAACGGAATGGTGACCAAGAGATCATGATAGCGTACTTCAGCAAGTCGTTTTCAAAACCGGAAAGGAACTATTGTGTCACAAGACGCGAATTGCTAGCTGTGGTAAAGTCGTTGCAACATTTCAGCAAATATCTTCTGGGACGAAAATTTCACTTACGAACTGATCATGCTGCACTAAAACGGCTATTGCAGTTTAAAAACCCAGAAGGACAAGTTGCGAGGTAGATTGAACTACTGCAGGAATACGACTTTGAGATCGAACATCGCAGCAGGAAATCTCATGGCAACGCAGATGCATTGTCAAGAAGACCTTGTCCTGAAGATTGCAAACATTGTACTAGGCAAGAGAGTAAGGAAGTGGTATCCGTGAGGATGCTCAGGGCAGACCACCTCAGCAACGAGTGGAAGGACAGCTAACTACATGCACAGCAAGAAGATCCGGACATCAAGCCGATTCTGGAATGGATAAAGCCCAGTGCTCCTAAGCCCAAGTGGAGTGACGTCTCAGCGATGAGTTCGACCACTAAAAGCTATTGGGCCCAGTGGGACAGCTTGCTGCTTCAGGATGGAGTTCTGTGCCGTAAATGGGAAAATGTTCGGGGATACAGCTGTCATTTGCAAATGGTTGTCCCTAAAGCTAAAGTACTGGATGTTCTACAGCTGTACCATAATGATTATTCAGGAGGCCATCTGGGAGTTAAACGAACTCTACTGAAGATCCGAGAACGGTTTTACTGGGTACACTGTCGAAACGATGTCGAGGACTGGTGTCGCAAATGTACAAGTTGTGCGGCTGTAAAGGGACCTCAGACACGTAGAGAATAGCCATTGACGTGGCGGGACCGTTTTCGGAGAGTGAAAGCGGTAACAAGTATTTCATGGTTGTGATGGATTACTTCACTAAGTGGCCAGAAGTCTTCGCCATTCCAAATCAAGAAGCTTCAACAGTTGCGGATAAGCTAATTCATGAAGACTTCTGTCGTTTTGGAGTACCTTTAGAGATTCACAGCGTTCAAGAAAGGAATTTTGAGTCTCTAATATTCTAGGAAACTTGCCGAGTTATGGGTACTCACAAAACAAGAACGACTTCTTATCACCCGCAATCTGATGGAATGGTAGACTGATTTAATCAGACATTGGAGAGGTACCTAGCAAAAGTTGTAGACAATCGGCAACGAGATTGGGACAAGCACATACAACCGTTTCTGTTGTCATATCGAAGCGCTGTTCACGAAAGTACAGCAGTGACACCAGCTTTCGCAAACTTTGGAAGAGAATTACGGCTGCCTGCAGACCTGATCACCGGGATACCACCTGATACCCCACGCAATATAACCGATTATGCAAATGACTTGCGGAACAAAATGAATGATATTTATGAGCACATCAGGTAATCGGGTCAGCAAACGTCTGAGAAGATGAAAACCCGGTACGACCGCAAAATGAATAATAAAGGCTTCGACGAAGGTTCACTAGTGTGGTTGCACAATCCAGTCCGCAGCAAAGGGAAATCTCCTAAGCTTCAAGCTAAATGGGACGGCCCGTACCGGATTGTAACCAGGATCAACGATGTAACCTACCGGATACAGAAAGATGCAAGAGTGACTCCTAAGATCGTCCATGTGGATCGCCTGGCGCGTTATTATGGGGCCAATAATGCTCGGGACGAGCATGTCTTAGGAGGGGGCAGTGTTGCGCGGCCCCAAACTCGAACTTTCTGCGCTTGGTCAGTTGGCACGCGTATTTACTCGAATATTCTGGAATATTCTGGATGTTTCGTGGAAGAGCCCTATATAAAGGCGCTGCAATATGCGATCGGGGAAGTATTCAATTCGGCGAGACAAGCGAAGCCTCGGAGCGGAATAAAGTGAATCAGTGTGATTAATTATTGGTGTTTTAAGTTTTAATTTGTGTAAAGAAAATTAAAGTGTTAATTTAGGTAATTTTATCAGCAATTTTTATAGTCACGAACCTCAAGCTCGTAACATTATCAAAGAAACATCAATAAAAAATAACCTCTGGGAATGAGGTGATCACCACCATGCTTGTTCTATAAAAATTTATTTAAAAATACAAACAAAATTATTGTTAAGTGAATTATGTTTTAAAAAGAGTCCAACCAGTTGTAAATAAAACATGACATTCATTAAATTTTATGTAATAATCTATATTGAATAAAAATTATACTATGTATTCTATTCTCTGTAATATATCTACTAACCAGTATATAAAGAAACCATTGTATAAAGAAATCACAATTGATATTGTGCAAATATTGGTAAATTTAACACATCTAATGTTAATCAATAATTAAGCAAAGAATTTTTAAACAATAAACATTTTAAAAATAACCGGTTTTTATTTTTTGCAGCACAAACTAACAATTAGCAGAAGAAACATAATCAACTATTACTTACGTTGCAGCACTTGTTCAATGTAATTGATCGTTGTATATAAAAATACGTGTGGCACTCGGTGACTTCCGCGGTAAAGCTATTGCATAGCATTTTTTATCAACTTATGCAATTATAATTATTTATTTATTTTATTTATGCAGTTAAGTCTTTGATATTAAATCAAGTTACACTTTTTGAGAGTGGTGACCGATAAGAAAATAATTTTTTTTCTCTTATTGAATAAATGAGAAGTTAATATTGTTTAAAATATTTTTAATATCTTACAATACATGTAGGTTATTGAGGATTTTTTATCGTTCAGTTAGCAGCTAGTGTACACGCATACGTCTAGTCGCACGCACACAAACACCGTGCCGAACTCTGCCGAGTGCCGAAGTCTGCTGAACTGAAACGACGTTAGACGATGCACGGCTTTCAACGCCACACCTCCTTGCCCGTCGGAGTGGGTAGCGTGAGGTTTTTTTTCGTTACGGAATTTCTGGATTCGGTCCCCGCGCTCAAGGCCCGCGATAGAAGCTATGCAATAGCTTAAAATAAAAATTGTAAAATGCTAATAAAGGTCGAGCTTAAAGCACTTTTAATTTAGCGCCATCTGTTAGTCGAAGCAAGTATCAATAACGAAAATAAAATTAGAGTCGCACATCAATCTCTAATATATACACAGTAATCTATGCGTTGGCCACTCCCCGGGCAGCACACCTTGCCCGGCGGGAGATCTCACCTTTTTCTTCTACGGCCACAAGTATATCTACTTAATTATGCGTACTTAATTGACTTCGATTACATTGATGAAGTTCTCGTTTTATTTATATTGAAATCGGTTGCACAATTGTTTTAACATTACTACTTGTTGATAATTAACAACAATAAAAATATATTAGTAATCTACATAATGAGTTCTAGACAATGAATCCTCATAGGTTAAGATACGAAACGATTATCAAGTATGTACGAAAAATGATAATTCAATTGAATTTATATTTCAATATTCTTAAGTTTTCTAACTCATTTCGAACTCATTCAGCTAACGAGTTAGAAATCCGTGACACACATGATTTACAGACGGATAGACGAAAAAACATGCAAACAGACATAAGAGTGACATTAACATAGGAATCAAACTTACCCTTCGGGTCGTTGTCATCGTTACAACAATGGGCCACTTATTAACAAAAGTCTAATTTTTTAAGCAAGGACAAGACCACCATTGTGTGTTGGCTTCACTATTATTCTTTTAAAATAAAGACATATTCACGATGTTTTCATCGACAAACATGTGGTAAATCCGTATTTAAAACTACCAGTAATGATTGTAGCTGTGATTAAGGATTCTATACTACATAAATAAATTAGAGATTGTCATATTTCTAAGTCCAAATAACTTTTAATAAAAATTAAAAGCCGTATGCAATTTTACATTTTTAATTTAGGATGTTTTTCTTCTATACAATATGTCTTAGTACCGACTTCAGAATGTGAAGTTATTTTACCCTTTTTGAATTTTTTGCAGTCGGCTTTAATCTCTCATTAAAAATTATTTTTTACTGGTAACGAGACTTTCCATTTTATATTTTATAAGGAGTGACAACGCGTCGGCATTTTTTATTCCGAACCAAGGTTAGATGTAGGTAGGTCTATAGGTCGTACGTTATGTATTGTTTTTTTTTTTCTAAAGTACTAGAAGACAATTATTTTTTCATAACATATGCAAATAAGCAAATGAAAGATATAACACTCCCAGATGGTGGAACCCCATTTCTGTCAATGTGCAGTGATCAGTCTGTTACCTATTTCTGCCACCGGGAGCCTGCGCTGCAATATTCCGGTCTGAAAGGCACAGAGAGCCAGTGTAGTTGCACGCTATGAGGCATTTTACCCAAAACCTGAGATGGTAAAAAACTGCGGTTTCCACAACTATGGCAAGTATCTCCCGTATGAGATAATCTATGGGGAGGCCTATGTTCAGCAGTGGACTTTGATAGGCTCAACGGTAACGTTACCGATCACGTTAAGTTCTCGAAAACTGCGACGGAAATGAAAACGGCAATACCCTAATATTGCTTTATTCCTTTCCATTTTCTTATAATGTACAACAAATTATACCAAAAACACTTAATAATATTTAAAAGAACGCAACTAAAAATTACTAATCACCATAAAACAGTTTCATTTGTCATAACGTCAAGCCTGTAATTCCCGATACGGTAGGGTAGGCAGAGTGCAAAAAGGAGCGACCTAATCGAACATTGGTTAGTCACAAAATATTGTTTATACGTGATGATGAAGCAGAAATGTAGAATATTTTACCGGCATCTGCCTTCCCATTCATTTACATGTGTATGTGCGTCTATATAACCGTGTAGTGGCGGTGTAAGAATATCCACTACCCCCTATCGTCCCGTGGGTGTCGTAAGAAGCGACAGAGGGAAATAAAACAGGTAAAAGACGGCAGCATCTTCCTAATTACAACTCAAAATAATAATAAACTGCGATTGACAGCCCGCTCGCCGAGTATGTCAACTATGGCAAAATCCCCCCTATGAGGCAATCTATGGGGAAAGACTATGTTCAGCAGTGGACTTTTATAGGCTGTGTTGCGTTTCTTAAGGCTAAGTCTGTGCGCTTTACTACCTCCGGCTGCACCATCAAATACTTCAGAAGGAATAGTAATCAAACACTGGCTTACAATAAAAAAAACACCAGACAGCGCGATTTATGAATTTCATAAAAATCTTAAAAATTCTGATAAATTAGAAGGTCTATCGCAACTTTACTATCATAGTATGGTACAGTTGCGATATAAGAATTACCACTAGTTCGTATTATACTTTGGGTGTTGTAAGAGATGGGAAACAAGTTAGGGAATCACTTTAATTAATAAATTAAAAAAACCCCGAAACAAAAAGAGCTGAAGATCTTCAAATGGCTGAAAAGATTTTCTTATATCCAACTTTCTTTCTTTTCTTTTCTTAAATCAAATAAGAACACTATCGATAAAGTCACCTTTCAAAAAAATTTAAATTGGTTCATCCGTTTGTTAGCTACGATGCTACAAACAGACACACATATACAGTATACACAGATAAACACGTCAAACTTAGAACAGAGGTGCTGTTTGCGACAGGGGTTAAAAGAAGCGACGTCTTGTAATAAGTAAACCGCAGTTTCCAACAGCAGATGTGTTGGAAACTGCGGTATAAGCGTGGCAGCTATGGCAAGTATCTCCTTTTGCGTGTAGTACGCCTATGTTTAACAATGAACTTTTTATGGGCTGTATCCGAAAAAACGGATAAAAGTAACACATGAACGCTTAAAATGTTTATATTAGTTTTATGTGCGGATTTACTAAATGCTCGGCTGTGAAAGAAAACTTCGTAGTTAGTCTTTGTTTTTGTCTTATTATTACGATTTTGTGGCCCAAATACTCAAACGCTACTTAATTTTAAGATGAAGTTAAGTCTCGTGCTGTCTCTATCACTATAATTTAAAGTGACTGTAACACGACGAGACTTAAGAGCGTATATTCAAATTTGCGCAAGTCAAAATCGCTCTGGAACGGCGTAATATTGAAGCACACTACAATTTTCTCCGAGTGCGTAACTGCTCGAGGTAGGGCGAGCGCAAGGTTACTATAATAGTTGTATCCAAAGATTTTTGTATCTAGCACGAATCATCTTGATACTTTCGGAACTAAGAGAATAAAATAATTTCCACATAATAGCTTATGACACTTACGACTGACTGTTACGATTGACTTATGGTCGTAGCTAAGACATAGTGTATTTAAGAATTAATATCCGATCTAGCCCTGACATCGGAAGCTAATATGTATATAAATTATTTTATTCTTGTAGTAAATTGAAGTCGGCTTTTCTTTTTTACTCTATTGAGTAAGTAGACTAAGGAATCTCACAACGCCAAGTTAGTTAAGAACTAGAAAGGGGTAAGTAATATATGTTCGAATTGAAAAATATGTATTATATAAAATAGATTTCGTTCGATATACGTTATTCTGTATCATAATGTAAAGGTAATTTATCTAAATAACAATTTCATTGGTGTCGGTGGGGATCGAACCCGGGTTGCTCGCGTTTACGGCGAGCACTTTGCCCTTGAGCCACCATGGCTCATATCTGTTTTGTTTCTATTTTATAATAACGTTACTAAGAATGTTTCCTAAGTATATAGTGGAGGCAGTTAACATAAGAACATAAAATTTCACAAGGACAAACATCCAGACACGGAACAATTATTTGTAGGTTTACAAATTTTTATTCCGTGCGGGAATCGAACCCGCGGCCCTTAGAGTTAAACTTATTGCTAAGCCACTCCGCCACGGAGCCGTCAAATATATATTTTATAGGGATAAATATTTTAGTTATAAATTGCTTACTATTAAATAAACTTGAAAAATTATTAATAATTAATTTAAATAATATTATTTAACAAAGTACCATATAAAATCGAGAATTTGGTTTTAAAATCGACAATTACAATAGCTACAAAAAACAGATTTTTTGTAGCCATTGTGGTCGCTATTAGGGTATACAGGGTTTTTGACACAATTCGCAATGTGTTTTATAATTATTATATAGAACTAATCAAATTAACGAATCATTTTTGGTCCAAACATCGTTGAAGACTAAACTTTCTGAATAATATAACTGTGAAAATAGTAATAAATCTTATGAACTCACAATTCATGCACTTTAAAGAGCACTTTAAAAAAGAACAGCATAGTTCCAACGGTTTTAATACCTCACACCTTTATAGCCTAGATAAAATCCTTACATCGGACATATAATGTTACTTTATTTATTGAAAACAACAGTACCTACAAACGATTGAAGAAATTGACTAGTGGAAGAACTTTTCCAGAAGCCTTTTGCATTTTACTAAATGTACTTATCTAAGCAGCAGCATGTAAGTTAGATATTGTACTGATTATTATTACGATGCATAGCGCAAACCGGCGATATGCATCAGGCAGTGAGAAAACAAATACGAGTAAACATGATTGATATCTGCATCTTGCCATATCATCACATTACTCGCAAAGCAAACTTTGATGTTGCCTATTTAGTCCAAGTTTAGCGGGAAAATATGCAGAGCCCGATATAAGATATATTCAATTTTGCTGTCAAAATGATAGGTCGAAATATAGACTAGTTATAGTACATTTCTAGGGCAGGCGGAAAAAAGTACATTGACCTCAAGTATTATGTTAGCATCGAAACAAAACGACAGTTATTGCTTCCATACATTTCTTTATAGATTACGTATCGTTATGCGTTAAGCGTGTCTCACGGGGTACGGTGAAGTAAGCGGTCATTCAGAGATAATAAACCTGTTTCAACGCGATTTGCGATAGGTCTCACGCCGTGCTTATTTGAGAAAGAGGATGGAGCAGAAGTCATTCCTCATCTAATTCTGCTTTGGGATGCACTTGCGAGTAGATAGTTTGAGATTTATAATTTTCGTTATAGTAGTTGTTTTAATTTTTAATAAGTTTATTTTGTTAGTTGTACTATAAATTTTTGTATTAAAGTTTTTGTTATCGTTTTGTGACGTCTTGTATATTATCACTAGTATAAAATCGGATCCATCGACATGAAAATCTAATAAAAACTTTACGTCACCACGAAAGAAGCGGAAAGTGTCGCATATTTCGGAAACCGAAAAAATAATGATTGTAAACAACTATAAATATGTAAAAGAAACGTAGTCTAGTGACGTATATCCATCCAAAACGTATATGAAAAAGAAGACTGCCGATATTTTAGGTTATAATCAATAATCTCTTCTACGTCTTCATCGTCATAAAATGATTCTGAAATAGATACAGATAATCTGCCAAGTGTCTCTGACAATTTATTATGAGAAGTTTTATGCATGCTTCAACGTTGGCTGCTTAAAAATGCTTAACATTAAAAGTTCGTCTTTTTACCTTACTGCCAAGAAGTGGTTATATTTTATACAACTACCTTTACCTTATTAAAGTACTTACCTACTATTAAAGTAATAATGAAAATTGTAATAACTCATGATTTATAAATATCTAATAAATTTAAATTAATATTAATTTGCTTTTTATTTCATTTAGGTACAGGATAATTTTCTTTCTTTATAATATAATAATAATAAACATAGGACCTGTAAAGAACTTTGTACTCAGCACTCTAATCTTTCACTCTGATGATGTATGTAATGATAAAAGAATGAAAAAATGAACCTAAACAAAAAAGATTGCCTACCCCGATGATATCGTCAAAGGTCAATGTATTTTTTTCCGCCTGCCCTAGAAAAGTACTATAGTGAAAATTCGGGACATTTGGAGTCCCGATTTATCATTGATCGGGACAAATCCCGCACAAATCGGGACACTTGGCAACACTAGCATATGTTATCGGCAGGCCTCTTTCACTTTTGCTACCTGCGTGAAATAATTACCTAAAATCGCGACGCGCCCGGACGAAATAACGCAGTCAAGGCTAGCGCGTTGGAGGCGATTGAATGTTAAAGTTTTTTAACGCTGTTTACGTATATAACTTTTTATAAATATTGTTGAAATAGTCAAGATTCGAAATTGACTCAGGACGTTTTTAAAAAGACTTTATTATTAAACTTATAAGTATTAATGTGCGATACATTACTTATATACTACTTAATTAATCCGCAATGGATTCTAACCTAAGACTACATGTCCGATATATGTGCGAGCCAAACTAAGACTATCCTAATTCTTATTCTAGATCTTTAAGCTGAAGAGCAGTTATCAATATTCACAGGAAAGACCACCCGTCTTACAGACGCAATTCAGCAATCTACGCCCACGCTTACGCTTGAATTGTTATGGTCTCCAGTGCAGTTCCGTGAATACTGGGATACTTAACTATTCCCCCCTCACATTCGAAATTACCGAGACCGATAATTTCGATACGAATATTTTTTACATAGGATTACAATTATTACAACTAAAATTACATATAAAATTAATGTCCCGATACTTATGTCCTTCACATTTATGACACTTTCACTTTGCTCACTTTTTACACTATCACTGGTTAATATGTGGTTTAGCTGCTGTAGATTGGTCAGGTCCTCGTCATCCAGGTTTACTGCTGCTGGATTTGAAGATGTCTTCGTTAACAACTGTGATGTTTCCGGAAGATTTATTATTGGTAGGGGGAGTTAACGGGTACTCCTCTATATTTTCATGATGCCTTTTCAGACTGAATACCTTAATTTTAGCTTCGCAGTTCGGCTTATGTATGTCCCAATTAAATTATAGTGTGATATTTCATTTCCACCTTGTTTGGTTAGTAATACTATAGTTTTTGAATAGAACATCCATCGATCGGTTTCTATTTTCATTATCTTCACATCATCAAACTCTACTAATAGGGGCCGGCACGAGGTGGTGTTAGCTGCAAAACGCATTAGGCTGGTTACTACTACTCTTCACACAGGAACAGTGAGTCATCAATTTCTTTACATGGGTGAAGAAGTGACACCGCTTTCAACCCCTTCATCAGAAGGTAGGGGTATTTGGGTACAATAAGGGATGTTTGGTTCATGGAATTAGTGGTAGGTAAAGGAAGAATATGTGTATGTATTCGAATGGACTAGGGGTATATCTAGAATAGAGGTTATTTGATTTTCCTTTGCATATACTTTTAAATCTATACTTTGCTCTAATTTTGAAATATTTTCCACTTTTACAGGAAATACAAGATTATTTCTTCGTTCGATAATCTTTAACAATGACAAGAGTTCATCAGTGTCAATTATAGACTGATGCAATGTTCCTAGTTTACTAAAAGCTACCGCTGCTTCAATTTCATCCAGTTTGTTATATATAGTTTGAAAGTTATGTAGGAACAGATTATATACGTTAGATATTTTAAGTTCCGTTTGAGAGTTATTTGTTATATTAATTTGTTTTCTCATTTCCCAAAGAGTTTTATCCAGCTGTATGAAATTGAATTTTGTGCTATTTGTAACATTAATAAAAGTTTTCATCATTTCGGCGACCACTGTCATTTTTCTATTTAGCTGAACTTGATTTAATTTTACATCATTTATTAAAGCATCGTACCTTATGACATCAACATTGTCCAAATTGCCTGTCACGATTTTAAAAAGAGACCCGAGAGGATTCAGAATACCGCGTTTAGCCCTCTTCGATGGTAATAGTTGCTTTAATTTTTCAATTGTTATATTTTGAATATAATTCTGTTTGAATTTTTAAATTATTTATTTCAGAGTAATTTTTTTTTTACCAAAATAACGTGTCACATGTGTATTAAGGTTATCGTATCGATTCTTATTAAATTCTAGATCGTCACGTATTAAGCTTAAGTCTAATATCATATCTAAAGACTACTTATCGTTACTAATGAGAGCTTGTCCCTCCTTTATTGGTAGTATGCCGGAATTTCGGACAATCGGTTGAAGTAGAAGGGCCTGGTTCCTGAAGGCTTGCAGCAGGAACAGAATGAAACCGTGGAGCACGTTTTATATCCTTAATTGGGACCCTTGTATTTTGAACGTGATACTTTATTTCTAACTATATCTTCTATGACCTCTGCCTTTTCGTAACGCGCTTTATCCTTACTTCTCCTAACATTCGTGCCTTTTATAAATATTGTGTCCTTATTTTGTAATCTTTTAATTTCTTTAGTTACTTTTAGAGGCTTAGAGTATACTGTGTCCTTATTTTATAGAGACATCGGTATTTTCATTTAAATTTTGTTTTTGGAAATTCTGATTAGGTGTACCAAATTTAAAATTATTTTGGGGTTGATTTGTAAAAGCTAGTGGGGGTTGCGTATGATTATGCATGGATGGCCCTGCTGTTGTTGAGGTATGCCAAATTTAAAGTTAGATTGCTGGTTTGGAATATCAAACTTAAAGTTCTGTGGTCCCGTATTATTATTAAATCTTGGGCTATTATTAAAATTATTTTGAGCAACAAATCTTTGACCTTGTTGCTGATGTGGAATACCAAATTTAAAATTATTATTAGATAATTGAAATTTATTCTGGGGCCCAAAGTGTGGATTTGCAAATTTAAAATACGAGGAATTATTATTAGGTAAAATATTAACAATTTGTTGGGGTTTGAAATTCTGGGATGTTATATTCTGTTCCATTTTATTTTTCGCATTATATTGATTAATGAAATTCACTTCCTCGGTTACGACACTCAAAGCGGATTCTAAACTAGTACACTGTCTAAGACGCACGATACGAATTAAATCCTCAGGTAAATTATAACGGAATACATTTAATGACATATCATTTTGGCTGCTTTTATTCCTTCAAGGATGAAGGAAGATTGACTTTTTGCGAATAAGGTACTACGCATATGTTGTTTTCTATGACAAAGAACTTTTGAAAGACAAACTTAATTTTCATGTGTTCTAATTCGATAGCTATGCAATCTTCCGAACGCGGATCGCCAAAATGTTGAATTAAAATATCTTTAAGCGTATTCCAACAAATAATATCATCACGCTTACTTAACAAATGTGCTGCCCTACCTGATAATCGGCTGCTTATCGCATGGAATACATATAATGTTTGTGTGGCATTATTAGGGTCTGCGAAAGACCTGTATATGTATTGAGCTTTCTTAATAAATAAATTTAATAATTCTTCCTCTCCTTCAAACTTAGGTATAAAACAAAGTAAATCCTTATGTATTACACGTAATTGTTCCATTTTATTTAATATTAATATAACAATTTATATAATATTTAATTATTAATTTATTTTATTTAATTATTAATTTTAATTTATATAATTATCACTTTTATTTCTTTTATATATCCATTTATTTCTTTAATATATCCTTTAATTTCTTTAATTATGTAATTTTTATTTTTTATAACACAATTTAATATATTTTATTTATTCAAAATTAATTTTCAATATTTCATTACTAAACTTAATGATATATAATAAATTGCCTATGCTTGTGCACTTTATTTTGTTCGATTTAAGAAAAATCAAATAACACTATAATTCTAGCAAGCAAAAATAGATGGGAACAGAGATGGACATGAAAAGTTTACTCACAGTACACTAGAACTCATCCTTTCATCTGGGCTAGGAAGTCTTCTTTCTTGATGTCCTGTTTCGAATTCGACAAATTTATTTCGGTTCGTAGATTTCGCGAAAGTGCAAGACGGCACCGTAAACTGCTTCACGACGACTGATTTGGGAGTCTTCTTATATGAGCGAGCTTTACACGCGAAATCCTACCGGCTGCGCCAGTCAAGATTCGAAATTGACTCAGGACGTTTTTAAAAAGACTATTAATAAACTTATAACTATTAATGTGCAATACATTACTTATATACTACTTAATTTATCCGTGATGGATTCTAACCTAAGACTACATGTCCGATATATGTGCGAGCCAAACTAAGACTATCCTAATTCTTATTCTAGATCTTTAAGCTAAAGAGCAGTTATCAGTATTCACAGGACAGACCACCCGTCTTCCTGACGCAATTCAGCAATCTACGCCCACGCTTACGCTTAAAATGTTATGGTCTCCGGTGCAGTTCCGTGAATACCGGGATGCATGACTAAATAGTTTTTGTTTAGTGTTTAGGATATTTAATTATAAGATAAAATAGTTCAAAAGTTTTAATGTAATTTAAGAACTATATATTATGTATATTACCCATTACTTAATAAATTTTAGTATTGCAAAACGTCGTTCCTACTACAACTGTTGCTTAGATGGATACTAAATGAAATGACCAAAAAAAGGTTTCATATCATTCTTTAAGTTACCGAAGAATTTTAGAAGGAAGTTATGAAAGGTGAATTTATTTAATTTTTTTTGTTAGATAGGTACTTACAGCAAACAAGAATTAATTATTAATTTGGTCTACAGAAGAAATACCTAAGTACTTCATTACAAAAATTAGTTAAAATTTACTTCACTATCCAAGTATTTACTTACATACATATACTTGTCTTTTGTAATTAAAATATTTTAAGTTATAATAACACAAAATACTGAAATTAAAACTTTGTATGACAAGAAGATTTTTAACTAAGTAGAATAGATCACATTTCTGTTAGAAATCGTATTTCAGGTTTATTTGTTGTTTACACTATCTACCTATTTCTCCCAAGCGTTGCGATTCCTGACGAATGACCTTGCAATTTGCATGCGTTAGGCATCGCAGAACTCACATAGGGGCGAAAGTATGGTCAGTCGATCAAAGTCAGAATATTAGTTAGTACTTCACCTAAGTAACATAATTAACATTTCGAAATGTATTTTTTTTTACTTTCTATTGACATCCC